>CAMZMU010000064.1:44546412-45028811 GCA_947311845.1 Poa pratensis
TGTCATGTACCTCGGGCTGGTTTGAACTCTCCCACCATATCCAAACACCATACCGCAAACGGCCAAGTGATAGGAATTGTTTTGAGCGCCGAGGCTGGCATATGCGTTTGCTTGGCAAACCTTTGGCATCCTTCACATCTCCGGACTATGGCCTCTGCATCAGCAAGAGCAGTGGGCCAATAGAACCCATGCCTAAACACCTTGGCCACCAGAGCTCTTGTGCTGCAATGATGACACTCTCCTTGGTGGATCTCCAAAAGCATCTCCTTGCCTTCAGCTGGCTCGACACACCGTTGCAACACCTCGGTTACGCTTCTTTTATAGAGCTCCTTGTTGATGATGGTGTACGCCTTGGCCCTCCTTTGAATCCCTAGCCTCGGTTGTGTCACTTGGCGTGCTTCCCTCCGTTATGAACTTCATGATTTGCTCCGCCCACTCCGGCACCGGGTGCAAAGGAAAAAGTTCCTCATCCACCTCCATTGGCTCGGCCACCATAATCTCCTCCATTATTTCCTCCACCATCCTGCGACCAGTCCCCGAGTCTGGATGAGCAGTCCCCGAGGTTTGGTGTGCAGTCCCCGAGCTCTGCCACGCAGTCCCCGGGTCCGACCAAACGCATCCGACGTCTACCTCCATTGGAACAGGTCCGGGCTCTTGCTCCGCCGGGATGAAAATAGATTCGGATTCAGGAGAAGGTTTGATTGAAGGAGTTCTCAAGTGATTCAGGGCTACCCCTGGTGGTACTGCCTCTTTGATGAACCGAGCTTTGACAACACGTCGGCAGCATCATTTTCTGCCCGAGGTATATGCCTGTACTCACACCCTTCAAAGAACCCGGATATCTTTTGCACATGGAACCGATATAACGCCATGTTGGCATCCAGAGCATCCCAAGTTCCAGAAGATTGTTGCACCACCAGGTCGGAATCGCCGAAGCACTCTACAGCCGGATACCGATCTCCTTTGCCACCTTGAGGCCATGGATTAAGGCCTCATACTCCGCCACATTGTTTGATGCTGAGAAATGAATCTGCAGCACGTACTTCAGCTGATCTCGCTTTGGCGAGGTGAGGACTATTCCAGCCCCCAGCCCGATCTTTGTTTTGGACCCATCAAAATGCATTTTCCAATAATTATAGTCCGGCCTGGGTGGCTCATACTGCATCTCGGCCCAATCACAAAAGAAGTCCGGCAACGCCTGGGATTTAATTGCGTCTCTTCTCTCATAATGTGGTGCATATGGAGACACCTCAATCGCCCATTTGGCAACTCGGCCAGTTGCATCTTTGCACCCGATGATCTCCGAGATTGGAGCTTCGCACACCACCGTCATGGGATGCTCCTGGAAATAATGCTTCAACTTCTTGACCGCCAGGTAAACCATACGTCATCTTCTGGTAGTGAGGATAGTTCTGCTTCGAGGTAGAGATCACCTCGCTCAAGTAATACACCGGTCTCTGCACCGACCTGCCACCTTCTTCGCGCTCCACCACCACTGCCACACTTACAACTCGGTTTGTGGCCGCAATGTAAAGTAACATCGGCTCATTGTGCAATGGTGACGCCAACACCGGGGCAGTGGACAACATCTTTTTCAGCTCACCAAACGCCACGTCGGCCTGCGGGGTCCATGTAAACCCGGTACTTTTCTTCATGAGCTGGTACAAAGGTAAGGCTTTTTCTCCTAGCCGAGCTACAAATCGGCTCAACGAGGCTAGGCACCCTGTGAACTTCTGCACATCTTTCAAACACTTCGGTAACTTCATGCTCTCAATAGCTCGGATTTGGCCGGGTTAACCTCGATACCTCGGCTAGACACCAGGAATCCGAGCAACTTTCCAGCCGGGACACCAAAGGTGCACTTGTCCGGGTTAAGCTTCAACCGATACTTTCTCAAATTCACAAATGTCTCCTCGAGATCCTCGAGGAGAGTATGTTTCTCCTTAGTTTTGATGACAATCATCGACATACACTTGCACATTTTTGCCCATCTGAGAGTGCAGGCATTTCTGCATACACCTCTGATAAGTTGCCCCGGCATTTCTCAGACCAAAACACATGACACGATAGCAATACGCCCCATACGGGGTAATAAAAGCAGTCTTTATTTGATCCTTTGGGTTCAGTGGTATCTGGTGAAAACCAGAGTACGCATCGATAAAAGATAACAGTTCACAACCAGCAGTGGAATCGATCACTTGATCAATCCGAGGTAATGGAAACGGATCTTTTGGGCACGCCTTGTTGAGGTTAGTGAAGTCAATGCACATGCGCCACACCTTGACCACGGCTGGCTCGTCTTTCTTCTTTTCCACCAAGACCGGATTGGATATCCAGTCCGGATGCAGTACCTCCATTATGAACCCGGCTGCAAGCAACTTAGCCAGCTCGTCCAGCACCACTTGTCTCCGGTCGTCTGAGAGACGACGGGTCGGTTGCCTCACCGGTTTCACCTCTGGCCTAACAAATAAAGAGTGCTCTGCCAACTCCCTCGGAACACCTGGCAGGTCCTTAGCCGACCATGCAAAGATATCCCGATTCTCACGGAGGAAGTGACAGAGCTCGCCTTCCTATTTCTCGCCAGCCCGGTCCCAATGATGGCCACATGCTCTGGGTGCTCCGGGTCAATGGGGATCTTCTTGGTCTCCTTGGGACCTCGAACGCCGCAGTTGAGTCCGGGCTCATCAGTCCGGACAGGCCGAGCTGTGTTGACTGCGCCATTGCCACCACTTGATGCAGCTTCTTCTTCTCAGCTGCGATCACCAAAGACTCGGCCAGATTAGACCCCGCCGAGGCACACTGAATGGCTCGCTTGTAGTCACCCGAGATGGATATGATCCCATTAGGCCCTGGCATTTTCATCTTCAGGTATGCAACATGGGTGGAAATCATGAACTTGGCCAAAGGCCTTCCAAGCAATGCATGGTATGCACTCTCCAAGTCCACCACCTCGAACTCGATACTCTCAACTCGGCAATTCCTTGGTTCCAAATGCTACATCCACCCATATCTTGCCCATGGGTGCACAGGAAACGCCGGCACAATCCCATGAAAAGTACAACTGCTTGGCATCAACTGATTAGGCGAGATGCCCAATTTCACCATTGTGTCTCGGTACATGATGTTGATGGCACTGCCATTGTCCACCAGAACTCGGGTGAACCTCACATTGTTGGTAGGCCCACACAACGTTGGATCTACCACCAGGGCATACTTTCCAGGGCTCGGCATGATCCGAGGTGTGTCCTTTCTGCTCCAAGTGATCTCCTGCTCAGACCAGTTCATATAGGTCGGCACCACCACGCATTACTGCATTCACCTCCATGGCACGCCTCTGCACGCTCTTCTTGTCAGTTGGCTCGGTCACAAAGACCACATAGCTCGCATGAACCTCTCTATAGTCATTTCCGGGGTATTCATACTGCTGACTTGGTCCGGCACCATTGTTGTTGTTATTACCTCGGACATTCACAACATTCACGGGTCTTGCTGCTGCAGGCCTCGGAAGAGGTGCAGTGGTTATCGGGGTAACATTTGCTCCGGACAGATTAGGGTGGGACCTCGGCTGAAATCTCTGAGGTGGTGGTCCTGTCTGATTCCTCCGGCCTTGCCCCTCTTCTCTGATTCTGCGGTTCCAGCTGCACTGCCGGGTTGAATGGTTGGCTGGCTTGCGCGGGTCGTCGTATGGTAACAGCACGGACCATCTATCATTGATTCATAGGTCATGGGTGGCTCCGGGTTCGGACTAAATGCCGGACCATTGATTTTTGGCCTCTGGACACCTCCAGCTCCGGGCTGATCCGGGTTCACCGCTGCAACTTGGTTGAGGTGTATGGATAGTCCGGCTCCCTCCTCTTCTGTCCGAACTCCTGACGGTCATTACACCTTGGTCCGAGCCGGTTGTTTATTGGCTCCCTCCTTCTGTTACGTGCTCCTGCCTCTGCTGCTGGCTGCATCGGATCACCCAGGGCATAAGAATCTGCAACCCGGATTGTTTCTGCTAGGGATCTCGGCATATCTCTCTGGAGCCTCTGCCACAGCATGCTGCCATGTCGACAACCATCTGCAAACCAGGAAATGGCCTGTGCCTCTACCACTCCTTCACAGGAATTCCGAACATTGCTCCACCGAGTTAAGAATTCTCGGTCAGTTTCATGATCATCTTGCTTACATGCCGCCAGGAGCTGAGGTCGGTTTGGCCTCTTGTATGTACTAGCAAAGTTGCTGTTAAACGCCAGCTCCAAGTCTATCCAGGAGTTGATACTATACTCCGGCAAATTATTCAGCCAGATCCGAGCTGGACCTTCCAACATGTGCGGGAGATACCGGACCGCCCATCGGCGATTGCCCCCCGCAATGTGCACCGAGGATACATAATCTGTCAGCCAATCTTGTGGCTTGGTGCTCCCATTGTATGGCTTGGTGTTCCGACCTAACTGGAACTGAGATACTGGTGGTGGTGGCTCCTTCATGATCCGAGGTCCAAAACACGCCGGACCAGGAGGGCCTTCCTCCTCCAGTTGCTCAGACAAGTAGATTCTATCCAGCTTGTTACGGACATCGCCTGGAGCTAACATCCGACCTCCTATCCGAGGTCCCAACGCCCCATCCACTCTGTGGTATCCAGCTCGTGCCATGGCCGAGTCTCCATCATCATATCGGTCATCGCCTTGACCGACGTTCTGAGGTTGCTGAACATACTCCGGCTCTCGCTGATATTGCCCCTGCTGCCGAGGTTGTTGCTGATACCTCGGGGGCGGAGGTGGTTTACCTCGGCCAGCCGATGCTGCTTGACCGCCGTTCTGATTTCCCTGACCGGAGTTACCCTTAGCTCGGCTCGCATTGCCTGGGCCGGGGTTTCCCTTAGCTCGGCTAGCATTGCCCTGGCCCACCTTCTGCTTTGCTGCTAGGACTGGATCATACATCTGCAGCTGCTGTTCTGACCCGAGGTGACACTCCGGGCTCGATCGGCTCCTCCGACGAGTGGAGACGAGGCTTGCCCCTTGGACACCTGACTGACTGGCCTAGCTGAATAAACCATCTCTGAATCACCAGCCCCGGCATATGCTCTGCGGAGAGCCTCATTCTGCTGGTTAGCCACATATACTAACTCATTGACTCGCTTCTGCTGCGCACGCCATGCATCTCCAGATAATCCGGATAGCTCGGCCCTGCCTGCCTCGGCAGCTCTGAGGTTCTTAGCAGGGGAACTATACACCGGCCTTCCAGTTGACACGCGACTCCCACTCCTAGCCGAGGTGGTAGGTCGAGCCTCCCTGTTTATCTCATCGTTGAGCCCCTTGCCTCTCTGCCGCACCTCGGCTCCCCTATGTGTATCAACCGCTACCGGGGTGAAGCCATTCGCTGCATTGTACTCGCGCAGATCTCTATTGAACTCATCTCTAGCTGTTATCATTGCTACAGCCTCCTTCTGCAACAGGACACGCTTTGCCTCTAGGTCGGCCACAGTCACTACTATGTCCACTCCTGGATTTACTGGGTCTGCCAGTGTATCCACTATCTCTACCAGGGTCGCACCTCGGCCCGCAGCTCTGGGGTGCCAGGCAAGTCCTTCTCTAGCCTGGGCTTTGCAGATCTCACCTTAGCAACCTCGGCTGCCTTGGACTGGCTGGCATCTACTTTGCCAACGGCGTCAACCGGGCCTGTCATCATCACCTCTACGCAGCTCTCGGGGCGAGTGATACGCCGACCTAAAGCCGCGAGGAGAGGAGTTTCGTCGTCCACGAGCACCTGCTCCGGGTACCCGCGAACAACCTCGACAGCAACGTACGTGACGAAGCTGCCGAGCATCATGGTGAAGCCGTCCTCGGGGAAAGGCTTGCCGGCGAAACACCCCGCGTTGTCGCTGATGAAGGTGAACTCTCCGATCTTGGCGACAAGCCCGGAAAGAACACGCTCGCCTGAGCCCGTCCGGATGAAAACTCCCTCCAACGCCTCAATCTGCCCCACGGTGGGCGCCAACTGTCGTGGTGGGATCACGGCAGATGCCATAGGTATGGCTAAGATGGGGCCGAATGGTCGTTGGGGGAATCCGGGGAGGGTTTATGCACTCAAGAAGTGCACACGCAAGAACACGCAAGAACACGAACGAAGAACCAAGAAAGCAAGAACACAAACACACCACGATGTACCCTGCTTCGGGGCCCTCTTGTGGAGGTAACACCCCTACTGCAGCACTATCCTAGCCAGTGTATAGCTCAGAGTGACAAGTACAAGCTGCTCCTCGAGCTGTATGATGCTACAATGGTGAGAACTCGAGGTAAAGATGGAGCTAGACGGGAGGAAGAAGGCACTCCGAGCTGATCCGAGGTGTTTCCGGGGTGTTCCGAGCTTCCTCTCTCTCTCTCTCTTTCTCTCTTGATCAACTAGTTCCAGCGCGGGGGGGGGGGGGGGTCTCTTTCGATCTTGGATCCTCTCTGGCAGGAGGGGGTGAAGCCCACTATATAGGCCAGCCGGGTTACCATGTGCCCCTCGCAGAACACTGTTGCCATGCCTCTGCAACGGTCACCACCGTACCACCGTACCTCGGTCAGGGACAAGACGTGGCTTGCCCATCTCCTGTAGCCTAACGGCAGAACTAGCATGTCCCCTCTGACCGAGACAGGACGTGGCCTGGCAGAGCTACCTCGTAGCCTTTTCCCAGACCTCGCGTAGCAGCGATCAGAGACGTGCAGGCCCGCCGAACCCG
This sequence comes from Poa pratensis, assembly GCA_947311845.1. NCBI lineage: Eukaryota > Viridiplantae > Streptophyta > Magnoliopsida > Poales > Poaceae > Poa > Poa pratensis. Next base: position 44,553,122 of record CAMZMU010000064.1, read on the forward strand.
GAGCACGCCTCTGCCATGCTCCTTGACAGACGCTCCCGTGTCAGGCGCTCTGTACCCGGCTGGAAGTGACAGGGCATTGACTCCTGCCCGACCTACAGCCCATCACCTCGGTTAGCTCGGCACGGATGTGACGGGCTCCGTACCTCGGGTCTTGCGCTTAATCTCCTTTACCAGGTCGGATCTTACTTCCTCCCCACAGCTTCTCCTGCACTCATAACACAAACCACTGCACTGAGGTAGTTAGGTCGGCTGAACATAGCTCGGACAGTGAACCTCGGCCCTGGCCAACAGTATACCTCGGATCCCTTTGGGCCAAAATAGGTCGGCCTGTACTTCCAGGTCAAGATGAAGCTCGGACCTTCCCAGGCCCAAACAGGTCGGCCCTTTCCGTACCTCGGCACAACTTCGAACACCACCTTACGCCAAGCCTTGACCCTACCCGGGGATACTCCCCCGACAGATGCGAACATGGCTGCATATAGAAGAGAGGTGGACAGAATTGCTGGACATTTCACTGGATACCAAGTTGAACATATTGATTGGAGACAAAACGAAGCTGCAGATGCCCTGTCTCGGCTTGGATCCAACAGACAGTCAGTCCCACCCAATGTTTTCCTGGATGAACTGCACAATCCGTCAGTCAAACCTCCAACAGAGATTGACATTGCAGAGCAGAGGACGATTCAACTTTAGTCGCAGCCCTGCATGAACAACCGGGATGGACAGAGCCATACATGGCATATTTAAGTCGCGGAGTGCTGCCAGACGATGAGATTGAGGCGCGCAAAATCATACGACGATCAAAGGCCTATACAATCATCAACAACGAATTATACAAGCGCAGCGTGTCAGGAGCATTCCAAAGATGTGTCTCACCAGAAGAGGGACGAAAAATCTTGCACGAAATTCATTCAGGCGATTGTGGCCATCATGCTTCGTCAAGATCTTTGGTGGCAAAGGCGTTCCGACATGGATTCTTCTGGTTAACAGCATTAGCAGATGCAGAGCAAATTGTCAGAGTGTGTGACGGATGTCAAAGATACGCTAGGCAAGATCACATGCCAGCTCAAGCGCTTCGCACAATACCCATCACATGGCCTTTTGCCGTATGGGGTTTTGACATGGTAGGGCCCTTCAGACGGTCTTCAAACGGAAAAACTCACCTCCTGGTCATGGTGGACAAATTCACAAAGTGGATAGAAGCAGAACCTGTGGGAGATTGCGAGGCTGAAACAGCAGTCAAGTTCTTGAAGAAGGTCATATTCTGCTTCGGGTACCCCCATAGTATAATTACAGACAATGGGAGCAACACCTCTGAAGGGGCTACACAGATATTTTGCGCAGACAATGGGATAAGATTGGACCTCACGTCAGTAGCACACCCGCAGAGCAATGGACAAGCTGAGCGAGCTAACCAGGAAATTCTCCATGGAATTAAGCCGCGCCTTATTGAAAAGGTCGAAGCATCTCCAGGATGTTGGGTGGAAGAATTGCCAGCAGTACTGTGGAGCTTAAGAACAACCCCTAACAGATCCACAGGATTTACACCATATTTCATGGTCTATGGAGCAGAAGCAGTCATGCCCAGCGACATCATACATGATTCACCAAGAGTTGCGGCTTACATCGAGATAGATAATGAGGTAGCTCGGCAAGACTCGGTGGACACATTAGAAGAGGTTAGAGACTTGGCAGCATCAAGGTCAGCGGTATATCAACAAGATTTGCGACGCTATCATGCCAGACGCATCAAAACCCGCACCTTTCAAGAAGGCGACCTAGTACTGCGACTTAAACAAGATCACAAGGGAATGCATAAGCTGTCCTCTCCATGGGAAGGACCCTACATCATCAGCAAGAAGCTAAACAATGGGTCGTACTATCTGCTGGATGTAAGGGAAGAAAGCAGCGAACGCCATGATTTCGAGGATCTACTCGAGGCACCTCGCCCTTGGAACGTCGCACACCTGCGACCGTACTATACATAAGAAAAGGCTAATCAGGGCCAAGCATCATCCTTTCCAGCTTTATAGCCGAGTATCATCACAGCCACTCAGGGCTAGAGCTTCAACTTTGGTCACCACCTAGGCGCGACCTATGCAACATCTGATCGCCACCCAGGCGCGATCGACCCTCGTATCAGAAACCGGCCGCCACCTAGGCGCGGCCGTAAACTTTGTATCATCTCTGGTCGCCACCTAGGCGCGACCGACCCCATGTATCACCATGGATCGCCACCTACGCGCGATCCAACCCTATGTATAACACTCGGTCGCCACCAAGGCACGACCTTATGTGTCATCATAATCAAAGCTTATCATAGCTTAGCCTATCATGGCAATATCATCATGTTTCTTGGGGTCTTAGTTACCCTGAAACAGCCAATTTATTGGCAATTATCAAATTTACCTTAAGTTGGATTGCTACTCGCATTTTGTGGCCAAAGTACTGGGGTGTGGCGTCAATCGAGCTTGATTGCCTATCATGGCCGCTCTCGACCCTGAACACACATGTTCCTAGGAAATACTGAGTCACGCGAGTGCCCACTTAAGGATTCAGATGGCCTAACTAGAGGTCGATGTACTGCTTATAGTACGGCAACACCAATTACAATTACTTGTATCTTAACAATTGTTTTATTCATGATATCAAGTTACAGGTGATGACCTTCAGAATTCTCTGAGAAGAATTGAGATGATTACCATGTTACATCCTCTCAATCCTTGGGGGCTACATCATATTATCATCAAAAATTTGAAGATGGATCGTCATCAAGTTCTGAAGCTATCAGGCTACTCTAACGAAGAAGCTCACGAAGTCAGATGATCTTCCAGGTGCGAGTCAAGGCCAAATCCTGCACAATTATAAGTCGCGAAATAAGGAAAATTAAGCGCGGTCTAAACGTTCAAGATCAAGAAATACTATGAAGTTCAGGCCACGCTTGGGGGCTAATGTCGGGGGAATGATTAACCCGCGACTTAAGGCTGCGCTATCATTGTTGGGCCACGTGAAAGATGGGCCAATCTCGCATCGCGACCGATAAAGGAAAGTTCCAGAAGGTCGGTGCAAACTTGCCTTGGAAGACAAGAAAGATAATCAGGCTTCGTGTAGAACTCTTGTAACCTGACGAGCCTCTGTGTATATAAAGAGGACTCGTAGGACTTAGACGGGGTCAAGCTATTAAGCCCTAAACCCTTGCTCATACGGCGAGTACCAGATCGGATCGCCTCCATTGTAACACCTCGATTATCATATCAATACCAATCTAGGGTAGGCAGGAAGTAGGTCTTTTACCTCACATTGAGGGGGACGAACCTGGGTAAATCTGTGTTGATCTTTGTTCCTGCGATCCCAAGCTCGGAGATGCTTGACTCACGTAATCCCACACCTACGAAGTCATCTATGACACCTGACGTGACAAACCCACGACACCCGGCATGTCAGAAGGTTGAAAGGCGAAGATCTCCCAGTTCTCACGTAGAAACTCGACGAGCGCGCTTTCCTATGCGATAGGCAGACTCGACGATACTTTGACTCTCTTGTTGACGTCAGTCGGGTGGACCTGATGAGTTGTTGTGTCGTCAGTCGCGTTGAAGGCGGCGTCCTTGGCTGGCTTTTTGCGTGGCGGGAAGATGGTCTTGTCATTGTCGACTGCCATCGCCTCAAAGTGCTCTTCCATTCCGAAGAACTCGGAGATCTTGCTGAACTCGCGGTCGCAGCTGTTTGAGCGGTCGAAGTCGCCGTGCACCGTGATGACGCCCTTGGGTCCAGGCATCTTGAGCATGAGGTAGGCGTAGTGAGGTACTGCCATGAATCTGGCAAAGGTTGGGCGCCCGAGTATCGCGTGGTACTGCGACTTCCAGTCGACTACCTCGAAGTCGATCGATTCCCGCTTGAAGTGTTCGGGGGTGCCGAAGATGACGCCGAGTGTGATCGTTCCCATAGGCATGACTGCTTGCCCTGGTACTATGCCATGGAAGGTGGTCTCTGACTCCGTCAAGTTTGTCGTTGACCTGTTCATCCTTCTCAGGGTGTCGGCGAAGATGATGTTGATGCCGCTGCCTCCGTCCATGAACACCTTTTTCAGGGTGTAATCTCCGATCAGAGCTTCGACTACCAGAGCGGCATGCCCGGGTCGTGGTACTGCAGGCGGATGATCTGCTCTGGAGAATGTGATTGGTGTCTCTGACCCTCTCAGGTAGTCGGTACTGCAGGTGGACAGGTGGTGGCCTGGAAGACTTGACGAGTGATGATCTTCTGGGTCCTGTTTGAGGGGCGCCCCTTCTGTATCATGTTGAGTTGTCCGCGTGCTGCTGGATATGCATCACGTGCCGCTGGCTGGGCTTCTTGCTGCGGCGGCTGCTGCAGCTGCTGTGGAAAGACTCCCGCCACCTGTGCTGGATTATCGGCTGCGGGTGCGGGTGCTGCCTGGATGGCCAGCTGCGCGACTGGCTGCGCTACGGGTGTTGGAGTGACTATCTTCTGCATAGCTTCGTAGATCTTGCGTGCTTTTCGGCAGTCCTTCAACAGGTGGTTCGATCCCCACTTGCCCGTCTCCGGGTTCCTGAACATGTGGTGCCTGCAGGGTTGTTCCAGCTCTTCCGCTGGGCTCAATGTGCGTTTCTGCCACTCGCGTTTATGGCCCCCGTCGCTGCGGTAGCTGCTGCCGCCGCTTCGGTTGTATTGCCCTTGACTGTATTGGCGACTCTGGTCTCCGCCGCTTCGACTGTATTGCCCTGGCTGTATTGGCGACTGCTGTCGCACGCTTCATCATCCTGGGGGGTTTGGAACCCCGCCGCTACTAACTCGATTGAGTCGTTGCCGTTGTAGCGCGGCTTATTCTTGTGGCGTCCTTCTCGCCAGTTGCTTGGTCCGGCTTCGTCCTTCGGGGAGTAGCGGGAACTATCGCGGACCGAGTCCTCTCCGTCTGCCCACTGGTTGGCTATCTTCATGAGCTTGATCATGTTCTTCGGCCGGAGCCTACCAAACTCCTCGCGGAGGTCGCGGCGGGAGATGCCGTGCATGAAGGCATCCATCACTCGGTCTTCCGAGGCGGTCTCCATGGTGTTGCGGAGCAGGGTCCAACGCTGGATGTACGACCGGAGCGGCTCATCTCGTCCTTGCTTGCAGGCTTGTAGCTCGACGTAAGTCGTCGGTCTCGAGTACGTCCCCAGGAAGCTCTTAACGAAGGCCTCCTCGAACTCGTCCCACGTCCTGAAGGCGTTCTTGGGTTGAGTGCTTAGCCACCCGCGTGCAGAGCCCGTGAGCATCAGCTAGATGTACTGCATGGCCGTAGTCGAAGTACCGCCCTTGCAACTGCAGGCTATGAGGTAGTCTTCTAGCCAGAGTCTCGGGTCTTGCTTCCCGTCGTACTTGACTACTTCTGCCATGAGCTTGAAGCCCTTGGGCATTCTTGTGTCGCGGATGTTGAAGCTGAAACATGCGGCGGCGCACGGCTCGAAGTCACCGTCATTGCGGTCGTCAGGATTGGGCGTGCTGACCGTCCGCTGGGTGCGGCTGCGGTCCACCGTCCTCTGTGTGATGACGTTGCGGAGGTCTTCGCCTGGCTGCGGTTGTTGCAGTTGTCTTGCGGCCGGGCCTGCGAGTGCTGTGGGCTCGCGGTCGCGGCGATCCCGATCTTCTCGCGCCTTTTCTGTCGGCGCTTTGTTCATCAGAGCTTCTTCGTCTGCCTTGATAGACATGATCTGCTGCTTGTGGAGGAGAGCGCGCGAGTCGCCCTCGGGCGGCTGTGTCAGCCGCAGGTATGTTTCGACTGCCATGAGCGCGGCTCCGGGCGTTTTGGGGACGGGTATCCCGTCTGCGTCTTCGCTCATGTATGATGACTCGAGGTTGCGGGTGACTCTGGTGCGGTCGACCTCTGTCATCAGGGGCACGCGTGCTCTGCGGCGCCTTGCTCCCTGTGTGACCTCTGTTGAGGCAGTGAATGAGTAAGCGGCCCTCCTGGCGCTCGACGCGTCAGCCTCCTCCTTGCGTCGGAGTAGCTCGGCCTTCTCTGCGCGGAGTCGTTCTGTCGTGGTGGGATCACGGCAAATGCCATAGGTATGGCTAAGATGGGGTCGAAAGTGCGTTGGGGATCCGGGGAGGGTTTATGCACTCAAGAAGTGCACAAGCAAGAACACGCAAGAAACCGCAAGAACATGAACAAGAAACCAAGAAACCAAGAACACAAAGCACACCATGATGTACCCTGCTTCGGGGCCCTCTTGTGGAGGTAACACCCCTACTGCAGCACTAGCCTACTCTCTTTATATCTCAATCGTGACAAGTACAAAGCGCTCCTCGAGCTGTATGAAGCAACAATGGTGAGAGCTCACGATGAAGAAGAAGCTACCAAGGGGGGAAAATGAGCTCTAGGGTTCGTCTCTTCCACACAGGAGGTGGTGGTGCTGTATATAAAGGCTTGCCGAGTTACTTCTTTGCCCCTGGCTCCATGAGATAATGGCACTGCCAAGAGGAAGAGGACAAGCCTCTGCCCCCTGTCAATCCAACGGCGGACTGTCAGGCCCTAGCAGGCCTATCTTGCCACTTCGGGCAATGGCAGGTGTAGCCCACCGGGTCTAGGTCATAGCCCCTTTCCCGAATTGGCCGAGTCAGCTCCTAGGTTGCTGCGCTCCCAGGAATCCCGTGTCTCGACCTGGCTGTCTTCTGAGCCTCGGGCAGCGGCCTGCAGGACCCGTGAACTTACTGACATTACTCGGCCCTTGTGCATTATCCGACATTGCAGGTAAGCCGGATTCTTCCAGGCAACCCGGCTAGCTGAGCCGGATCTCTTCCTCTGATCCGGCTAGACTTTGCCTGATCCCTTTGGCATTTCCCTGCACTTAAACAAGACTAAGTACTAACCGGCTTTCTCAACCGATTCGGTCCAAGTGATCCGGCTTGAGTGACCCGGATTGACTTTCCATTCCACTTTATAGCTCCCAACACCACCTCTTTGCCCTACCCGGGGGCAGCCCCGACAGTAGTCCCCGAAGCTGGTGCGGTCGGATGGAGGGCCGTAGCAGGTTGAAAACAAACGCCCTTAACCGAATCTCATATCGAATAAATTTTGTCTCAGGATTACCTGGGACACTTGGCTGGGAATCTCTGCGCAAAGCCCCGTAATCCGGGTCTTTGATTTGACATGCCACTGACAACACATTATCCGGATCCACCAGGTATTTGAGTGCATTTGACTAAAGGACCACGTCTCCTCGGTTTCTTCGCTGACCGGCACACTCGATCTGCACAACCGCTCCCAACTCTATGTCCCACCATGTGCTCGAAATAAACGGCCACAGCAGCGACCGTAGAGTTTCAGGGCACACTTCATCCGGCCACGCCCCGAAAACCGCGCGGTAGTGCGCCAGTTACCAGCTAGGGGCTATATATAGGGGTGCGGGCTACCTCTTCTTCTTCCCCGCACCCCCACTTCGAGAACTCCACCCGTGCCATTGACGCCGCTGCGATTTCGCCCTTGCGACCTCGCCGCGCCGGAGACCTCGACAACACCGGAGATCTCACACCAGAGCCGCGCACCGCGCCCTGCGTCGCCGTTTCTTCATCAGGCCTCTTCCTCGCCGTACTGCAACCGTGAGTTCTTCATCCCCAGCCATGCTTCCCTCAAGCGAGTTCATCTTCCGCCATGAACTTGCGCTCGCGTTTTCTAGATTCACTAGCAAACGAATCCATTGTCACACCTTAGTGCATTCCCTAGATCTCCTTTCTAGGTTTTGCACTAGATTGCCCTAGTTTGGCTTGCCACCGCTGGAACAGTTCCACCATATTTTTACTCGGGATTCTTTCTCTATTTTACTGCTGCGGTAGATCTTGCGTAACCCTAGATCCTCAAGAAAAGGTGTTTGTAGTTACTAGTCGAATTACTTTTCCGCGGTAACTAGACAACTTTATCCGGGATAGCCTTTACCGAATCCCTTAACAGCTGATTCGGTTACACCATTATCCGATTCGTTCTGGATTTGAGATTCCGCATCTTCTAACTCAACTATACCCGATTTCTTGCAGGACTGATTCGGATATGCCGAAGCTGCCCCCGGCAGTTGGGAGGGTTCCGATGTTACAAACGATGACTTGGAATGGCTGCTGAGCACCCGGCGTATAACACCTAAAGTTATATGCCGAAAACCGGGGAAGGAACTCGAACCGGTCACCCAACCGGGTGAGCGTGTTGTATTTCTAGCGCACTTCGAGCGCGGATTCGGACTCCTGGCGAGTGACTTCTTCCGGAGATTCCTAGACTTCTTCGGCCTGCAGCCTCACCACCTTCCGGCTAACCCTTTGTCTCCCTGTCGGCTTTTACCTCCTTTATGGAGGGATACCTCGGTCTCTGGCCGACTGTCGAAACCTGGGCGAAGTACTTCCACCTCCGGAAACAGACTATCCCGGGCAGTGACCCGAAGGTAATGACCGCCTGTGGTTCGCTAGCATTACTCCGAGGACGGGCTCCGTCTTTCCCCGGATCACTGGCCTGGATACTTGCAAGAAATGGCAGAGGTCCTTCTTCTACATGAAGAGCGTTGAAGGCCATGATGCTCTCAACTTGCCCGAGTTCAAGATCGAGCCCCCGACTGCCGAATTAAACTTCAGATATGATCCGGCTGACACTCTCGCGGAGCTTCAAATCATACATCAAACTCTGGAGGATTTTCTGGAGAAGGGCCTGCTCGCGGACGATCTCTCCGGACCTTCGTCTGTCGTCGGGTTAGTCCTCTTCAACAACGTGAGCACAAGATTTGCCACATGGGTGGTTTGCTAGATCCTACCCGGATCAGCAAACACGACCTCACCAGAGCTCCGTCAAGAGACGGGTAAACGCCATTGCCTACACCGAGATGTCGGACAAGTGGCGGTGGGGCGTGGAGCCGTTCCACCGAGATGCACTTCCACCACAGGTTAGTTCACCATTCTCCGAATCAATTCATACTCCATCAAAATGACATCGGACTAATCCAGATTTGCCTTGACTCTACTGCAGCTGTTCGACCGCCAAATCACCGAAGATGGGGATCTCTCCACCAAAGTGTGGGGACCGGATCGCAGCCCGCTGCGCGAGGGCGAAGAGGATGTGGATACGGACGATTATTTGCCGATTCCGCGCGCCAAGCCCATTCGCAAGGGTAAGCAACCGACTATTTACCACCTTTCCGAGGATGAAGATGATGATTGTTGGATCCTAGATCCCATTGATGCCATTCCGATTTCATGGTCACAACCTTGTGTTCCAGCCAAACCGGATGCTCAAGGGACATCTCGGAAACGCCCTGATGCGTCCGGATCAGATGCCCCTCCAGCCAAGAGAATGAAGAAAACTGCCTCCAAACCGAATCGGCTCAAGGCCATGCCTACTACCAAGGGGTAATGCCAATTTCATTTGCTTTCTTCCTTTATTAACCGAATCATCTTTATCCGAGTTAACTGTTTACTTTGCTCTATAGTGACGTCGTCGTCACCGAGCAAACTCATTCATCCATTCTTTCTCCCATTCCTCCACTGGATACGGCCATGGAGAGCCAATCTCCTGAAAAGGCTGTCCCTTCTCCCGCGCGTGCCACAACCGCCAAGACTCCTCCGCCGACTCTCGTTCCAGAGTCGGTTATTGACCTGGAGAAGAGGAAATCTCGGGTCCTACCCGAGATTCAACTTGGCCCGCCCTCTGAAGGAGTTGGAGAAGGAAAAAGCTAAGACTTCGGCTAAGTCTTTGACTAAGCCGGATCCTCCCCTACCCCAAGGCTCTGAATCAAGAGCAGCAGCAGAAGAAGAAGAAACAGCAGCAACAACCTCTCGAGAAGCAGCAGAAGCAGCAACAGGAAGTATCTAAACCACCACAGCAAGCGTCCCAGAACCAACCGAAGCAGCCAGATCCAGCCAAGACCTCGGGCGCATCGCCTCTACCTAAGCCGACTCAGGTCACCTTTGGCACAACTCCAACACCTCGGATAAGCAGTGGTTGCTAGCAAGCCGGTTTCCGCCACTCCATCAGCAACTCGGGTGCATGATCAACTCTCTGAGGCGATCACTCGCGCCCGACTTAGTGGCCAGGTTCTGCCGAATCTCCGCACTCCGAGCGGCGACAACCTCGGCTCCGCAGAGCAATTTGTTAAAGCTTGGAATGCTGCGGACCTTGCCGAAGGCTCGACCACTTCAGCGTCGCCACATCCGGCTGGTCCTAGCCGGATGTTTCAATCTCTACATTCTGTGCAGGCCTCGGTCACTGAAGCTAACCGGGTCTTCGAGGTAACATTGCCGAATCCTGCTCTTATTTCATCATGATCAATCTACACTATCCCCAGTCCTCGAGATTCGGGTCGAACGACTGATACTCCTCCGAGTAAGAAAGTCATTCGGCTTGAATCTCTAACACTTGATCATAAATTTTGTCTTAGCTGAACAAAAATCGTGGGACTCCCAGTCCTCGAGTCTCTTTTCCAATTGATTCGGTCAACTTTCTTTTTATTAATCTCGGGCCTCCAGTCCCCGAGATTCGTTTTGGCTCCATGCTGCTAGTCTCGGGTGCCAGTCCCCGAGACTCTTTTTACGCCATTAACCCTTTTTCTTTCAGGAAACCACGACTGCTCGCAGCCGGATCTTTAAGCAGCTAGTCCTGCAGCACCAGGCCCTCCAAGCTTCCTTCGATGCGCAAGGTGAGGAGATGAAAAAGAAAGATCAGGAGCACAAGCGCGCTTTATCGGAGGAAAAGTCAGAAGTGACTCGGCTCCTGCGGGAGCTTGACCGGGTTGAAAAGTGAAGGAGAAGCTCAAGAAAGACCGGGATACGCTGCAGAGGGAGAAAGACTCGATCCAGAAGGAGCGAGATACTTTCAAAGCCGGGCTTGAAAAGCGGCCGAATTGGACAAGAAAATCCAAACGCACGTTGCAGACGCTGAAGCCGAAGCTAAAGCGGCGAAAGATGATCTGGCTGCTCACAAGGCGATCAGCGCGAAATGGCTTGCTGATCTTGCTAGCCTCAATGAAGACATGGATCGTAAGTTTGCCGAATCTCCTCTTCCTCCTCTGCTCTTATCCGACACATCATTTCGTGTTACCTCGTTTAACTCGGTGTTAGCTTATCTGAATGTAGGAGAGTTTACCAGCATCCGGCTTCAAGCCGCCAAAGCTGTGAGGGATGCCCGAGCTGAGAGAGCTAAGTTAGCTGGAGCTCCCCTACCAGAGACGTGGGATATCGAAGATCACATTACTGCACTTAGAGCTCGGATTGCTCCTTTGAAGGAGTCCCACATTGATCTGTTCAATGCAAGCCTCAAAGCTCACCGAGTCTTGTTTCCTGAAGCTCGGCAAGTCCGGTCTGCGGACGAGCTAATCAAAGACCTGGATCAGGCAGAGACCCGGTTAAAGCAGTGGAGATCTTCGTCCGCCCGCGCTGGTGCTGACGCAGGTTTGCTATTCATCATGTCTTGGTATGAGCTGATTGATCTCGCCAAAGTGCGCTCCCTTCGCGAGGGTTCTTCATGGGCTTCGATCCGAACCGGATCAAGATCCGCGAGGAAGCTGCCAACTTTATGGCCGAATTTGCAAACACCAAGCATCTTGATCTGAAGGCTCTGGTCTACTCGGATGGGGAAGAATCTGAAGAAGAGGAATCGGATGATGCCTCCCTTGACGAATACGCCGAGTCTGAGGGCGAATCTGGTGATTCGGCTAATTCTGCCGAACAAGCTTTAATTCGAACTTCCAAGATGCCAGCCACTGATTCGGCTAAGACCACAGAGCAAGCTTTAGTCAAGACCGCCACTTCTTCAGATGATCCGGATGTTTCCGAGTCTGCCCAGCCTTCAAGCTCTCCGTCCAAGGTTATTCCTGCAAGTGAGGGTCCTCTTTCAACCAAGGTTCCTCCATCATCCGAGCTCATCCCTGCAACCGAGTCTCCTGCAACCTTGGCTCCTTCTTCTTGAACTATCTTAATGAAAAACATTAAATCCCGGTATGCCGGGAGCAGATGTAATATACAATTTAAGTTCTTCCGAGACTACTTTTATTTTGCTTAATGTGATCCGGACTAGGTTTATGTTGGATCATTTTAAACCGAGTCCCCGAGTCTGTTTTCTTGTTTACTATTTTTGCCGGATCTTTGCTCTTGTCTACCTTTTAGGTGTTTGACAGTCGAGTCACAAGATAGGAATCATAGCATACAATACTTGAAACATTCGAGTTGTGGTTTAGAATCATCTAACATAAACAAAAAAGAAAGAAACAACAGGGGTTAGTAAACGACATGTGCCGAATCGGTTTTGGACCGAGTCCCCGCGTCCATTTTCATGTTTCCCATATTCCCACCTCTGCTCTTGACTACCATTTTGGTGTTTGTCAGTCGAGTCACGAGATCAACAACACGGCATACATTACTTGAATTTTGGGACGAGGTTCAAAACAATCCGACACATGAACGATATGGACAAAACAGTAATAAAAACACATGCATAAGGACGAGGCAGTCCCCGAGTCCAGACTCGGATTCCGAAATTTCATTTATGATAAACTGAGATACATACATTGCGCCCTTAAGAGTAAAAGGGTCGAAGCAGAGCTACATTCCAGGGTCGCTTGGTTTCTTCTCCGGGTCTGTCCAGGCCATCCTTCCTTTGTTCCTGTGCGTCTACAAGGTAGTACGAGTCATTGTGCATAGCCTTGCTCACAATGAATGGTCCCTCCCATGGAGGTGATAACTTATGTCGGCCTTTGCTGCGCTACACCAGCCTTAGTACTAGATCTCCTTCATGAAACACTCGAGGGCTGATCTTCCGACTATGATAACGTCAGAGACCCTGCTGATATACTGCTGTCCGAGATAGGGCCAATTCTCTTGCTTCCTCTAGCAGATCCACTGCATCTTCCCGGGCCTTTTTTGCCTCGGTTTCGGTATACATTGTCACCCTCGGTGCATCATATTCTATGTCAGTGGGTAGCACTGCTTCTGCCCCATATACCAGAAAAAATGGCGTATAGCCAGTTGACCGATTCGGCGTGGTCCTTAAAACCCCATAGTACTGACGGTATCTCATCTATCCAGCACCCCGGAGTCTTTACCAGAGGTTCTATTAACCGGGCTTTTATCCCAGCTAATACCAAAGCATTTGATCTTTCCACCTGCCCATTGGAATCTGGGTGTGCCACTGAGGCTATGTCTAACCGAATTCCCTTACTCATGCAGAATCGGGCAAACTCTCCCACAGCAAAGTTCGTATCTCAAAATAATTTCTTTCAGAAAAGTTACAGCCGAATGACCATCCACTTTCCGGATCGGTTTTACCTCTATCCACTTGGTGAACTTATCCACCATCACCAGCATATGTGTCATGTTACCCCTAGCCGGCTTGAATTCTCCCACCATATCCAAACACCACACAGCAAACGGCCAAGTGATAGGAATTGTTTTGAGCGCCGATGCGGGTAGGTGTGTCTGCTTGGCAAACCTTTGGCATCCTTCACATTTTCGGACTATGTCCTCTGCATCTGCATGAGCAGTGGGCCAGTAAAACCCATGCGGAATACCTTAGCCACCAGGGCTCTTGTACTGCAATGATGCCCACATTCTCCTTGATGTATCTCCAGGAGCATCTCCTTGCCCTCGGCTGGCTCCACGCAACGCTGTAACACCTCGGTTGCACTCCTTTTGTATAACTCCTTGTTTATGATGGTGTAACCCTTGGACCTCCTCTGCACTCGCCTAGCTTCGGTTTCATCATTTGGCAAACTCCCCTCCGATATGAACTTCATGATTTCTTCAGCCCATTCCGGTACTGGATGCAAAGGGAATAAGTGCTCATCTATTTCCACTGGTTCGGCCGCCATTATCTCTTCTATCAGTCTCTGTCCATTCCCTAAGATTCGGTTAGCATCATCTTCCTCTCTTCCCCTTTTCCCTAAGATTTGGGTAGCATTCCCCGAGTCTCGGTGCGCAGTCCCAGAGTCTCGCCATGCAGTCCCCGGTCCTCCCAAATGTACCCGACATCAACATTCATAGGAACAGCTTCAGATTCTTGCTTTGGGATAAAAATTGACTCGGAATCAGGTGAAGTCTTGATTGAAGGGATCCTTAGGTGATTCAAGGATATTCCGGGTGGGATTGCATCCCTAGACGACCCGAGTTTTGACAGGATATCAGCAGCTTCGTTCTCCAGCCGAGGTATGTGCTTGTACTCGCAGCCTTAAAAAAATCCTGAAATTTTCTGGACATGAAATCGATATAGTGCCATATTGGCATCAAGGGCATCCCAATTTCCAGAAGACTGCTGCACCACTAAATCCGAATCACCAAAACATTCTATCCGGCGGATGCCGATGTCCTTAGCCACATTAAGCCCATGGATCAGTGCCTCATATTCGGCCACATTGTTTGATGCTGAGAAATGAATCTGCAACACATATCGCAACTGATCTTGCTTCGGTGATGTGAGTACTATCCCAGCACCTAGTCCGATTTTGGTTTTGGAGCCATCAAAGTGCAACTTCCAGTAATTGTAATCCGGCTTGGGTGGCTCATACTGCATCTCGGCCCAGTCACAAAGGAAATCCGGTAAAGCCTGAGACTTGATAGCATCTCTTCTCTCATAATGCGGGGTGTAAGGAGACACTTCTATTGCCCATTTGGCAACTCGGCCAGTCGCATCTTTGCACCCAATGATCTCCGAGATTGGAGCTTCACATACTACGGTGATCGGGTGCTCCTGGAAGTAATGTTTCAACTTCTTGGCCGCCAGGTATACACCATATGTCATCTTCTGGTAGTGAGGATAATTCTGCTTCGAGGTCGAGATCACCTCGCTTAAATAGTACACCGGTCGCTGCACGGATTTACTCTCCTCTTCTCGCTCTACCACTATCACCACACTTACGACCCGGTTAGTGGCCGACTCACAAACCGACTCAACGAGGCTAAACACCCGGTGAACTTTTGCACATCTTTTAGACATTTAGGCAATTTCATGTTTTCTATGGCTCGATCTTAGCCGGATTCACCTCAATACCTCGGCTCGATACAAGGAAACCGAGCAACTTTCCAGCCGGACACCAAAGGTGCATTTATCCGGATTCAATTTTAACCGATACTTTCTCAAGTTCACAAATGTTTCCTCGAGATCCTCGAGGAGAGTGCGTTTTTCTTTAGTTTTGATGACGATATCATCGACATACACTTGCACATTTTTGCCCATTTGAGAGTAAGCATTTCTGCATACATCTCTGATAAGTTGCACCGGCATTTCTCAAACCGAAACACATGACACGATAGCAATACGCCCCATACGGGGTAATAAAAGCAGTCTTTATTTGATCTTTGGGGTTCAGTGGTATCTGGTGAAAACCAGAGTACGCATCAATAAAAGACAACAACTCACACCCAGCAGTAGAATCGATCACTTGATCAATCCGAGGTAAAGGAAAGGGATCCTTCGGGCACGCCTTGTTCAGGTTGGTGAAGTCGATGCACATACGCCACACCTTGACCACCGCTGGTTCGTCCTTCTTCTTCTCTACCAGAACCGGATTGGATATCCAGTCTGGATGCAACACCTCCATAATGAATCCGGCTGCAAGTAGCTTAGCCAGCTCATCAAGCACCACTTTTCTTCGATCGTCTGAAAGACGCCGAGTCGGTTGCCTCACCGGCTTCACATCCGGCCTGACAAATAAAGAGTGCTCTGCCAACTCCCTCGGAACACCAGGCAGGTCCTTAGCCGACCATGCAAAGATATCCCGATTCTCACGGAGGAAGTGACAGAGCGCGCTTTCCTATTTCTCGCCCAACCCGGCACCAATGATGGCCATGCGCTCCGGATTCTCCGGGTCAATGGGGATCTTCTTTGTCTCCTTGGGCACCTCAAATGTTGCACCTGCATCCGGATTGGTCATGGCCAGCACGCCGAGCTGAGCTGACTTCGCCATCGCCACTACTTCATGCATCTTGCTCTTCTCAGCTTGGATCACCAACGACTCGGCTAAGGTGGAACCAACCGTGGCACACTGTATGGCCTTCTTGTAATCTCCCGCAACGGTGATGATACCATTCGGGCCAGGCATCTTCATCTTGAGGTAGGCAACATGAGTGGATATCATGAACTTGGCTAATGCCGGCCTGCCGAGCAGAGCATGGTATGGGCTCTCCAGTCTACCACCTCGAATTCGAGACTCTCAAGTCGTGATTGTCCTTGGTACCAAACAGCACATCTACCCAGATCTTACCCATTGGGGAACAAGACACCCCGGGTACTATACCATGGAAGGTGCAACTGCTCTGCTGCAACTGATTCGGCGAATAACCCAACTTGACCATTGTGTCCCGATACATGATGTTTATAGCACTGCCATTGTCAACCAAGACTCGAGTGAATTTCACATTAATCTTTGGTCCAACCAAAGTCGGATCCACCACCAGTGCGTAGTTTCCTGGGCTTGGCATAACCCTGGGATTATCAGCCCTGCTCCAAGTGATCTCCTGCTCGGACCAGTTCAGGTATTTTGGGACTGCTGGTGTGACTGCATTCACCTCCTTCGCCCTTCGCAGCTGACTTTTCTTGTCAGTTGGCTCGGTCACAAAAACCACATAACTTTGATGAGCTTCCTTGTAATCATTTCCGGGGTATCCACCTTGCCGACTCGGACCAGCATTGTTGTTGTTGCCTCCCATATTTACCAGGTTAACCGGCTTTGTGGCTGCCGGCCTTGGAGCTCCTTCGTTCACCGGGGTTGCATTGGCTCCGGATAAAGGCGTATTTGGCCTGAAATTCGGTCTAGGAGCACCTCTCTGAGGTGGCCCTCTCTGACCTTCCGCCTGGATGCGATGATGCCAGCTACAATTCCGAGTTGAATGATTGGCCGGCTTGCGTGGGTCTGTTGTGTGATAACGGCAAGGCCCATCTATCATTGCCTCAAAAGTTAGAGGTGGACTCGGTCCATCCCACACTTTCTTTGCCCAGGCACCTTGATTCGGCCTCCAAGCTGGACCCTCATTTTTTGGTCTCTGGCTATCAGGATGATCCATATTTACTGCAGCAACCTGGTCTGAGCCGTATCTGTAATCCGGATCTCTCCTTTTATAACCGAACTCATGTCGGTCACTGGGCCTCAATGGTCCAGTTCGGTTATTAACCGGTTGCCTCCTGCTTGTTCCCACCACATCCAACGCTGGCTGCGTCGGATCGCCAAGAGCATATGTATCTGCTATCCGGATCATTTCCGCCAGGGTCTTTGGCATATCCCTCTGGAGCTTCTGCCAAAGCGGGGTGCCATGTCGGCAACCCTGCGCGAACCAAGAAATGGCCTGCTCCTCCACGACACCTTCACAAGAATTGCGAATGTTGCTCCACCGAGTCAAAAATTCTCGGTCTGTCTCCCGCTCTTCCTGCCTGCACGCAGACAAGAGCTGAGGTCGGTTTGGCCTCTTGTACGTGCTGGAGAAGTTGCTGTAAAATGCCTGTTCCAAATCCATCCAAGAGTTGATACTACCCTCTGGTAAGTTATTCAGCCAAATCCGGGCTGGCCCTTCCAACATATGCGGGAGATACCGGACCGCCCATCGGCGATTGCCCCCCGCAATGTGCACCGAGGATACATAGTCTATCAGCCAATCCTGCGGCTTAGTGCTGCCGTTATACGGCTTTGTGATTCGGCCAAGCTGAAACAACGGCACATTCGGCTCGTTCATGATCCTAGGCCCAAAGCATGGAGGACCTGGTGGGCCTTGCTCTTCCAGCCTCTCGGACTGGTAAATCCTATCCAACCTGAGACGCTGATCATCCGGAGCCAATGTCCGAGGTCCCAGCCTGGACGCAAGTGCATTATCATACGTTTGGTATCCGGCTCGCGCCATAGCCGAATTACCATCATCATAGCGGTAGCCCGCCTGGCCACCACCTTGCTGCTGCGCTTGCACCATCACTTGCTGCTCCTGCCGGGGTTGATTCTGCCCAGGAGGGCGAGGTGGTTGACCTCGGCCAGCCGAATTACCCCTTCCGGCTCCCGGATTGCCTTGACCGCCATTGTTTCTGCTCTGGCCACCTCTTCCTTGAGCTGCTAGCTGCTTGCCGGCATACTCAGCATCATAGGCCTGCAGCTGTTTGCTCTTGCCCGAATTCACGCTTTGGGCCCGGTCAGCTCCGACATGCGGGGATGACGCTTGCCCCTTGGATCTCTGGCTAACCGCCTTAGCCGACACTACTACCCGAGAACCACCAGCGTCCGGATTAGCCTTCCGGTAAGCCTCATTCTGCCGGTTACACACATCAACCAGCTCATTGACCCTTTCTGCCTGCTTGCGCCAAGCATCCCCGGTTAATGTGGTCAACTCGGCTCGCGCTGCCGCTGCAGCCCTAAGATTTTTGGCCGGGGAGCTATACACCGGCTTGCCTGTACCGATCTATGACTAGTAGCCTTACTCGAGCTTGACCTTGCGGCTCTAGCTAACTCATCATTGAGGTCCTTACCCCTGTTGCGCAAATCTGCTCTCTTGCGCGGGTGAGGCGCTACCGGAGTGAAACCATCGGTAATACCATTGGCAGCATTATATTCTCTCATATCTCTATCAAATGCTTGCCTAGACTCTACCACCAACCGGGCTTCTCTTTGCAACCTCAGGCGCTCTGCCTCTAACTGAGCTATAGTAAGCTCTACATTTGCCCCAGGTGCCACTGGCCGAGCTAACTTTTCCAGGACATCCTCTAAGGGAGCCTCCCTACTTGACATGCCAAGTGGACCAACCGGATCTGGTTTCTCCTTTGGGAACTTTGCCGTCCGAGTCGGCTTGTCAACCGGATCGGTTGGCGTGATCAGCTCCTCGGGCATGCTATTGCCGGCATCTCCTTTGCCTGCTCCAGCACTTGGTCCGGTCATCATCACTCCACACTACTCCCGGGGCGAGCGCTACGCCGTCCGAGAGCTGCGCGGAAAGAAGGAGGGTCCTCGGCCACGAGCACCTGCGCCGGGTACTCGCGAACACCCTCGACAGCAACATAGGTGACGAAGCTACCAAGCATCATCAGGAAGCCATGCTCGGGGAAGGGCTTGCCGGCGAAACACCCTGCATTGTCGCTGACGAAGGTGAACTCGCCGATCTTGGCGATAAGCCCAGAAAGAACACGCTCGCCTGAGCCCGTCCGGATGTAAACTCCCTCCAACGCCTCAATCTGCCCCACGGTGGGCGCCAACTGTCGTGGTGGGATCACGGCAGATGCCATAGGTATGGCTAAGATGGGGCCGAAAGTGCGTTGGGGGATCCGGGGAGGGTTTATGCACTCAAGAAGTGCACAAGCAAGAACACGCAAGAAACCGCAAGAACATGAACAAGAAACCAAGAAACCAAGAACACAAAGCACACCACGATGTACCCTGCTTCGGGGCCCTCTTGTGGAGGTAACACCCCTACTGCAGCACTAGCCTACTCTCTTTATATCTCAATGTGACAAGTACAAAGCGCTCCTCGAGCTGTATGAAGCAACAATGGTGAGAGCTCACGATGAAGAAGAAGCTACCAAGGGGGGAAAATGAGCTCTAGGGTTCGTCTCCACACAGGAGGTGGTGGTGCTGTATATAAAGGCTTGCCGAGTTACTTCTTTGCCCCTGGCTCCATGAGATAATGGCACTGCCAAGAGGAAGAGGACAAGCCTCTGCCCCCTGTCAATCCAACGGCCGGACTGTCAGGCCCTAGCAGGCCTATCTTGCCACTTCGGGCAATGGCAGGTGTAGCCCACCGGGTCTAGGTCATAGCCCCTTTCCCGAATTGGCCGAGTCAGCTCCTAGGTTGCTGCGCTCCCAGGAATCCCGTGTCTCGACCTGGCTGTCTTCTGAGCCTCGGGCAGCGGCCTGCAGGACCCGTGAACTTACTGACATTACTCGGCCCTTGTGCATTATCCGACATTGCAGGTAAGCCGGATTCTTCCAGGCAACCCGGCTAGCTGAGCCGAATCTCTTCCTCTGATCCGGCTAGACTTTGCCTGATCCCTTTGGCATTTCCCTGCACTTAAACAAGACTGAGTACTAACCGGCTTTCTCAACCGATTCGGTCCAAGTGATCCGGCTTGAGTGACCCGGATTGACTTTCCTTTCCACTTTATAGCTCCCAACACCACCTCTTTGCCCTACCCGGGGGCCCCCCGACACGTTCGCCTTCTTTCCGTAGCAGGTATTGGACCGCCATAAGGTCCTCCCGGGGTGCGACTGGTGGGGGGTACGTGCCGTCTTCGACGTGCTTCATGGCTCTGATTGCTATGTCTCGGGTGATGGTGAGTCGCGTCACCTGGTCCGGCATGACCACCTCCAGTGGGTATGCAGGTTCGTCGCCGTTGTCCTGCGCCGGGCCGATCATGAAGACTTGCGCGGGGTATGTCTGGGGAGTGGGTCGGGCGCTGCCACTGCTGCTTCCTTCGTCCGAGCCGTGCTCGGAGCCGAAAATGGATGCAACGTGGTGGATACCGCAGTCGCTGCCGAGGCTCCTTCCCTGGAGTTTCGCGATCTCCGCCGCGGATGCGAGGAGTGATGTCGCTGTCATCGACGCGGGCGCGATTGGCTTGTTGACGATCTTGTAAGTCGATGGAGACGCGAGTGGCGTGGGTGAGAACGGCGCGACTTTCGTCGCGCGCGAAGGTGTGGTCGACGTAGTCGAAGCTGACGTAGATCTTGGCCTTGCCAGCGTCGCGATCGAGGTAGTCGAAGTGGACTCGATCTGCGCGGTGGTCGCCGAAGTGGTCGATGTAGTCATAGCTGATGCGATCTCCTTGACAGTCGGGGACACGGGTGGCGTGGTCGTGGTGGGCGTGATCCCTGCTGCAGCGGAGGCGGTTGATGTAGTCGAGGCGGATGCGATCTTCTCAACAGTCGAAGATGCTATCCCCGCAGTCGCAGCAGATGCGATCTCCGCAGCAGGTGGGGGCGTGGTTGGGGCAGCCGTGGCAGATGCGGGTGCTACCGCCGCGCGCGGTGCGATCGCCGTGGATCTGAGTACTCCACAGCTGTCTACGAAGTAGTGCATGGTACCGAAGGTGAGGCACATACCTACATGAAGATCGGCGTACACCGAAGGTGTACTCGAAGGAGCCGAAGCAGATTGGCTCCTTGGTGATGCAGACGTTGGTCTTCAAAGTTGATGGAGCCGGTGCGACCATGGTTCCAGCGCTCGTCCTTTCCCACAGACGGCGCCAATTGACGAGGGGTGGACTCGGCAAATCCCTAGGTTGTATACCCCGGGTTGATTGAGGGGGAGAGAGATGAGCGCTGGTGATCACGACGGCTGACAAGCAAGGAGTTTTACCCAGGTTCAGGCTCCCGGAGGATAACACCCTACTTCCTGCTTGTCTGGTATTGATCGGTGAGTTGTGGCTACAATGGCGAGATGGCAATCTCGCTAGGGTTTGTGGTGGCGGCTATGAGCTTACCCTAGACGAGGGACCCTCCCAGCCTTTATATAGTAGGCTGGGTCTCAGGTGAACGGTGCCGATGGCGTTTACAAGCATGGTAGGAGTCGCATGACCTATCTGTCGACTATCTTGGGCCGCACGTCGTCCTCCTTGGGCCTTCCTTGGGCCCTCGTCATAAGGTTGATAGGCTTGGCGTGCCCCAGCTATCCTCACCGTGGGGTAGTCGAAGAGTAACCCCACGACAAGATTAGAGTAGAGCTAGGCTCCCCACCTCAAGACGGTCTCCGTCCTCCCCTTGTGGGGATGGTTCCTCCCCTTGTGGAGAAGATCCCCTTGTGGATTCAAGACCTCTACTTGTAGTTTGACTACTAGCCAATCTTTCATCTTCGGGTGACTTTATTGGAGCGGTTCGGTTGACCGTTGGATAAACAACCATCCAAGATCCCTTCTTGTATCTACTTGCCGATCTCCCACCTTCGTGTGGATTCCATTGGGCCGGTTGGACCGACCGGTAAGGGAAACGGTTCTTGTATCGTGTGTGTGTTCTTGTGTTCGGGGCGTTCTTCGTGTGTTCTTTGTGTTCCTCGTGTTCTTGCGTGCGTTCGTCCACATCCTCCGTCAATCTGTGAAGATCGGCCCACCCTAGTAGTCCCGTACTACACCATATGGTATCAGAGCATGGTTGCCACGGATTTGACATGTGTTTCCACCCCCAAATCCACCAAAATTTTCTTTGATTTTGAGAAATTAGAAAATTTCCACAAAAAATAGCCCCAAATTGCTTTTGGATCGATCTGTGAATCTTGTGCGTTTTGGCAAGTTTTGATCCGTGGATCTATTGCTAAACTTGTTGATCTGCCTTCCTTTGCGTTCCCATAGCCTAATTCCATCATTTGGCCCTCCGATTTGGTGTTTTTCGCCCCATTTTTTCGCCCAAAATCGCGAAATTTCGAGTCTCGGGCACGATTTGCGACCCGGCGGTACTACCGCCCATAGTTCCGGTACTACCATACCTGCGTTGACTTTGGCCGGTACTACCGACCTATTTTGCCCGGTACTACCGAACTTGCGGCAAACTGAAAATTCTGCACACGGTTTTGGCCATATCTTTTGATTCCGGACTCCGTTTTTTGTGTTCTTTGGCTCGTTTCGAAGCTACGATCAAGGCCTACGTCACCATTGCGGAAGATCCATCATCCACCACCATCCAAATTCTTCTACAACAAAGGGCGAAGATCATCGACAAAAGGTATAACATCGCCAATCTTTACCCCTTGCCATTCCGTTGAAAGCCACACTATATCTTTGCGATTACCATGTCCTATTGAGGCTAGCTCTTGATGATTGCTTGGGCTTTGCACATTTGCACCGTGTAGTTTCCGAGCAAAATTGCATGCGCTAGTTATCATATATCATATATCTTGTGTTGGCATATAAAAGAAGTGGGTGTGCAAAGAGAAAAGAGTCAAAAGAGAAAATAGTAAAGAAGCAAAAAGTGCAAGAAAAAGAAAAGAAAGAAATACCACTTGCCACATCTTGTAGGAAAGCGCAAGATCGATGAACATCTAGTACGTGGTGCATTGTTGTGCAAATCTTGTAGCCCACCAAATAAATTGCAATCGAGCTAGTGGCTCTCCTTGTACTTGTGCAACACCGAGCTTATAGTCTTCACTAGGATCATATGGTTCTCTAGCTCACTTCTTGGTTGCACGAGTCCCATTTATCTCTCCATGTGTGTGTTTCCTTGAACTACATTCCTATCTTTGAGATTGACTTGTTTTTGCTTGGTGATCATCGTGGTTCTCTACTTGCTTTAACAATATCTTGGTTTCCGGTTGGTTCAATTTGCTTTCCACCTACCATACCTTCCTACCAACGTTTAAGCCGTGTGTGTTTTGGAGTTTGCTTTGGATACTTGAACACAAGCATTTTACTTTGTGATCGTTTCCCTTGGTTGTCCACGACGTCCAATACTATCTACAAGGTGAGAGGTTGTGTTCTAGTTCCTTTCCACTCCACATATATACACTTGTCTTGTGAGTTGACATGTCTAGGGAGAGTGAATGCCACTATGGAGGCCAAGATGATAATGAGTACATGATGAGTCACATGTACTATGATGCCCCAAGCATTGAGGACATGGGGGACTACTACTATGACTACTACTCCGACGACGATCCCCATGACATGATGGATCATCACCAAGACTTCCGCTGCAACTACTCCGACTACGACTCCGACTATTCGAGCGTCCACGACAAGGAGCGGTACCATGACGTCGAGCAACCTTCATCAAATTGTATCGACTCCAAGTACG
This sequence comes from Poa pratensis, assembly GCA_947311845.1. Taxonomy (NCBI): domain Eukaryota; kingdom Viridiplantae; phylum Streptophyta; class Magnoliopsida; order Poales; family Poaceae; genus Poa; species Poa pratensis. The sequence continues at coordinate 44,576,818 of CAMZMU010000064.1, forward strand.
TGCGAATCTACCACGACTCCGACTACACAAGCTCCAACGACAATGAGGCGCAAGTGTCTTCACATGCCTCATCACATGGCACCAACTTCGATTACAACAACGACATGGTGGAGCGCCACCACTACGGCTACCACTCCGATGACATGGTGGAGCACCTCTACGACTACTACTCTTGTAGCATGTGCGGCGACATCGACAACACGCAAGAGGAGAGGACTCCCATCACCACCATGTTCAAGAGCGGCACCACCAAGCGTCATGGCACAACCTACTTCTATGGTTCAAGCTCAAGACGGTGCTCCGACAAGGCCACCATGAGTTCACCCTATGGAGCTCCATCTAATTCCAAGAGTGCCAAGCTTCGCCATTCGCCATCAACTTCAAGAAGGAGCCATGACAAGGCCATCGCCAAGAGCGACAAGCTTCGACATTCGCCTTAAACTTCAAGAAGGCGCCATGAGAAGGACAACGCCAAGAGTGCCAAGCCTAGACACTCTACATCGACAACAAGACGGCGTCCCAAGAAGTGCATCGACAAGGCCAAGCTCCAAATTGTCAAGGATGCCATGGACAAGTATGCCAAGAGCCTACGTCCTTTATCTAGCTCATCAAGGCGCCACAAGAAAGATGCCAAGGTGGACCACAACATGTCACCAAGCTCTAGTGCAAGCCCCAAGGAAAGGTCGCCAAGGCAACAAGCACGCCGATGCCAACATGAGGAGAAGCATCCGAATGACTTTCGGCGACACCCCTCCACTCAAGAGCGTCAACGTCGACATGAGAAGAAGACGGCGACAAAGGCGCATCCTATGGTGTCCCTAGTGCTACCACTCCAAGTGCGTCAACAAGAGCTACAAGTCCCATCTTTGACGAGATCATGGCCGACATCGACAACTTCTTCGAGAATCTCATACGTCGACGCCGGAAGAAACATGGTCACAGATGTGAGGCCACAACCAAGGCGGCGCCCTTCTCAAGCACTTCTCATGATATGGCCTCTAAACCAAGTGCCACCACCACATTGATTCCCATATGGCAAGATGAAGACCTCCTATGCGACAATTGCCAAGGCCAAGACCATGATCCACGAGAATGTCCCAATCTCTTGTGCCCACTATGCAATAGAAGAGGTCACATGATGTGGGAGTGCAAAGTTGGTGAACAAGAAGGTGACCAAGACGATGACAAGATGGTCGAGCATGGGATTTTCCCTTCGACCAAGGAGGCGAGCATGGATGATGCTATCACCTATGACCATGGGTCAAGTGATGATGATGCCGAGCATGGGATGTTCCCTTTGGCAATGGAGTCAAGTGATGAAGCGGAGCATGAAATTTTCACTTCCGCAAAGGAGTTGAGTGATGATGCCTACACTATGGCATTGACCTTTGGAGGCGAGATGGTTGAGGAGGTTGAGCATGGGAGTTTCCCTTCAACCTTGGAGGCGTATGGAGTTGAGGAAACCAAGCATATCCCTATGAGCTTGAGTTATGAGATGGTACCAATGCCATGTGAGAATGAGAGCCACTTAGCCCACTTGAGTGAGAGTGAGAGTGAGTTGAGTGCCTCCACCATATGTGAGTTTGAGTGCTTTCACTTTGAGGGAATGAGTGATACACCACTTGAGTTGAGAGAGGTAGTTGATAGGTCTTGTGAGGCCATTTCGATTTCTAACAACTTAACCTCTACATCTAGTGTGTTCTCTCATTGTGTGCTAGGTTCATTGGATGATGAGACGCCTATCTTCGACTTGACGGTGCCTCAAATGGAGAAGATGTACATGGAGGATGATGATGCCACCCCATGTCTACTTCAAGATGGACAAGTCGGCTACATGGAAACTGTGGGGACCCCGGACTAGCCGTCCGAAATACCCGATTATGCTTAACACAACGATCCCGTGATCAGTCTGTCGTTGCACATAATCCGAACTGAATATCAAAGTTTACATCCATACAATACCGAGTTTAAAGTCTTACAACCATGGCCATACTGGCCTAATTATACATAGGTGCTTTCAAGGGCCAATCACCTTTATTCAGCGGAAGCTACGATAGTAGGGCTAATCCATCCTAACAACACCGACAGGCAGCTGACTTATGAAGATCTCAGTTCGCATAGACGTCGCCAAACTCCTCTTCAACGTAGGGTTCCTCGAAATCTGGCTAAGACAATAGCCAGGGACGAAACCAATATGAGTACATTTGATTGTACTCGCAAACTACCCCAACTTGAGTAAGCACTAGTTTTTATTTCTTAAAAACTTTTATTTGCAAAACTCTCAAAAATCTTTTTAATAAAAAGGGGGTGAGAAGAAGTTTATAACTACCCTTTAAGAAAACACCATTTTTGCTGTTTCTCCGGGACTCCTCCGGTGTCCAACCATACCCTGATCATGGTTCCAAACCCATCACCACCTCGTACCAACTCATTGGTACAGGTGGGAAATATTCCTTTCCAATTCAATTTCCTCAACACAAACCAGAGTTTGCAAAACTTTGCACATGGCCTTAGTAGTTCTTCCCAACTGTCCATATCCGAGGACTCGGCTATTCGAATAGTTTTACCCTCTGCAGAGGTAGTACGCTTTTCCCACACCCATCCGGTCACTCATCGTGTCAGCCACGTCCCGCCATACCAGAGGTATGCGAAGTTGAGTTCCCGGCCATAGCCTGTCCTTTGCTCATGCTAGTATAGGACCCTGCCGCTACGACACTTTCCATCGACACTTAAATCCTCAGAAACTAAGTGTGAGGACTCGTAGTTCTGCCCGGCGGACCCAAGGGAGCCCTTCAATCCTCTTCCTCCGACATGTTCATACCGGCTTCCGGTAGACTTCAATGAAGAGGACCCAGGTCAGGGGGTAGGTCCTCAGACCATCCCCTCATGGAACGAGGTTCTCCTCGTTATTGAGGCATCCAGTACTAACACGAGCAAATTATATGACTACGCCCTTGCCCATATGTGGGTAAATGTGGTCGCACAGATTTTTGGCTGGGGATGTAAGTACAAGGACACAATGTGCATTTTTCTTTCCAGAAACAACACCATTCTCTGGTTCTTCACCTTCATACCGACCTTTCGGTACTTCACCTTCATTCAAGTACTTTCAAAGGAGTTTTGAGTAAACATTGTTTTTCCCATCCTATAGTTGTAAAATAACTACCCTATATTTCTACATAGGGTGGCAAAATAGTTTTCATTGTTTTGAAAAAGGGGTTTTCCAAAATCATCGATACTTTTGATTAACTCTTGAGACTAAAGTAGAGGTATATAAATGCAAGCTCAGTGAAGTAGCTTGCCTTGCTCAACAAAGTGGTACTGGTCCTGATCTTCGGGTTCAGCAAAACCTCCTTCCTCGATGAATCCGTCAGCGGTATCGTCTAAACGTTTAAGCAAGCAAAACAACAATCACTACGCAAGCTCAAGCATCAACACAGCATTACAATCACAAATGCTATAAATAGCTACTGCACACATCAAGCAATACGAGGTGGTTTTAATTTAATTGAATTAATCTTTCCAGTACTAACACGAGCAAATTATATGACTACGCCCTTGCCCATATGTGGGTAAATGTGGTCGCACAGATTTTTGGCTGGGGATGTAAGTACAAGGACACAATGTGCATTTTTCTTTCCAGAAACAACACCATTCTCTGGTTCTTCACCTTCATACCGACCTTTCGGTACTTCACCTTCATTCAAGTACTTTCAAAGGAGTTTTGAGTAAACATTGTTTTTCCCATCCTATAGTTGTAAAATAACTACCCTATATTTCTACATAGGGTGGCAAAATAGTTTTCATTGTTTTGAAAAAGGGGTTTTCCAAAATCATCGATACTTTTGATTAACTCTTGAGACTAAAGTAGAGGTATATAAATGCAAGCTCAGTGAAGTAGCTTGCCTTGCTCAACAAAGTGGTACTGGTCCTGATCTTCGGGTTCAGCAAAACCTCCTTCCTCGATGAATCCGTCAGCGGTATCGTCTAAACGTTTAAGCAAGCAAAACAACAATCACTACGCAAGCTCAAGCATCAACACAGCATTACAATCACAAATGCTATAAATAGCTACTGCACACATCAAGCAATACGAGGTGGTTTTAATCTATTATATAATTAAAACACAAGACAATCTACGGCCAGGATGCATCCGTTTTATGTTAGAGGAAATTAAAGGACGAGATTAAACAACATGGGTATATCTTCGGAACAAAAATCACTATCCCGTACGCAGCTATAGTAGGTCGATTCATATTAGTACGAGACATGGACTCTTTACAATTTATTATCTCTACCAAAAAATACGAGAGAACTCTGCCCATATGTCGTGACGGACAAGTAGTAGCATCCCGGCCCAGCATAAAGCCGACCCGATCGATGCGCTAGAAGCGGCGACGACTATTTCTCTCGCCTTTGATCGATGAGCTCGAAGCAACAAAGTCAATCCGGGTTCCTCCGATCGATGAGCTGGAAGCGACAACCTGGATTTCGGTCTGATGAAGCTAGCTCTAGGGAAGGATTGCTGACGATCTTGCACCAACTATGCTGACGAACACACAAGGTACCCTGAAGCTATCTCAATCTCTTCCACGAGTCCGTGTGGCAAATCGGCGATATCAATCTACCTTGAAGCCTCTTTGTATCGGCATCAGTCGTGGCTTCAATTGGCCCATCATGGCGTCATCTTCTTTGTCCAAAATTGTAACATAAGAACGCATCGGAGTACTCTTGCTAGCTTCAGAAAGGCATGGCCGGGCGGCCGGCGGCCTCGCTCTGCCAAATCTGGAATCGTCTTTTGTTTCTCATGTAGTAGCATGCAAGGAGGAGAGGTGCTACGATTGTTCTCCAGGCAAACTTGCTAGAATCAAGAAAAGCAAGATCGGACGGCCGGTTTCATCGCTCGGCCACATCAGAACCGGTCAGCCAATCACGCTAAGCCTAGATCATGGTGGCCATCAGGATATGCGTTGCCGTGAGACAAGAACATGACAGCTTACAGCCTTGGTTCATGTAAAATATTACAACCTTCGTTGGCATCAAATCGATCTCACGACCTCGCCGGACTTCCCTCGCTACCCAAACTCGAAATCGAGATTTCCGTCAATAATGGAGCGACGGATCTTCCTTGGGCTGTACTTGACATGTCAAGACAGCATATGTGATCTTTATACATGAGTCGACGGAGGCAATCTCAGCAATTTTCAGGAGTAGCAGATCGTCCTCTGACTGTATACGACAAGTCAGGGCAGTTTGTGCGATCTTTATACATGAGTAGACGGAGACTATCTCGGCAATATTCGGCAGCAGCTACTGAAGTCGTTTGCCACCACGCTGTGATTTCTGCGTCGGCATCCAATACTTTCCATAGTCTTAGCACTGGCACCCTAACCATCATGCAAGTGATTCGTCAGATTCAAAATCCTATGTTTCTATATTGTCGATGATTAGTTGGTGACTGAGCGGAAGTAAATGAAGTTCCTTTCAGGATTCAAGGTGAACTGCTGCTCATATTTTTTGTGGTGGTTTTCTTTGCTAGCAAGAGATTAGGTTATTCCACCGTTCTCAGTTTCTGTTCTCTTATCTAGAATCATATCTTAATTCTCCACTTCTGTTGCTATTAATTTTCTTTTTATTGGACGGATCAATTGCAGCGTGATTATTCTGTCCTTTGGTGGTATCGCATATTTTTGCAGATGGGATACCCTTTGGATAATGGTTGGTGGAACAATATGATTTCCGTATATTCTCTTGGGCGAATTTCAGGTAGATTTACATCTTCCATCCTTTTTCCTGTTTTCTTATGAAGTAATTCAGGTGTTCGTATATCTGCAGTTGAACAGGTAAATATGTGTGTTTATTGGTAGCGATGTCATAGGTAAATACAAGAAGGGATCAGAGCCGGGAAATGTTGATAATTTTCTTAATAAAACAAGAAAAAAAACTTCATTATTTCACAGAAACTTCTTAATAAAATTTGTAGTGTCTAATGGAATGGGTACAATATTTCATAAACCGTACACATAGTCATTTCAAATATTTTTGAAGTCTTCTATTTTGACCATTAGGGGTGCGCAAATTTTACACTGAATTAATTTAAATAGGGCGCTAAAGCTATTCATAAATCAGTGGCGGAGCCAGAATTACAAAGTTGTCATGTCAATTTAAAATTGTGTTGTCAAATACATGCATTTGTACGATTTTTTGCATATTTTAATACGATGACACTATACATGACGTTTTCCCAAATCCGGTGTAGTCGGCTGACTACATAGAAAAGCCGTGGCTCCGACACTGTCATAAATTACTGTCAGAAGAGACATACAGTTTGGAAAACACCTACAATGTTATGATGCCTGTGTAAAGTGTGCCCACTTTTATAGTAGAACAGATAGGCTAAGATTCAAAGTCGGTTTATTATGATAGAACTTCATTCTATGAGGATAAGAGAAGGACAAAACGTGTGCATGCTATGACCAAGAAAGAATATGTGAGTGCAAAAATAAGTGATAATCTGAATACGATCTCTTAAAATTTACCCAGAAGGCAAATGAGTGTCCAGGTGAACATAGAGCAAAGAATATTACTTACAAGGACATATTCTAATTTATAGTGCAGTACGAGAAGTTTACAGCGTTGACTGATGAAGTGGATTCATAATAAAAAAAAACACAGAGTAAACATGCCATAATATGGGAAACAAATTAAACTATAAGCTAGAGCTAGAAAATATTAGTTCATCGTAGCATGTTACTGCTTGCTTACCATGCTTTCACGTGTACTTCTTTGACATGATTCACTTTATATACTACAGTCTAACAGAGCTAGAAAATTTATATTTTTAGCAGGTTCCTCTCATCTCTCACTTTATATACTACACTCTAACAGAGCAATATGTCGGCTCAGCGCGTGGCGCCAAGAAATATTTGGGCTCTGACTGTCCTTGGACATAGGAAGGTATGACAGCAAGACACTCATAGCGCTGGCTGCGGGAAGTAAGCAGAGGCACAGAAAGTTGCAGAGGGACAAAAAGCCACATTATATGATCCAATTGAATTTTAGTCCCTGGCCGGTTCCAGCCCTATTCTTCACTTTCCGGCTGATCGCACCTGAGAAACAATATTGATCTAGGAATTTTAGCAACATTGCCTCGAGTAGCTAACAAGGCATCCAGAAACATAGCATGTCACTAGAATCATGTATTTTCCTTGCCATGTCAGGTTGCCCCAGAAAGAGCAAATCCCTCGGCACATCAGAAATGACATGACCAAAAGATTTTCCGCCAAGTTTAGTAAACTCATAACATACTTGACTAAATCATTTCTATATGATGAATTAAATCAAATTTTTCTGTGAGGGCAAATTATTGCCGAGAAACACTAGCTAAATTTTTTCTGTTTACCTTTTACCATTATTGTTTTTTGTTTATTACTTAAGTACGTACCGACTTACCAATTTTAAATCTAGCCGCGCAGTTGCGCGGGCCTTCCAGCTAGTTTAATTGAATTAATCTTTAATTAATTATTTCCAAACTAAGGCAGAAACTAGTTGTACACCAAATAATTCACCATTTAATCTATGTTTGTCACAAAAATTCAAACTAAAATTCTATGGGTAGCTACTGATGTGTAGAAGACCACCCAATTGGATTGGGGTCATTTGGAGTTACCAAACTCCCTACACATTTGTTTTAGTTCAGAAGGTTTTCAAACAAGTTTTAGCTACCAAACAAATTAGGTTGCTCCAAAAATTAAATCCTTTTAGGGGCAACTAACTTTGGCTACAAGTGATCTAACAAAATTGGTTTGAGTTTAATTGGACCTACCAATAAATCACACTAATTGGTTTAGTGCAGAAGGGTGCACTGAAGTTCAACCAAAGGCTAAGGATTTTAGACAACTCAATTAATCCTACCAAAATTTGGGGAGCTAAAGGATCCTAATACAAAGCTACAAAAATTGGTTTCAAGTTATTTGGATTTATATAACTCCAGAAACAAAAGGTTTGGTGTTTTAAACCTTCTGGAGCATTTTTATTAATACCTTTTTATTATTTATTTAAATGAGATGAGACCACTTTGGTGAGTTAAAGGATTTCATAAGCTCTCCAGAACAGTCGAGTTTGATTTATTTGGATTCCTAGAACTCGAGTTGTTGAATTTCAAAACTAGGTCCAGTACTGAATTCAGAAAAGATTCAAATTCGAAAATACTGGATAAAGATGAGATCCCTGACGGGTGGGGTCCACTCGTCAGTGACTCAGTGGAAAACGTCTCGCGCGTGCGTTTATGTTTAAAACGCTGACGGGTGGGGTCCACCAGTCAGCGACTGATTACACGAACCGGTAAGCTACCGTTGATTTCCAATCGAACGGCGCCTGGAGCTCGCGGTCGTCGACGACCTCAGACGGGCGGTGCCGCGGCTCCGGCGACGGCGAGATGCACGGGGAACTCACCTAGGGGCTCGGGAGGCTGCGGAAAAGAGGTAGATCGATGGCGGAGATCGTGGGGAAGCCCCTGGGACGAGGTGTGCTTGCTGGGGATGCTTCTGGCGTCGGCGATGATCAACTCCTCCTCCGCGGCCGTGCGGCAACTCCGGGGAGCTTTCTGCGTCGCGCCTGTGCAGGAAACACGGGGAAACGGCGGCGGGTGAGTGCGGTGGTAATGGTGATGCTAGGATAGGCCAGAGAGGGGAGAGGGGAAGCGGGTGACGACCTGGCCGTGCTCGACCTCAACCTCGGCTCCGGCGAGAAATCGAGGATGCTCGAGGCGGCTGGGGCTTGCGGGACAGCGTCACCGCTCTCCTAGCGGTGCACTGAGGGGTGGAGAGGGAGTGGGGGATGCTGGAGTGAGCGATGGCGGGGTGTGGAGGCACGGGCGGGGCGGCTTTTTTATTGCCGAACTCCGGCGTGTCGTGGACGGGTGCAGGAGTGGTTTGGGGAGTGGGAGAGCACGCCATTGGTGGCGGTGCTGCACGGCGACGACCGTAGGGTGTCCTTCTAGGGCTTAGGGGGAGAGAGGTGCACGCGTGGCTTCGAAAACGAGCTCGACACGGCACGGCGTCCATGGCGCGTGCCGCGGAGTAGATGGATCAATGGCGCGGCTGCGGGCCACTAGGGCTGACGGGGATGTGTCCCTGAGGTCGCTGGGTGGCAGAGGAGCGTCTGCGACGAGCCACGCGAGCTGGGGTGGCGTGGTGGAGAAGAACGGCGTCGGCGTCCACGCGCGGCCAGAGCTCGGAGAGCTTCGACATGGCGGCTGGCGCACGGCGCCTCAGAGCGTCAGGGCGCGGTCTCCTCCGTTCTGACGAGTGCGGTGAGGGGTGAGGTGATACATGGTGCAGGGCTGGGCCAGCTGGGCGTCTCCTCCGCACGTTTCCATCGTCGGCACGGGTGCACAGCACGGTGGCGTGCGGCCAGCGGCGGCCACGAGCCGAAGGACCAAATGGCACGCCTCCTCCTTGCTCTGGCGACTGAGGGGAGTGAAGGGGAGGGTGTGGAGCAAGCAATGGATGCAGCGATCCATCAAATCGATCGATTTGATTTCGGTTTCAACGGGTTGGAGATGAACTCGAGTTCTGTCTCCAACGTGCTCGATGAAATGCTCCACTGAAACTTTAATTCTATTTTCTAGGATTTCTTTTCATGGTTTGATCCTTGTATGTTTGACAAGATTTATGGTATGGTGGTGGAATTTATTTGGTATGTGCAACCTAGCACATTTTGTGGTTTGGGAAAGTTCAAGAAAGAAATGAAATTCAAATTTAAGATTTTTAGAAATATTTTTGGAGAGGGAAAAGAATATGAGAACAAAGAGAGAGTGATCACCTGTCACCCCACTGAATTTTGTTTTGAAAAAAATAAAATTTGATTTTCTTAATAAGATGAATTTTGTGTGACTTTTGTCACATGATTTTATGTGGGAACTTTTTATTATGTTTCTTTTCTTTTGTTTTTTTTATATTTATTTTTGTTTTAGAAAACAATCCAACACAAGCAAGCAAAAACAACAAACACACAAAAATAACAAAAGTTTTTGTTGGCCCACAAATTTGACTAATAAAGCTGGGTTACAATTTTGGGATGTTACAGATCCTTCCCCCCTTAGAATAAATCTCGTCCCGAGATTGGCTGGGCTTAGGTGCTAAAGAGGTGGGGAAATTCGCTCCTAAGATAGTCTTCACGTTCCCAAGTTGCTTCCTCTTCGGAGTGGTTAGTCCACTGGACTTTATAAAACTTGATCTTGTTCCTCCGGGTGAGACGAATATCTTCGTCGAGAATTTTTGAATGGTCTCTCACGATAAGTCAGATCATGGTTCAGGTCAATGGAGTGGTGGTCAATGTTCTTGAAAACATCGGGCTGGTCAGGAACTTCAAGACACTTCCGGAGCAGAGAGATGTGGAAGACGTCATGAAATTCCGATAATTCTGGGGGCAACTCTAACTGATAGGCTACTTCTCCGCGACGGGCAAGAATCTTGAAGGGTCCAATATATCTGGGTGCCAACTTTCCTTTGACATGGAAACGTTGCATCCCTTTGAGTGGTGTCACCCGAAGATAGACAAAATCTCCAGGTTGAAAGGTGACGTCACGACGCTTGGGATCAGCATAACTTTTCTGACGGGATTGAGCAGTTTTGAGACATTCACGGATAAGTTGGACTTGCTCCTCGGCTTCACGGAGGGTATCTGGTCCAAACACTTTTCCGTCTCCGGTCTCGGACCAGTTCAAGGGTGTACGACACTTCTTGCCGTAAAGTGCTTCAAATGGGGCCATTTGCAGACTGGACTGATAACTATTGTTATAGGAAAACTCTGCAAATGGAAGACAATCTTCCCATTTAGAGCCATAGGCTAGGACACATGCACGAAGCATATCTTCCAGAATCTGGTTTACCGCTCAGTCTGTCCTCCGGTCTGAGGGTGATAGGCTGTGCTGAATGATAAGTGGGTTCCGAGGGCTTCGTGAAGAGCTTTCCAGAACCGTGAGGTGAACTGCGTGCCTCTGTCAGATACGATCCTCTTAGGCACTCCGTGCAGGCTTACTATTCTGGAAATATACAAGTCTGCTAGCTGGTTCCCTCTATAAGTGGTGTTGACAGGAATGAAATGGGCAACCTTGGTCAATCGATCAACTATGACCCAGATGGAATCATGGCCTCGGTTTGACCTAGGAAGTCCAGTAATAAAATCCATTCCAATTTCATCCCATTTCCACTCGGGGGTCTTAAGGGGTTGGAGCAATCCTGCAGGGCGCTGGTGCTCTGCTTTAACTCGCTGACAGATATCACACTTGGCTACGAAAGAACCAATCTCTCGCTTCATTCCATGCCACCAAAACTTCTCACGAAGATCTTGGTACATCTTGGTTCCTCCGGGGTGGATCGAGTATGGGGTATTGTGGGCTTCTTTTAGGATCAGACCCTTGAGTTCCTTATCATCGGGCACACATAGGCGTCCTTTGAATCTCAGAACTCCTTCAGCATCTATGGCAAAACCAGGTGCTTTGTCAAGGGGTACCTTCTTTTTAATTCCTTCAATACTCTCATGACCCTTCTGGGCTTCTTTGATTTGGTCCAACAGGGTTGGGGCTAACTCCAGGTTGGCAAGATATCCATGGCTAACCAATTCAAGTCCGAAATCTTCGAACTCCTTAAACAAGGCTGGTTGCTCTGCTTGAATTAGGGTATTCAGAGTGCATGGCTTCCGGCTCAAGGCATCGGCAACTACATTGGCTTTTCCGGGATGGTAATGAATTCCGACATCATAGTCCTTGATCAATTCCATCCACCTTCTCTGCCTCAGATTCAACTCCTTCTGAGTGAAAATGTACTTCAAACTTTTGTGATCTGTGTAGACCTCACAGCGATGACCCACAAGATAGGGTCGCTGTGGGGACCCCGGACTAGCTGTCCGAAATACCCGATTATGCTTAACACAACGATCCCGTGATCAGTCTGTCGTTGCACATAATCCGAATTGGATACCAAAGTTTACATCCATTACAGTACCGAATAAAAGTCTTACATAAATGGTCATTTAGACCAAGTTCTTACATAGGTGCCTTCATGGGCCAAACCAAATATATCAGCGGAAGCTACGGCGTAATCGACATCATATTCTAATGATGACAACCCGATAGGCAGCTGACTTGTGGAGATCCTTAGTTGGCGTAGAAGTCGCCATATTCCTGCTCTGCGTAGTGTTCCTCCTCGTAGTCTGGCTAGGACAATAGCCAGGGACGAAACCAATATGAGTACATTTGAATGTACTCGCAAACTACCCCAACATGAGTATGCACCAGTTTTATTTTAGTTGACAACTTTTCTTATTTAAAACATCTCTATATCTTTATTGAAAAAGGTAAGAAGAGTTTTATAACTATTTTTAAAGAAGTCACCGTTTTCATCTGTTTTTCCAAAACTCCTCCTTTCTCCCGACCATAGCCCGTCATGGTCCACTTTCATCCCACCACCTCATACCGATCCGTTGGTATAGGTGTAGGAAACATTCTCCACTCCATTTTCTTTAAAAACTCAAAGCCTTTTTAAAACTTGCACAAGGTCTTAGGACAGTCTCCCAATTGTCCATATCCGAGGACTCGGCTATTCGAATAGTTTTAAACACTCTGCAGAGGTAGCACGCTTTTAACCCACATCCATCCGGCAACTCATCGTGTCTGCCACGTCTCGCCATACCAGGTGTATGCGAAGTAAGCCGCCGGCCATAGCCTCTTATTTGCTCATGCTAGTATAGGATCCTTCCCATATGACACTTTCCATCGACACCCAGTCCGGTTTCCCGTCAGAAACCCTAAGTGTGAGGACTCATAGTTTTGTCCGGCGGTTTATGGTGGAACCTTCTATCCTCCCCACCAACTTGTGTGAGGACCCGGGTCAGGGGGTAGGTCCTCGGACCATCCCCTCATGCATAACGGAGTCATCTCCGTCGATGAGGTATCCCATACTAATAAGAGCAAACTACATGACTACGCCTTTTCCCATATGTGGTAAATGTGGTCGCACAGGGTAGGATTGGTTTCCATAGTACTAGGACACTGTGCATTTTTCATAAACATCACCATTTTTCCACCTTTCCACTCCAACACCGACATCTCGGTATTTCATAAACTCATAAGAAATTTCAAAGGAGTTTTGAATAAACAACATTGTTTTCCCATCCTAAAGTTTTATATAACTACTACATAGGGTGGCAAAATAATATCCATATATTTTTGAAAGGGGTTTTGTAAATCTGCTTTGAGAGTAAACATGTTATGAAAGTAGATGCATATGTTGGTAGTGCAAGCTCAGAGAATAGCTTGCCTTGCTTGGCAAAGTGATCTTGCTCTTGTTCTTCAAATTCAGCAAACTCTCCTTCCTCGATATATCCGACAACGTTCTCGTCTAATTAACAAACAAACAATGCAAACAATCACTAAGCTATACAAGCAATCACCTCAACATAACCATCATCAACATCACAATTAGCTACTGCACACATCAAACCACACAATTTGATTTTCAAACAAAATTGAATTAAACATTTTTTTTATTACTTCTAAATTATGGCAGAACTAGTTATTCATGTTTAATTCCACAACTTGAGTTCTGTTGGTCACAAAAATACAAACTAAAATTCTATGGAAAGCCACTGATGTGTAGAATACAACCCAATTTGAATTGGATCATTTGGAGTTACCAAACTCCCTACACATTGGATTGAATCCAGTAGCTTAATAATCAAGTTTTAGCTACCAATTAAATTATATTGTTCCAAAAATTAAACCCTTTTAGGGGTAACTAAACATGGATATATGTGAGCTAACAAAATTGGTCCTAACTCATTTGGATCAACCAATAAACATAATGGTCTGTTTTAGTCCAGAAGGGTTTATCTTAAAGTCCACAATTTATACTACTTAATTAATTCTACCAAAATTAGGGGAGCTAACACAAGGCAGTACTAAGCTAGCAAAATTGGTTTGGAATTATTTGGACTAACAGAGCATCAGAAACAAACAAGTTTAGAATTTAAACCTTCTGTAGCATTTTCAATAATACTTTTTACTCATTTAATTAAATGACATGAGACCAATTGTGTTGGTTAAACAATTTCATAAGCTTTCCAGAACAGTTGAGTTTGATTTATTTGGATTCCTAAATCTCGAGATATTTAATTTCAAAGTTGACATCAGTACTGAGGATTTCAGAGAATTTGAATTAGAAAAATCCACTGTTGTGGATAATGTTGAAATCCCTGACGGGTGGGTCCTACCCGTCAGTGACTCAGCGAAACGGTACGCGCGCGAGGGAAAAGATTAAAATTATGACAGCGGGACCCACATGGCAGTCTAACTTAATACAAAGCGGTACGTGGCCGTAGATCTTCGATCCAACGGCTCACGGAGGTCGCCATCGGCGACGACCTAAAACGAGCGGCGCTGCCGCGCCGGCGACGGCGAGGTGGACGGATCTCTCACCTAGGGGCTCGGGAGGAAGCGGCGATGACGCGAATCGACGGCGGCGGCTCGGGGAAGACGATGGTGCGAGCGGCAGTTGCTGGGGAAGTCTCTGTCGACGGCGGCGATGTCGCGCTCTTCGTCGGCGTCGGGCAGCAACTTCGGCGGAGCTTCGGGGTCGCGTCCGTGCACTAAAAAGAGGGAAAAGAAGCCTGGGTGAGTGCGGTGAGCTTGGGCAACAGCGTAGAGGGGTCAGAGGGAAGAATGGGAGGGTGTGGCGTTGTGGTGGTGCTCGACCTCAACGGCGGCGTCGGGTGCGGCAGTGCACTGCCCTCCGGCGGTGCACAGACGAAATTGAGGCGAGGGAAAGCTCGAGGGAGAGGTGTGGTGTTCCAGTGAGGTCTTGGGGTGGCTTTATAGGGCTCGGGGCGGTCCATGGTGGTCGAGGTCCACGGCGGCGGCCATGGCGCGTCTACGGTGACCAATTCCTCGGCTACGCGGCGAGGGTGCAGAGGCTCGTGGCGGCTTGGTGCTTAACGGGGTCCGGACACGTTCTAGAAGCGTCTAGAGGAGCTGGGCGTGTCGAGGCGCAGAGGGCTGGGCCAATTTGGCCGGCGACGCCGCGGATGCCACGGCGATGCATCGGGGCAGAGGGCGGCGTAATGGCGCGGGGAGGGGCTCGAGCGCTCTCTCCTGCACGCAGAGGCAGCAGAGGCACCGGGCGCGCGCGCAGGGGGGGCCTGGGCGGCTCGGAAACGGTGAGGCGCAGCACGGCGACACGGCGGCACGTCGGGGCGAGGGAGAGAGGTAGGGGATGACATTTTCGCAGAAAACCCCCTGCCTCCTCTCTGCTTCTTTTTTATTTCTGTTTTAGTCCTTCTGTTAAAACCAGAAGGTTTTCTAGGATTTAATTAGTGCATTTAAACATTTTAGAAAAATTTGCAAAAATTTGTGGGGCCTTCCCATAATGTACAGAAGCTCCACAAAAATTGGCATAAAATAATAAAATGTTTTGAAACATTTTCTTTTATAGTACTTTGTTTATGTTATTTGAATTTATTTCAATTGTTTTTATTTTAGAATTTCAAAACTAGTTCAAAAATAATATTTGAGAGGGGAAAGTGGTAGGAACAAAATGGGGAGTGTTTACATTACAACTCCACTGACTTTGGTTTGAAAATAATTGAGTTTGTCACTTGGAGATTTTCATGTGACAACTTGTCACTTTTATTTTTCTTGCTTTGATTTTATATTTGTTTTCTTTCTTTCTTACTAGTGTTCACTAGTGCAAACACTCACACAAACAGCAAGAACAACAACTCAAGTAACAAAAGCAATTAACACAATAAACAACAAAAGTTTTTGTTGGCTCTCATTTTTGGAATATAAACCTGATAATAATTTTGGGATGTTACAATCCTTCCCCCCTTAAAATAAATCTCGTCCCGAGATTTGCTAGGCTTAGGTTTTAAGGAGGTCTGGGAATTCGCTTCTAAGATAATCTTCGCGTTCCCAAGTTGCTTCTTCTTCAGAGTGGTTAGTCCACTGGACTTTGTAAAACTTGATCGCACGTCTTCGGGTAACACGAACATCTTCTTCGAGAATTTTGAGGGGTCTCTCACGATAAGTCAGGTCTTGGTTCAGGTCGATGGAGAGGTGGTCGATGTTTTTGAAAACATCAGGCTGGTCAGGAACTTCAAGACACTTCCGGAGCAAGGAAATGTGGAAGACATCATGATAATCTCCTAACTCCTGGGGTAACTCCAGCTGATAGGATACTTCTCCTCGACGAGCAATGACCTTGAAGGGTCCAATATACCTTGGTGCTAACTTTCCTTTGACATGGAAACGCTGCATTCCCTTGAGGGGTGTCACTCGGAGATACACATAATCTCCGACACTGAAAGTGAGATCACGGCGCTTGGTGTCAGCGTAACTCTTCTGACGGGATTGGGCAGTTTTGAGGCGTTCACGAATAAGCTGAACTTGCTCTTCAGCTTCTCGGAGGGTATCTGGTCCGAACAATTTGCTCTCTCCGGTATCGGACCAATTCAGGGGTGTACGACACTTCTTGCCGTAAAGGGCTTCAAAAGGGGCCATTTGCAGACTAGACTGATAACTGTTGTTGTACGAGAACTCTGCAAACGGAAGACAATCTTCCCACTTGGAACCATAGGATAGAACACATGCGCGAAGCATGTCCTCCAATATCTGGTTCACTCGCTCAGTTGGCCATCGGTCTGGGGATGATAAGCTGTGCTAAAGGCTAACTTGGTTCCGAGGGCTTCATGAAGGGATTTCCAGAATCTTGAGGTGAATTGCGTGCCTCTATCAGATACAATCTTCTTAGGCACACCATGCAGGCTCACTATTCTGGAAATATACAGGTCTGCTAACTGAGCTCCGGTATGAGTGGTCTTGACAGGAACAAAGTGGGCAACCTTGGTCAGTCGATCAACGATGACCCAGATTGAATCATGGCCTCGGTTGGATCTTGGAAGTCCGGTAATAAAATCCATTCCAATCTCATCCCACTTCCACTCGGGAATTTTCAAAGGTTGAAGCAATCCAGCGGGTCGCTGATGTTCAGCCTTGACTCGCTGACAGATATCACACTTGGCTACGAATGAACCAATCTCTCGCTTCATTCCATGCCACCAAAATCTTTCTCGAAGGTCTTGGTACATTTTGGTTCCGCCGGGGTGGATTGAATAAGGGGTCTCATGGGCCTCCTTCAGGATTAACTCCTTAAGTTCCGTGACATTGGGCACACAGATACGGTCATTGAATTTCAGCACTCCTTCAGCATCTTCGGTAAAACCGGGTGCTTTGCCGAGGGAAATTTCTTCCTAATTCCCTCATGCTTTCATGACCTTTCTGGGCTTCTTTGATTTGATCCATCAGGGTTGGGGTTAACTCTAGATTGGCGAGATAACCATGGCTAACAAGCTCTAGTCCAAAATCTTGGAAGTCTTTGAACAAGGCTGGCTGTTCGGCTTGGATCAGGGCATTCAGGGTGCAAGGTTTGCGACTAAGGGCATCGGCAACTACATTAGCCTTTCCGGGGTGATAATGGATTCCAATATCATAATCCTTGATTAATTCCATCCATCTCCTCTGTCGCAGGTTCAGATCTTTCTGGTGAAAATATACTTCAAGCTTTTGTGATCTGTATAGACCTCGCAGCGATGTCCCGCAAGATAGGGACGCCACTTCTTAAGAGCAAAGACTACAGCAGCTAACTCCAAGTCATGGGTTGGGTAATTCTCTTCATGCGGTCGCAACTGCCGGGACAGGTACGACACAACTTTGCCTTCTTGCATCAGAACGCAACCAAGTCCGAGGCGTGATGCATCGCAATACACGTCGAAACTCTGGGTGACGTCTGGCATGATCAGGATTGGGGCTGAGGTTAGTCTCTTCTTCAGTTCTTGGAAACTATCCTCACACTTCTGAGTCCATTCAAATTTCTTGTCCTTCTTCAACAGTTGGGTCAGAGGTTTGGCTATACTGGAAAATCCTTCAACGAACTTGCGGTAATAACCG
Organism: Poa pratensis; assembly: GCA_947311845.1. Taxonomy (NCBI): domain Eukaryota; kingdom Viridiplantae; phylum Streptophyta; class Magnoliopsida; order Poales; family Poaceae; genus Poa; species Poa pratensis. Next base: position 44,594,822 of record CAMZMU010000064.1, read on the forward strand.
GCAAGTCCGAGAAAGCTTCGGATTTCAAAAACATTGGTTGGGGATAACCAGTCAAGAATGGCTTGTATCTTCTCAGGGTCAACAGAAATTCCTCCGCGACACAATATGTCCGAGAAATGCCACTTCACTGAGCCAAAACTCACACTTGCTAAGCTTGGCATACAGCTGGTGCTCTCGGAGGTCTCCAAAACTAGACGCAGGTGTTCAGCATGCTCTTCTTCGGTCTTGGAATAAATAAGGATGTCATCAAGGAAAACTACCACGAACTTGTCGAGGTACTCCATGAAAATCTTGTTCATGAGATTCATGAAATAGGCTGGGGCATTGGTCAGACCAAAAGACATCACGGTGTATTCAAACAACCCGTAACGAGTGGTGAAGGCGGTCTTGGGAATATCTGTCTCTCTGATCTTCAACTGATGGTAACCTGTCCGAAGATCGATCTTTGAAAAGACTCGGGCTCCGTTCATTTGATCGAACAGATCCTCGATCTTGGGAAGAGGGTACTTATTTTTAATGGTCACGTCATTCAGCTTGCGATAATCCACACACAGGCGTGTGGTACCGTCTCTCTTGTCCACAAATAATGGGTGATCCCCATGGTGAAGCGCTTGGGCGGACAAGACCTTTGCTTAGCATATCAGCCAACTGCTTCTTCAACTCAACCAGTTCTTCCGGATTCATCCGATAAGGCTTTTGGGATATGGGGATGTTCCTGGGATAAGCTCAATTATGAACTCAATATCCCTATCTGGCGGCATACCAGGCAATTCTTCTGGGAAAACATCCTTGAACAGATGAACAACACGGATCTCATCTAGGGCGGGTCGAGCTATGCTCTCATGGCAGCCTGGGTGAGGTTGACTAGTTTCAGACACATACTCCACTTCTACTTCTTTGTCGGTGGTGATGGATACAGCTCTTCTGGCACAGTCAATTCGACCATGGTACTTGGCTAACCAATTCATACCGAGTATAACATCGATGCCTTGGGTTCCCAGAACAATTAAGTTAACTGGAAACTTTTCTCCTTTGATCTCAAGGGGTACATCGGAGCAAAACATCTTGGTCTCTACGGTGGATTCTGGGATTTGGATGACCATGGGTTTGGGTAAGAGGCTCTTAACTAAACCTCCCTTAGCAACAAATTCTTGGGTAACAAATGAATGGGTAGCACCAGAATCAAACAGAACAGTTGCAGGTACTGAGTTGACAAGGAACGTACCCAGCACAACATCCGGAGCATCCTGAGCTTCTTCAGCATTGATGTGGTGCAGACGACCCTTGGCAACAGCAGCATTTCCGCGAGGTGCGGCATTCTTGCCATTTCCATTTCCATTGCGGCCTTGACCATTGTTCTGTGCCGGCGCATTGGGGCGCTGGACATTCCTCTTGGGATTGGGACATTCTTTGGAGTAGTGACCCTTGTTGCCGCATTCAAAGCAGATCACATTGGGATTGCGGGTGAAGTTGTTGAAGTTTCCTCCGGGACGGTTATTGTCATTGGGGCGGTTGAAGTTGTTTGGGCGGTTAGGGTAATTTGGGCGTGGAGCTTGGGGTGGACGATAGGCAGGCCTGGTGTTCTGCTGAAAGATACGAGGTTTCTGGCTGCTCGAACCTTCCTGAGCATTCATCCTCCTCTTGCGACCTTCATACATAGACTTGCGCTTGGTCTCCAGCTGGATGGCTTGTCCACAAGTGACTCCAGATCACGGAAGTCATGGATAACCAAAGCACACTGAAGTTCATCATGAGTCCACTCATGAAACGCTCCATCTTCTTCTCTTCCTTGTCGGTGTCATCAGGAGCATACCGAGATAAGTCGGTAAACTCCTCAAGATAACCGACCACATCTCTACTTCCCTGCCTCAGCTTACGGAACTCATCCTTCTTCCTTCAATGAGTCCACTGGGAATATGCTTCTTGCGGAACTTCTCCTGGAACTCAGCCCAGTCGATGACATGACCAGCTGCTGGAGAGCCTTGGTAGTTTCCCACCAAGCTCTTGCAGGTCCAGCGAGATAGTGGGTTGCATACAGCACTTTCTCATTTTCTCCCACAGCAGCAACTTCAAGATTATTGCCGATGGTGCGAAGCCAATCATCGGCTTCTAGTGGGTGAAGTCCCTTGGAGTAGGTGGGTGGGTTGGTCTTCTGAAAATCACCCAAGGTAGATCGCTGGTTTCCATCGCCATTGCCGTTACCACCATTGTTGTTGTTGTTGTTGTTGTTGTTGTTGTTGTAAGCGGCTGCGAGTTGTTGTAAGGCAGCGAGATGAGCTTGGCGCTCTTGCCGGGCATTTTCACGCTCCTCCATGATAAGTGCGAGAAGTTGGGTGGGGGTTGGGTCCGGTGGTGGTGGTGCTGATCCTGATCCTTCCGCATTGCTGCGACGGGGTGGCATCCTGAAGCACACCGGGTATAAGAGACAAGGCAAGAAAAGTTCGACTAAGGGAAAAGATGATCTCTCAAGCGGTTGATTAATCCTAAGAGTTATATGAAAATAGTTCACACAATTTTAAACAAGACAAACATACTTATATTTCACAAACAACACATCAAGGAGTTCACATCAACATCAAGCTTACAACCTCAAGCTTACACATCACCTTACATCTAGGATACATAACATCTGGTTTCCAAAAGAACCACTACTACTACTCGACTAGCTATAGGGGTCAACCTAATCCTGCGGTAGTGATCAAGTCACTCGCCTACTGAGGTGGAACCTCCAGCTCTAACACGTCAGCATCTGACTGGTAGGCTGGCTCCTCGGGATCCTCCTCCTCGTCCTCGAGAACTGGCTCGAGTGGCTCCTCCTCCTCGTCAACTAACTCCTCCTCATCATCCTCCTCCTCACAGTCCATCTCCTCCACGAAGTCATCATCGTCACTGAGGAAAGCGTCGTTCTCCTTGCGGAGATCCTCGCCCTCCTCCTCCATCTCGTCAGTATGGTGCTCTAGATCCTCAATCAGTCCATCCTGCTCTGCCACCTTCGTGCGGAGCTTCACGATAGTCTTCCTCAGCTGGGCCCTCTTCCTGAGAAGAGCAACCTTCTCCACCATCAGCTTCATCTCGTTCTCGCGAAGCTCAACGAGCGACTCGCGGTCGAAGTGGAGCTGAATCCTAGTGCGCAACAGATCATCCTGAGTGCACTGAAGTAAGATCTCCATGTCCATGATGTAGCTCCCAAACATCGGGTGGTAAGGTGAAGGAGTAGGGTGTCCATCACAGTTGCGCCTCCCGTAGAACCGGAACCGGGAGTCTACTAACTCCGCCTTGTGCTCCTCACAAAGTCGGGATAGCATCCTCTGTGTAGCAGTACAGAGACCGTCAACCCAGGTGGCCTCCTTGGTGGTGAAGATGAGCGTCCTGGAATTGGGAGACTTGATGTTCCTGCGAACTGACGACTGATGAGCCAGCTCAGCCTTCCAACACCGTGAACATCAATCTGAGCTCCCTCAAACTCTGGAGCGGGGCGACCTAACAGCTTGGTCAACTCGAACAAGTCCCTCTCAAACGTCAGCTTGCTGTCCTTCTCCAGCTGAACGAACTCGGTCCATGGAGTGCCATCTACAGTTTTTAAGCAAAATTTTAAGTTAGTTAGGTGACAAGTATATCAAAATTTTAATATAGTAGGGCAACAAGTGAGTCAAATTTTAAACTTAATGAGAGGTGTACAAAATTTTAGGGATACTAAGGAAAATGCAATTTAATGAGAGTAAAATTTTGCATAAGTAAGAGGATTGGAGATAAGCAATTTTCGAAAATACTTCATTCCTTTCTTTTTAGAAATTCATCTTTTGTAACATTTGACAAACGACCATGCTAACTAAGGTTTCCTAAAGTCAGGATGGCTCTGATACCAAGTCTGTGGGGACCCCGGACTAGCTGTCCGAAATACCCGATTATGCTTAACACAACGATCCCGTGATCAGTCTGTCGTTGCACATAATCCGAATTGGATACCAAAGTTTACATCCATTACAGTACCGAATAAAAGTCTTACATAAATGGTCATTTAGACCAAGTTCTTACATAGGTGCCTTCATGGGCCAAACCAAATATATCAGCGGAAGCTACGGCGTAATCGACATCATATTCTAACGATGACAACCCGACAGGCAGCTGACTTGTGGAGATCCTTAGTTGGCGTAGAAGTCGCCATATTCCTGCTCTGCGTAGTGTTCCTCCTCGTAGTCTGGCTAGGACAATAGCCAGGGACGAAACCAATATGAGTACATTTGAATGTACTCGCAAACTACCCCAACATGAGTATGCACCAGTTTTATTTTAGTTGACAACTTTTCTTATTTAAAACATCTCTATATCTTTATTGAAAAAGGTAAGAAGAGTTTTATAACTATTTTAAAGAAGTCACCGTTTTCATCTGTTTTTCCAAAACTCCTCCTTTTCCCGACCATAGCCCGTCATGGTCCACTTTCATCCACCACCTCATACCGATCCGTTGGTATAGGTGTAGGAAACATTCTCCACTCATTTTCTTTAAAAACTCAAAGCCTTTTTAAAACTTGCACAAGGTCTTAGGACAGTCTCCCAATTGTCCATATCCGAGGACTCGGCTATTCGAATAGTTTTAAACACTCTGCAGAGGTAGCACGCTTTTAACCCACATCCATCCGGCAACTCATCGTGTCTGCCACGTCTCGCCATACCAGGTGTATGCGAAGTAAGCCGCCGGCCATAGCCTCTTATTTGCTCATGCTAGTATAGGATCCTTCCCATATGACACTTTCCATCGACACCCAGTCCGGTTTCCCGTCAGAAACCCTAAGTGTGAGGACTCATAGTTTTGTCCGGCGGTTTATGGTGGAACCTTCTATCCTCCCCACCAACTTGTGTGAGGACCCGGGTCAGGGGGTAGATCCTCGGACCATCCCCTCATGCATAACGGAGTCATCTCCGTCGATGAGGTATCCCATACTAATAAGAGCAAACTACATGACTACGCCTTTTCCCATATGTGGTAAATGTGGTCGCACAGGGTAGGATTGGTTTCCATAGTACTAGGACACTGTGCATTTTTCATAAACATCACCATTTTTCCACTTTCCCACAACACCGACATCTCGGTATTTCATAAACTCACAAGAAATTTCAAAGGAGTTTTGAATAAACAACATTGTTTTCCCATCCTAAAGTTTTATATAAACTACTACATAGGGTGGCAAAATAATATCCATATATTTTTGAAATGGGTTTTGTAAATCTTGCTTTGAGAGTAAACATGTTATGAAAGTAGATGCATATGTTGGTAGTGCAAGCTCAGAGAATAGCTTGCCTTGCTTGGCAAAGTGATCTTGCTCTTGTTCTTCAAATTCAGCAAACTCTCCTTCCTCGATATATCCGACAACGTTCTCGTCTAATTAACAAACAAACAATGCAAACAATCACTAAGCTATACAAGCAATCACCTCAACATAACCATCATCAACATCACAATTAGCTACTGCACACATCAAACCACACAATTTGGTTTTCAAATAAATTGAATTAAACATTATTTTTATTCCAAATTATGGCAGAAACTAGTTATTCATGTTTAATTCCACAACTTGAGTTCTGTTGGTCACAAAAATACAAACTAAAATTCTATGGAAAGCCACTGATGTGTAGAATACAACCCAATTTGAATTGGATCATTTGGAGTTACCAAACTCCCTACACATTGGATTGAATCCAGTAGCTTAATAATCAAGTTTTAGCTACCAATTAAATTATATTGTTCCAAAAATTAAACCCTTTTAGGGGTAACTAAACATGGATATATGTGAGCTAACAAAATTGGTCCTAACTCATTTGGATCAACCAATAAACATAATGGTCTGTTTTAGTCCAGAAGGGTTTATCTTAAAGTCACAATTATACTACTTAATTAATTCTACCAAAATTAGGGGAGCTAACACAAGGCAGTACTAAGCTAGCAAAATTGGTTTGGAATTATTTGGACTAACAGAGCATCAGAAACAAACAAGTTTAGAATTTAAACCTTCTGTAGCATTTTCAATAATACTTTTTACTATTTAATTAAATGACATGAGACCAATTGTGTTGGTTAAACAATTTCATAAGCTTTCCAGAACAGTTGAGTTTGATTTATTTGGATTCCTAAATCTCGAGATATTTAATTTCAAAGTTGACATCAGTACTGAGGATTTCAGAGAATTTGAATTAGAAAAATCCACTGTTGTGGATAATGTTGAAATCCCTGACGGGTGGGTCCTACCCGTCAGTGACTCAGCGAAACGGTACGCGCGCGAGGGAAAAGATTAAAATTATGACAGCGGGACCCACATGGCAGTCTAACTTAATACGAAGCGGTACGTGGCCGTAGATCTTCGATCCAACGGCTCACGGAGGTCGCCATCGGCGACGACCTAAAACGAGCGGCGCTGCCGCGCCGGCGACGGCGAGGTGGACGGATCTCTCACCTAGGGGCTCGGGAGGAAGCGGCGATGACGCGAATCGACGGCGGCGGCTCGGGGAAGACGATGGTGCGAGCGGCAGTTGCTGGGGAAGTCTCTGTCGACGGCGGCGATGTCGCGCTCTTCGTCGGCGTCGGGCAGCAACTTCGGCGGAGCTTCGGGGTCGCGTCCGTGCACTAAAAAGAGGGAAAAGAAGCCTGGGTGAGTGCGGTGAGCTTGGGCAACAGCGTAGAGGGGTCAGAGGGAAGAATGGGAGGGTGTGGCGTTGTGGTGGTGCTCGACCTCAACGGCGGCGTCGGGTGCGGCAGTGCACTGCCCTCCGGCGGTGCACAGACGAAATTGAGGCGAGGGAAAGCTCGAGGGAGAGGTGTGGTGTTCCAGTGAGGTCTTGGGGTGGCTTTATAGGGCTCGGGGCGGTCCATGGTGGTCGAGGTCCACGGCGGCGGCCATGGCGCGTCTACGGTGACCAATTCCTCGGCTACGCGGCGAGGGTGCAGAGGCTCGTGGCGGCTTGGTGCTTAACGGGGTCCGGACACGTTCTAGAAGCGTCTAGAGGAGCTGGGCGTGTCGAGGCGCAGAGGGCTGGGCCAATTTGGCCGGCGACGCCGCGGATGCCACGGCGATGCATCGGGGCAGAGGGCGGCGTAATGGCGCGGGGAGGGGCTCGAGCGCTCTCTCCTGCACGCAGAGGCAGCAGAGGCACCGGGCGCGCGCGCAGGGGGGGCCTGGGCGGCTCGGAAACGGTGAGGCGCAGCACGGCGACACGGCGGCACGTCGGGGCGAGGGAGAGAGGTAGGGGATGACATTTTCGCAGAAAACCCCCTGCCTCCTCTCTGCTTCTTTTTTATTTCTGTTTTAGTCCTTCTGTTAAAACCAGAAGGTTTTCTAGGATTTAATTAGTGCATTTAAACCTTTTAGAAAAATTTGCAAAAATTTGTGGGGCCTTCCCATAATGTACAGAAGCTCCACAAAAATTGGCATAAAATAATAAAATGTTTTGAAACATTTTCTTTTATAGTACTTTGTTTATGTTATTTGAATTTATTTCAATTGTTTTTATTTTAGAATTTCAAAACTAGTTCAAAAATAATATTTGAGAGGGGAAAGTGGTAGGAACAAAATGGGGAGTGTTTACATTACAACTCCACTGACTTTGGTTTGAAAATAATTGAGTTTGTCACTTGGAGATTTTCATGTGACCACTTGTCACTTTTATTTTTCTTGCTTTGATTTTATATCTTGTTTTCTTTCTTTCTTACTAGTGTTTACTAGTGCAAACACTCACACAAACAGCAAGAACAACAACTCAAGTAACAAAAGCAATTATCACACAATAAACAACAAAAGTTTTTGTTGGCTCTCATTTTTGGAATATAAACCTGATAATAATTTTGGGATGTTACAGTCGCCATTTTTTTAAAGCAAAAACCACAGCTGCTAACTCCAGGTCATGGGTTGGGTAATTCTCTTCATGCGGTCGCAATTGTCGAGACAGGTACGACACAACTTTCCCTTCTTGCATCAGAACGCAACCAAGTCCGAGACGTGAAGCATCACAATACACGTCGAAACTCTTGGTGACGTCTGGCATGATTAGGATTGGGGCTGAAGTCAGTCTCTTCTTCAGTTCTTGGAAACTATCTTCACACTTCTGGGTCCATTCAAACTTCTTATCCTTTTTCAACAACTGGGTCATGGGTTTGGCTAAACTGGAAAATCCTTCAACGAACTTGCGGTAATAACCTGCCAGTCCGAGAAAACTTCGGATTTCCGTCACACTGGTGGGTGATTTCCAGTCTAGAATGGCTTTGATTTTCTCGGGGTCAACAGAGATTCCTCCTGCAGACACGACGTGTCCGAGGAATGCACTTCATTAGCCAAAACTCACACTTGCTAAGCTTGGCATACAGTTGGTGTTCTCTGAGGGTCTCCAAAACTAGACGCAGATGTTCAGCATGCTCTTCTTCGGTCTTGGAGTAGATAAGGATATCATCAATGAAGACAACCACGAACTTGTCGAGGTAATCCATGAAGATCTTATTCATGAGATTCATGAAATAAGCAGGGGCATTGGTCAAGCCAAAGGACATAACGGTGCATTCAAACAATCCGTATCGGGTGGTGAAGGCGGTCTTGGGAATGTCAGACTCTCGAATCTTCAACTGGTGATAACCTGTCCGAAGATCGATCTTGGAAAAGACTCGGGCTCCGTTCATCTGATCGAACAGATCCTCGATCTTGGGAAGGGGGTACTTGTTCTTGATGGTTACGTCGTTGAGCTTACGATAATCCACACACAGACGTGTGGTACCGTCTCTTTTGTCCACGAAGATGATGGGAGATCCCCAAGGTGAAGCGCTTGGGCGAATCAGACCTTTGCTGAGCTGATCAGCTAACTGCTTCTTCAATTCTATCAGTTCCTTTGGATTCATCCGGTAAGGTCTCTGGGATATAGGGGCTGTTCCAGGAATAAGTTCAATCACGAACTCGATATCCCGGTCTGGTGGCATACCAGGCAATTCCTCCGGAAAAACATCCTTGAATAGGTGAACAACACGGATTCATCCAGGGCTGGTCGGGCTATGCCTTCATGACAACAGGGTTGAGATGGATTGGCTTGTGATGCATACTCCACTTCGGTTCCTTGGTCTGTGGTGAGAGATACTGCTCTTCTGGCGCAGTCGATACGACCATGATACTTTGCTAACCAATTCATACCCAGAATGACATCTATGCCTTGGGTTCCTAGAATGATTAGATCGGCTGGAAAGTTTTCTCCTTTGATCTCAAGAGAGACGTCGGGACAAAACAGCTTGGTCTCTACTAGGAACTCTGGGGTTTGTATAAGCAGGGGTTTGGACAAGAGGCTCCCGACTAGACCTCCCTTAACAACAAACTCCTTGGTAACAAAGGAATGGGTAGCACCAGAATCAAACAGGACAGTTGCAGGTACTGAGTTGACAAGGAACGTACCCAGCACAACATCTGGCGCTTCCTGGGCTTCTTCAGTGTTGATGTGGTTCAGACGGCCTCTTGCAACAGCAGCATTGCCACGGGGTGCAGCATTCTTGCCGTTTCCATTTCCATTACGGCCTTGTCCAGAGTTGGGTGCTGGTGCATTGGGGCGCTGAACGTTCCTCTTGGGATTGGGGCATTCTCGAGAGTAATGACCCTTGTTGCCGCATTCAAAGCAGACAACGCTGGCAATAGGGGTAAAAGTGTTGGTGTTTCCTCCGGGACGATTGTTGCCATTGGGGTGGTAGTTGTTGTTGATGTTTGGGCGGGGGACATTGTTGTTGCTGTTGGGACGGTTGGGATAGTTGGGACGTGGAGCTGGGGGTGGTCGATAAACTGGCTTGGGTGCTGGCTGGAAGGTGCGGGGTTTCTGGCTGCTGGAACCTTCCTGAATATTCATCCTTCTCTTGCGGCCTTCAAACATGGATTTGCGCTTGGTCTCCAGCTGAATGGCCTTGTCCACAAGTGACTCCAGATCACGGAAGTCTGGACAACCAAGGCACATTGCACTCATCATGGAGTCCATTCAGAAAACGCTCCATCTTCTTCTTCTCCGTGTCAGTATCTTCAGGAGCATACCGAGCAAGATCGGTAAACTCATCCAGATAACCAACCACATCTCTGCCTCCCTGCCTTAGCTTACGGAACTCATCCTTCTTCCTCTCGATAAGACCGCTAGAGATGAACTTCTTGCGGAATTTGTCCTTGAACTCCTCCCAGGTAATGACATGACCTGCGTGCTGGAGGGTCTTGGTAGTCTCCCACCAAGCTCTTGCAGGTCCAGCAAGGTAGTGGGTAGCATACAGGACCTTCTCATTCTCTCCCACCGAGGCAACTTCCAGGTCGTTCTCAATAGTGCGGATCCAGTCATCTGCTTCCAGGGGGTGAAGTCCCTTGGAATAGGTGGGCGGTGTGGTCTTCTGGAAGTCACTCAGGGTAGAGCGTTGATTTCCACCCTCGTCGCCATTACCATTGCCACCATTGTGGTTCTGGTTGGCGTGGGCAGCGGCAAGTTGCTGCAGGGCGGCGAGATGAGCTTGACGCTCTTCCCGGGCAGCTTGGCGATCTTCCATGATGATCGCAAGCAGTTGGCAGCGGTTGGTTCCGGCGGTGGTGGTGGTGGAGTCGCGTGCTGGTTGTGGCGAGTGTTCGTCATCCTGGAATAGATAAGATATAAGAGGCAAGGCAAAAGGCTTTGGCTAACGAGATATCGATGAAGTCACGATGGGGTGGTTGAAGAAACACTAGTCAAACAAGACCATCACATTTATTCAACACAATCATCACATCAAGGAGTTCACACATCAAGCTTACAACATCCTACTACACCTAATGTACATACAACATGGTTTCTCTAGGAACCATCACATAAACTCTACTCGCATAGGGGGTCGACACAGTCCTAAGGTAGTGCTCTCGTCGTCAACTACTGAGGTGGAACCTCAGGCTCGACGATCTCAACATCTGAGTCGTAGGGTGGCTCCTCGGGATCCTCCTCCTCGAGAACTGGCTCAGACGGCTCCTCCTCCTCGTCAACTAACTCCTCCTCGTCGTCCTCCTCCTCGTAATCCATCTCCTCGAGGTAGTCCTCATCATCGCTGATGAAGGCACTGTTCTCCTTGCGGAGATCCTCGCCCTCCTCCTCCATCTCGTTCGCCTGCTGCTCCATCTCGTCTATCATCTCGTTCTGCTCCGCTACCTTCTTGCGGAGCCTGACGATAGTCCTCCTCTGACGGGCCAGCTTCAGGCGGAGATTGTCATTCTCCCACTTCAGCTGGGTCTCACGGACTCGGGCATCGTCGAGGGAGCTACGCTGGAAGTGAACCTTGAGTCTAGCATCGCGCAGGTTCTCCTGGGTGTCGTGAAGTAGCACCTCCATGTCGGTGATGTACTCGCCGAAGAGAGTGTGCTGCGCGGGGTAGGTGGGGTTTCCCTCATCGTCACGTCTCCCAAAGTACTGGAAACGAGTGCCAACCAGCTCGTCCTTGTGCTCCTCACAAAGGCGGGCTAGCAGCTCTGCATAACTCGGGTCAGACCATCAACCCAAGTAGTGTCCATCGTGGAGTAGACCAAGTCCTTGGAGCGGGGTGGCTGAATCCTGCCTCGGACGGACGACTTGATGAGCCAGGACAGGTTCCCATCACCGAGGGAATCGACCTGAGTTCCCTCAAACTCTGGAACAGGGCGTCCCAAAGTCTGGCTCAACTCGTACAGGTCCTGCTCGAACATCAGCAGGCCGTCCTTCCTAACTTGGACGAACTCGGTGACGTTGGGTGCCATCTACAAATTTAAGCAAAATTTTAAGTTAGTTAAGTGACATGAAGACATAATGTAAACTTAATGGAGTGACAAGTGTGCAAAATTTTAAGGTTCAAGAAAAGACAACTCTTAATGAGTATAAGGTTTTTACATAAATGGAAGGGTTGGGGGAGATAAGAAATTTTCGAAAATACTCCACTTCCTTGTTTTAGAAATTAACTTTTGTAACTCCTAGCTAACGCCCATGTTAACTAAGGTCTCCTAAAGTCAGGATGGCTCTGATACCAGCTCTGTGGGGACCCCGGACTAGCCGTCCGAAATACCCGATTATGCTTAACACAACGATCCCGTGATCAGTCTGTCGTTGCACATAATCCGAACTGAATATCAAAGTTTACATCCATACAATACCGAGTTTAAAGTCTTACAACCATGGCCATACTGGCCTAATTATACATAGGTGCCTTCAAGGGCCAATCACCTTTATTCAGCGGAAGCTACGATAGTAGGGCTAATCCATCCTAACAACACCGACAGGCAGCTGACTTATGAAGATCTCAGTTCGCATAGACGTCGCCAAACTCCTCTTCAACGTAGGGTTCCTCGAAATCTGGCTAAGACAATAGCCAGGGACGAAACCAATATGAGTACATTTGATTGTACTCGCAAACTACCCCAACTTGAGTAAGCACTAGTTTTTATTTCTTAAAAACTTTTATTTGAAAACTCTCAAAAATCTTTTTAATAAAAAGGGGGGTGAGAAGAAGTTTATAACTATCCTTTAAGAAAACACCATTTTTGCTGTTTCTCCGGACTCCTCCGGTATCCAACCATACCCTGATCATGGTTCCAAACCCATCACCACCTCGTACCAACTCATTGGTACAGGTGGGAAATATTCCTTTCCAATTCAATTTCCTCAACACAAACCAGAGTTTGCAAAACTTTGCACATGGCCTTAGTAGTTCTTCCCAACTGTCCATATCCGAGGACTCGGCTATTCGAATAGTTTTACCCTCTGCAGAGGTAGTACGCTTTTCCCACACCCATCCGGTCACTCATCGTGTCAGCCACGTCCCGCCATACCAGAGGTATGCGAAGTTGAGTTCCCGGCCATAGCCTGTCCTTTGCTCATGCTAGTATAGGACCCTGCCGCTACGACACTTTCCATCGACACTTAAATCCTCAGAAACTAAGTGTGAGGACTCGTAGTTCTGCCCGGCGGACCCAAGGGAGCCCTTCAATCCTCTTCCTCCGACATGTTCATACCGGCTTCCGGTAGACTTCAATGAAGAGGACCCAGGTCAGGGGGTAGGTCCTCAGACCATCCCCTCATGGAACGAGGTTCTCCTCGTTATTGAGGCATCCAGTACTAACACGAGCAAATTATATGACTACGCCCTTGCCCATATGTGGGTAAATGTGGTCGCACAGATTTTTGGCTGGGGATGTAAGTACAAGGACACAATGTGCATTTTTCTTTCCAGAAACAACACCATTCTCTGGTTCTTCACCTTCATACCGACCTTTCGGTACTTCACCTTCATTCAAGTACTTTCAAAGGAGTTTTGAGTAAACATTGTTTTTCCCATCCTATAGTTGTAAAATAACTACCCTATATTTCTACATAGGGTGGCAAAATAGTTTTCATTGTTTTGAAAAAGGGGTTTTCCAAAATCATCGATACTTTTGATTAACTCTTGAGACTAAAGTAGAGGTATATAAATGCAAGCTCAGTGAAGTAGCTTGCCTTGCTCAACAAAGTGGTACTGGTCCTGATCTTCGGGTTCAGCAAAACCTCCTTCCTCGATGAATCCGTCAGCGGTATCGTCTAAACGTTTAAGCAAGCAAAACAACAATCACTACGCTAGCTCAAGCATCAACACATCATTACAATCACAAATGCTATAAATAGCTACTGCACACATCAAGCAATACGAGGTGGTTTTAATTTAATTGAATTAATCTTTAATTAATTATTTCCAAACTAAGGCAGAAACTAGTTGTACACCAATAATTCACCATTTAATCTATGTTTGTCACAAAAATTCAAACTAAAATTCTATGGGTAGCTACTGATGTGTAGAAGACCACCCAATTGGATTGGGGTCATTTGGAGTTACCAAACTCCCTACACATTGTTTTAGTTCAGAAGGTTTTCAAACAAGTTTTAGCTACCAAACAAATTAGGTTGCTCCAAAAATTAAATCCTTTTAGGGGCAACTAACTTTGGCTACAAGTGATCTAACAAAATTGGTTTGAGTTTAATTGGACCTACTAATAAATCACACTAATTGGTTTAGTGCAGAAGGGTGCACTGAAGTTCAACCAAAGGCTAAGGATTTTAGACTACTCAATTAATCCTACCAAAATTTGGGGAGCTAAAGGATCCTAATACAAAGCTACAAAAATTGGTTTCAAGTTATTTGGATTTATATAACTCCAGAAACAAAAGGTTTGGTGTTTTAAACCTTCTGGAGCATTTTTATTAATACCTTTTTATTATTTATTTAAATGAGATGAGACCACTTTGGTGAGTTAAAGGATTTCATAAGCTCTCCAGAACAGTCGAGTTTGATTTATTTGGATTCCTAGAACTCGAGTTGTTGAATTTCAAAACTAGGTCCAGTACTGAATTCAGAAAAGATTCAAATTCGAAAATACTGGATAAAGATGAGATCCCTGACGGGTGGGGTCCACTCGTCAGTGACTCAGTGGAAAACGTCTCGCGCGCGCATTTAAGTTTAAAACGCTGACGGGTGGGGTCCACCAGTCAGCGACTGATTACACGAACCGGTAAGCTACCGTTGATTTCCAATCGAACGGCGCCTGGAGCTCGCGGTCGTCGACGACCTCAGACGGGCGGTGCCGCGGCTCCGGCGACGGCGAGATGCACGGGGAACTCACCTAGGGGCTCGGGAGGCTGCGGAAAAGAGGTAGATCGATGGCGGAGATCGTGGGGAAGCCCCTGGGACGAGGTGTGCTTGCTGGGGATGCTTCTGGCGTCGGCGATGATCAACTCCTCCTCCGCGGCCGTGCGGCAACTCCGGGGAGCTTTCTGCGTCGCGCCTGTGCAGGAAACACGGGGAAACGGCGGCGGGTGAGTGCGGTGGTAATGGTGATGCTAGGATAGGCCAGAGAGGGGAGAGGGGAAGCGGGTGACGACCTGGCCGTGCTCGACCTCAACCTCGGCTCCGGCGAGAAATCGAGGATGCTCGAGGCGGCTGGGGCTTGCGGGACAGCGTCACCGCTCTCCTAGCGGTGCACTGAGGGGTGGAGAGGGAGTGGGGGATGCTGGAGTGAGCGATGGCGGGGTGTGGAGGCACGGGCGGGGCGGCTTTTTTATTGCCGAACTCCGGCGTGTCGTGGACCGGGTGCAGGAGTGGTTTGGGGAGTGGGAGAGCACGCCATTGGTGGCGGTGCTGCACGGCGACGACCGTAGGGTGTCCTTCTAGGGCTTAGGGGAGAGAGGTGCACGCGTGGCTTCGAAAACGAGCTCGACACGGCACGGCGTCCATGGCGCGTGCCGCGGAGTAGATGGATCAATGGCGCGGCTGCGGGCCACTAGGGCTGACGGGGATGTGTCCCTGAGGTCGCTGGGTGGCAGAGGAGCGTCTGCGACGAGCCACGCGAGCTGGGGTGGCGTGGTGGAGAAGAACGGCGTCGGCGTCCACGCGCGGCCAGAGCTCGGAGAGCTTCGACATGGCGGCTGGCGCACGGCGCCTCAGAGCGTCAGGGCGCGGTCTCCTCCGTTCTGACGAGTGCGGTGAGGGGTGAGGTGATACATGGTGCAGGGCTGGGCCAGCTGGGCGTCTCCTCCGCACGTTTCCATCGTCGGCACGGGTGCACAGCACGGTGGCGTGCGGCCAGCGGCGGCCACGAGCCGAAGGACCAAATGGCACGCCTCCTCCTTGCTCTGGCGACTGAGGGGAGTGAAGGGGAGGGTGTGGAGCAAGCAATGGATGCAGCGATCCATCAAATCGATCGATTTGATTTCGGTTTCAACGGGTTGGAGATGAACTCGAGTTCTGTCTCCAACGTGCTCGATGAAATGCTCCACTGAAACTTTAATTCTATTTTCTAGGATTTCTTTTCATGGTTTGATCCTTGTATGTTTGACAAGATTTATGGTATGGTGGTGGAATTTATTTGGTATGTGCAACCTAGCACATTTTGTGGTTTGGGAAAGTTCAAGAAAGAAATGAAATTCAAATTTAAGATTTTTAGAAATATTTTTGGAGAGGGAAAAGAATATGAGAACAAAGAGAGAGTGATCACCTGTCACCCCACTGAATTTTGTTTTGAAAAAAATAAAATTTGATTTTCTTAATAAGATGAATTTTGTGTGACTTTTGTCACATGATTTTATGTGGGAACTTTTTATTATGTTTCTTTTCTTTTCTTTTTTTTATATTTATTTTTGTTTTAGCAAACAATCCAACACAAGCAAGCAAAAACAACAAACACACAAAAATAACAAAAGTTTTTGTTGGCCCACAAATTTGACTAATAAAGCTGGGTTACAATTTTGGGATGTTACAGAAACCCCTACTACTTCAACGCCTACTTCACATGAGCGGGACTATCAAGGTATGGGTGTTGATGTGACCATGATCCCGCTAGTGGACATGATGAACTATGATTACTTGCATGCTATGGATGATTCTTTTGAGGTCACATATGATTCGTTCTTATTCCCTTGTGATACTTTGTTTGAAACCAATGTTGATCAAGTGGAATTACCTATTTGTGATGATTTTGCCATGAGCATGCCTTGTTATGAATGTTTCCACTTTTCTTCCGTTGTTGCTTGCAACATGTTGAACAATTTCTCTTTCACATGTGTTGCTTGCAATAATGTTGAAATGTTTGATAATGAGATTGCCCCCATAGCTTTCTCACTTTTTGGAGATGTTTCGTTTTCTCTTATGGACCTTGTTCCATCCTTCACTTTGCATAGTGACCATCCACATATGTCATATTTTCCAATTGATTTTTGTGTGGTTGGTAATGAGCAAATGAAGAGACACTTCATGATGGATGATGTGTTCATATACCGTGCACATAACTTCTTCATATGTTGTCTTGTGTGTGCCGGTAACCGCATGATAATGTCAACCTCAATTGAGCATGAGTTGACAATACGAGCTCTTGAGAGCATACATTTGAGTTGTGGATTGAATCCAACTCTACAATCTTTCTCATGTTTTGAATCAAACAAGTTGAACAATTTCTCTTGCTTATGGTTTGTTTGCAATCAGGATGTTCTTTCCAATGGCTTGTTTGCAACCATAATGACATTTTGTGCATGTCTTGTCATGAGTCTAATGGTTTCTACAAATTTGGTGTTGCAACAAATATGTTGAAAAATTGCTCTTGCATATGCTTTAATTGCACTCATGATGATATTTTGGACATTCTTCATTGTGTGTTTTTGCCAAGTTCTCCTCTTATTGCCTCAAGGATGTTGATAAATTTCTCTTTCCGATGCCTTGTGTGCAATGATAATCATATGGTTCAAGATGAGATACTGATGATCCCGAAGAGCAAGTCTTGATGCCTGCACAAATAAACGGGATTAGGTTGAGACTCCAAGTGCAGAGTGTATAGTAAGTGGAAGACAGTTTTCCCCACGAGGGGTGACTCGAGGGTTTAATATCGAACTCTCGGGGAATCTGAAGTGGTAGATTTATCTTCTTATCCTTCTTTTGGTTACCTACAAAACAAGGTTAGATGTTTTGGTCCTCAACCTCACCTGTGGTTGTCAAGCACAAGGTGTAAGAATGATATCAGGATAGTTATGCAATGCAAACAAGAAATAAATATGCAATGATGGTGGATGCAATGATAAATGATATTTTTGGGTTTTTGAATGATGTATGCAAGATGAAAAGTATTTTTGTATTTTCGGATTTAATGATGGCTGAAAATAGAAAAGTGGTATATGGTGTTGGAAAGGTGTTTCTTATGATTAAAAATGGACTGGGGTTCATGGTTTCACAAATGCACTCTCTCTTTATAAAGTGGTAGACAATGGAACACACACAGTTAACATATGAGATTGCAACACAGGGTTTGATAACAAGTTACTTAGATATATGGGCATCACGTCCTAACATAGAGATCTTTTGGTTATTAACCTCTCTTATACTCCACCAAGATGCGAACTAAATCATAACACCTCAGTAATTAAGATAACTCAGAGTATAGCATTAAGTATCATGACATGAAGTGAAAATAAGAACATGCTAGATCTAGTCATGGAGTAGTGGCAATGGTCACCCCCACATCCCCGGTAGCATGGTATTTTAGTTTATCCCTAGTGAGGTAACAAAGTAAGGTAAAGATACCAAAGTGGATCGCAGAACTTTCTCTCACGTTCACTGCACTAGCCACCCCCCGTTACTCCAACTAATGCACACGTTCCCCCACACACGCTCTCATAAACATGCTTGATCAAAACAAGTAGACAAGAACGGGGTACATAATATGCATCTATACTCATAACTGAAACAAACATTGCAATCTCAAACATATATTAACTCATAAAGATCCACCACAAAGGTATTACAACGGTGACCGTAATCATGTTCAGCAGCTCATACGGTGCTAATTAGTGAAGCTCAAGAGAGGAGAGATACATAAGTTACTTCCACAAACCCATAGTCCAGAGGTGGACTACTCCCTCTTCATCATGGAGACGGTGGAGAAGTCGATGGAGAAGATGGAGACCACGCCGGCAGCGCCCCGCCGGAGTTTTCCCCCTCCAATCTGCAGCTCCTGATCTCCGTTTCGGTGTTTCTGTGTTTGTGCGGCGCTCCTTCCAGAGAACGACGGGGGACCTTTTTTATAGGCGTTTTTAGGTCAAGACTATGTCGGTGGAGCGAAGATCGACGGCAACGGAGCCACGAGGGCCAAATGGTGGGTCCCACGCGGCCACAGTACCTGGCCGCGTGGGCCACCCTCGTTTGGCCTCGGACCTCCGTTTGTTCGCTTCCTTCGCCCACAGGTCTTCTTCCTTCCAAATATTGACGCCCGTAAATTTCCAGGTGATTTCGTTGACGTTTGGGTCCCTGAAACATTAAAATAAGAAAACGGGGTTTTCTGCCTGTGCAGGGTTAATTCCATAAAAATAGGAAATATGAGATATTCCAAAATCATGATAAAACATTGATATAACCCTTATATGATGCAAATATGATTGGAATATAAGCAATTAAAGTGCAAAGTTCATGTATGCATTTTACATGCATCAACATCCCCAAGCTTAATCCATGCTCGTCCTCGAGTATGAAGATGATAAAACTAACATGGACTTTGCAATTTAATACTTAACAATGGATATCAAAGATGATTACTATTGCTACATATAGTCAAATGATTCATTCTTCAAAGGAGTAGCAATATGCAAATAGTTTATGAAGTGATATCAAGTATTCAAGACAAGGATGTTCATTGATAGTTCACAAAGTGTAACATAGTAGCAAGTAATATGGAACACATGTATGCATAATGATAAGTAGAACATCCTACAATGGTCATAGAGTGTAGATGAAAATCTGAATATGATAGGTGTACACTTTGGAAAGATGTATATGTGAGTAGAGGTAAAGCATGCATAAGTTTCATCCAACTTCCAAACTCTTCTACTTAAGTTAATGATTGCAATAAGGTATTCATTGGTGTCAAGCTCTCATTGCCCCTATCATAGCATCTTGAATGATTAAGGTTAAAGTGAAAGCAAATATGAGTAGTGTGCTTGATAAAGTAAAGTTGGATGTCTCATGCCCCTTGAATACAAGTACTACACCATGTTACTCAACTTAGGAAACAAAGCAAGTTCAATTATATATCATTGTAAGTAATAATAGTATCATCAAGAGCGTCAACTGGGGTACCTCTTGTCCCAGGATATGGAACAAGCCCATATCAAAATGACAAGACAAACAAACAAAATGAAAAATCTCAACACCCTTTTTATTTACCATTTGGAATAGTTTTTTATTGCAAGGTGTCATAGAAATTCACCATAGTATGTAAGTAAATTTCCACCATGAATGATGCATGGCTTAGATTAGCGGCCCAGGCGTCTCTCTAACCATTTATACAAACTCATTTAAACTCTTATTTCCACCTCATTTCACCATGATAGGCATCCATAAACAAAAGTACATGATATCAACTAAATGAGATGAAGAGCATGTTGAAAGCTTGCATGTGACAGCACATATGGGCTAACTCCCAACCTCGAACATTTATCAAGCCACTAGCATCATAATCTTAATCACAATGGGTCATGTTTTATTATGCAAATAAAAGAACATTGTGCATCAAGTTCGTGAGAGCTATATAACCAATTTTTTCCATTGCAATCAATAACATAAACATTTTCATTCAGAGGTAAGATAACACAAACAACATGTTAAACATACTCGGAATAGCATAAAGCCAATAGGTAGATATGGTGGACTCACTGGAATAACTTTGGTTGAAGGTGTTGGAAACAAGTTTTTGCTTGTTGGAGTTTTTGGGCTAGCAAAAGGGAGAAAGTTGACCATCTAGATGCATGCATGAGTGTCCATAGAACTAACTAATCCATGTTAAACCAAGTAAAATAACAATCAGCACCAAAACATGAATAAGTGATAGCTCTACAAAAAGAATTTGCAAACTATTACTCATAAACAAGCTCATGAATCATGCAACTATATGTATCATTAAAAATCAAATCAAACATCCCTTTTCCCAATCTTATAAAAGCATCCAACATATTTCAACCCATATTTCCAGTAGCTCTCTCATATATAATTGATAGTGTGGTGGTCTCTCAAGACTCAAACAAAAACAAAAACGACGCTCCAAGTTTATGCGATAAAGTGTTTCGATCGAAAAACAGAAGTTGGACGTGTGCAAACCGAGAGTGTGTAGGTCCAGCGGGGTTGTCTTCACATCCCCAAGCTTATGGTCTTCACCATCCTTGGATAGCTCTTGGTGCATCTCCTCCAATCCCTGTGAAAAAACTTCAAAACACCGTTTCTCCCATCTCTTTTCTGTGGGGTGCATTAATAGTGATAAACAAATAGGTTCCTTGCTGCATATAATCCTTGAACAAAAATTCATATGACATGTCCAGAAAGTGTATAATGTTGTATGCCTACTCATAAACTCAATTGGATCAAAAAGATTCAACTTAAAAGCTCAAAGCATGCATCAAACAAAATGGGACAGAATCTGTCCAGAAAAACAGCAGCAGCAAAACGTATTTTTCTACCCTACCAAACTTTCTCGAAAAATTCCGAAAAAATTCATGCATACAGAGGATGAAAAGTTGCAACTACAGTTCAAATATGAGCTCATTCGGAGTTAGAGAATAAGAATTAAAAATCATACCGTGCACTGACTCGTGCAGGAATAAAATCTCCGAACGCTATAAGCAACTTTTTCAAACCAAAAAGGGTAAAACTTGGCACTTTATTGAAAACTCCAGAACCTAACTAGACACAAAATCTCTTGTTACAGCAAGAGGACACAAAAAAAATCACACATAAAAATAACCGGGTTGCCTCCCGCAAAGCGCTTTCTTTATAGCCATATAGCTAGGCTTCTTACTTGTTGTTTTATTGTGGACGAAGCTCATGAGGGAGCTTGAACTTTGATGTTCCCTCTTCCTTGGAAAGTGTTCCATGCACTTCTTGTGTGGAAACTGAAACTTTACATTCCCTTCCTTTGAATCAATGATAGCACCTGTGGTACGAAGAAAAGGTCTTCCAAGAATAATAGGACTAGAGGTTTTATTCCCCATATCCATGATTAGAAAATCCACAGGCACAAAAGTCATATGTAACTCTACCATAACATCACTTACTTTTCCCAAAGCATGTTTAATAGAGTCATCAGCAAGTGCTAGTTCAATAGAGCATTTTTCAAGATTTTTCAATTCAAGCACTTCATATAGTTCTTTAGATAAAACAGAGACACTAGATCCTAGATCAAGTATGGCATGGTGTGTCTCTTTTCCAATAGTTACTAGTACCTTAGGTATCCACATATCCCCAAGCTTAGGTGGTATCATAGCCTCTTGGTTGTACCTAGCAATCTTTTCTTTCAAGACATGATTAGCAATATAAGAACCAAAACCTGCTTGGTTAGTGTTGATGGAAGGATCACTTGCAAATTTTTGTAAGATAGATATTAATTCATGCAAGCTACAATTTTCTAAGTCAAGCAAAGGATCCTTGACTTCATTAAGCATTTTAACTTCCTCAACTTCAACCTCTTTCATTATCCCAATAGATTCTTTAGCAACTCTCTCTTGCTCATGAATGTGTTCCCAAGACTTATTGATAACCTCTTGGCAATATTTTATTGTTTCCTCATGTTTTTGGGCTATTGTAATGTACCTGCACTTAAAAATTGGCAAGGTACCTGTGTATAGTGCAAACCCCTGGATCGTTTCATTTGCACACACAGTTTAAGATGAATATCACAACATTGTATCAATTATTACACGAATGATCCAGACTTGGAAAAATAAATGGTTCGATACATCTTTGCATAGCTTAAAGCTAGCTTAAAACAATAAAGCAGCGGAAATAAATCTTCAATGAGTCTCCATTCTTCATGATGCGCCACAGGCAAAAACATGTTGGTTGTAGACTCGAAACCCAAACGTAGTCCTTACTCATCGTCAGAAAATTCTGCAACAATTAATAATTTGCAACAGAGTGGGTCAGATACCATTAAAAATGGATCTGGCAAGTGACACTATGTGGACACTTAATGGAATAACTCTATAGCCTATATGCATATTTGGCTGGTGGAGTTCAAGGCTATTTTGCATAAAAGCTAATTTTGCCTAACACTTTGTAAAACATTTTCTTCAAATGTTCGAGACAGTATGGCATGAAATCCATAGTCCCTTCTACCCTTGTTCACCATCAAGTTTACTTAGAGAAATAAGATGTTGGGAGCCTCCGTTGCCATCCTTGATCAGCTGCTTGAATTGTCCGTAACCGGGGACACGGCTAAGTACTTAGTTTTTAACTCTGCAGAGGTTGTGCACTTTCACCATTAGATCCAACAAACCCAAACTATCCTCAAGCACTCAATTTGTGCTAAGGAAAAGGAGAGAGTTGAGACGAGACTTTTTAGAAGCATTTTCCCATCCCATGCTGACTTGACGCGCTCCCATTCTAACCATTCTACCACCACCTGTCAAGTCGGGACGAGTCCACGCAACTTAATCCATCTAGCCAGAGCCCATATGACTAATGGCTGCACGGTAAGCAACTTCACTTAGAGAAACATTGGTCCCTTTAATCCTGGGTGGCAATCCACAAGTGAATAAACACTCAACTCTGGCAGCCATGCAATCCCAAATCCACCCAGGTGATAAATTAACTTAGTAGAATTTAAGCTTTGAATAAAACAAATTTGCATAGCATCAATAATTCTACCAAGTTATCAATAGGATTCTAGACACAACTAGTGTAAAGGAGATAGTAGTTTTAGCATAGCAATACTATCCTACACATGCATATAAAGAAATACACTAAGTCATGCATAGAAAAATACTTAGGAAATTTATGGGGGTGTGCCACTTGCCTTGGCAACAAGCAGAATAGCAACAGCAATTGCAACAGTCTTCGTTTCCCTCCGGAGATTCTAACACAACAAACAATACATAATGAACAAACAAGTTTCATAAAACTTCTAAGGAAAAATATGTCATGCACGATGTGCAAAAATTTCTAAGGACTAGAGATGCATGCATGCCATGCCATGCAATAATTCTAAGTTAAAACAAGACAATCAAGAAGGTCCAAAAATGACTAAGGACCAAGGTCTTAACACTTGGGTCGAAATTTAACTAAGGACTAAAGCTAACACATCATGTCCAAATTAATTTCTAAGGAAAGTAAACAAAATATGAAGTGCTAAAATTTTCTAAGGAAAAAGGTATGAAAGCAATAGTTGATAAATTTTTCTAAGGACCAACATTTGTTATAGCAAGTACTTAGAATAATTTCTAAGGAAACAACTAAGTTTTCTAGATACTAAAATTTCTAAGGACAAGTTTAGCACTTTTAATGT
This sequence comes from Poa pratensis, assembly GCA_947311845.1. Classification (NCBI taxonomy): domain Eukaryota; kingdom Viridiplantae; phylum Streptophyta; class Magnoliopsida; order Poales; family Poaceae; genus Poa; species Poa pratensis. Next base: position 44,618,632 of record CAMZMU010000064.1, read on the forward strand.
GTTGAAATTTCTAAGGAAAAATTCTAAGTAAAAGTGTTCTCAAAATTTTATTACCCAAAATTTTCTAAGGAAGAAATAACACTTTGGTGGGTGAGGTGAAATATTTCTAAGTTATTTTGCATATAACATGTTCATAAATACTTAGCTAAATTTTCTATTCGAAAATAATGTGGAGAGCAATTTTAATATAATGGACCTTACTATGTAGCGACCGTGCCCCACGAAACCTCTCCCGTACGGCGCCCGATAGCCCACCAACCCCTGTCGCTATCGAATCGCTGCGCCAGCGAAGCAAACCGGCCAGCGAATGCCAGCGAAGCAGAACCAGCCGGCTAACGGGCTAGAGACCAGACGGCCCAAAACCAAATCCATCAACCAGCAAAAAATGGCCCAGCAAAAACACCTGATCCACCTAACACCTCGATCCAACTGATCCCAAACCGACCATAAAAAACACCCGATCCAACTGCTACGAAACCAATCACAACCACCCCCGATCTGGTTTCTTCTTCTTCCTCCTCACGACATGGAGGCTGACGACGAACAGGGGCGAGATCTGGACGCCCTGCAACAAAATCAACAGCAAAAAACATCCCCAGGTACTGGCAAAAACACCAGATCATTTACCTTATGTTACTGCACCTCACCCCACTGTGCAGAAACTTGCTACACATCCCTCTCTTCCTCCCCACTGTTGTGCAGAAGCTTGCTACTCCTCTACTACAAACCTAGCTGGGGAAAATCTCGGTACCTTCAAAAATCTAGTACAACCATGTACCAATCCCCTCCCCCCATGCATGAAAACATATAGGCAGAAAGCAAAAAACACTGAGATGTAGTTCTTAACCAGACTAGCATACTATCCTCCATTGATACAGAAGAGAAAAGGTAGTACACAAAAGGTAGATAAGTGGCAACTAAGAAATTGCTTCCTGGTGACTACAAGTGTGGCAATTATGAACTGAGAACCTGGCAAACTGCATATCTAGTAACTAGAGACTACAAGTGTGGCAACCATGAACTGAGAACCTGGCAAACTGCATATCTGGTAACTAGTGACTACAAGTGTGGCAACCATGAACTGAGAACCTGGCAAAACTGCATATCTGTGTATCTGCTAACCAAGTGCTTGGAACCTGGCAACTTGAATATGTCAAAATGGCAAAAAAAATGCATTGTAGGGATTCTTCTTCTGCACAACCTCCATCATACATACACATATTCTCTCCCAGAACACCAGGAAAAAGACCAACAGATGCATAGTGACAAAAAACAACTCCAGAACACTAGGACAAAAAGACCAACAGATGCATAGTGACAGAAGCAAAATACAAAGAAAATTATGGATAGTAGTAGAGAAAAAAAAGTAGTAGTAGAAGAAGGTAGCTAGATAAATTTGCTGCCTGTGTAACTACTAACTACAAGTCTGGCAACTATGAAATAGTGACCTGGCAATTTGTGCGCTTGGAAAATGACATGACCAACAACTTGACACAAATCTTGCAACTAGAATCTAGGTCAAGATGTAAAAGTGGCAACTAAGGAATTGATGCATGGTGACTAGTAACTACTCATCTGGCAACTACGACATGGGAGTCTGCCAAACCTCCATACTTATGTAAAAAAATGATGACCAACTGCTTGAAGAAAATCTGGCAACTAGCATCTGTGAACCAGGCAACTAACATCTGTGAACCTGGCAAACTGGCATTATGGGAATTGTCTTCTGCACAACCTCCATCCGTACATACACGTGTGTCTCTTTATGTGCTTGATCTCCACCTTGTGAAACCTCCACCAAACATTGTCGCAAAAACAACGGCACTGAAACACACAAAAAAGAGATGTTAAGTGGCTAACTTTCTGAAATACATTGCAGGTTGAAGATAATATCTATATGGCAGCTGCAAATGTGTTTGAATGTGTGCAAAAAAGAATGGAAACAAAAGAGCGTCGATCATTATCTCAGATGACAACATGCAGCACAACAATGGGGTGGATGCATTTGCACAAACAATATACAAGGTGAGTTGTTGGACACAAAAAAAATACTAAAATGAAAAATTAATGTACATGTAAGTTTAAATGCCCCGCATCTTACGCCTCCTTTTTGTCTTTTGAAACACAACAGAAACCCAGGACACCTACGGCTACTTCAGTAGTAAAGGTTGGAGTGAGCAAAAAACCAACAACACAACTTGCACTGCTCCAAAGTACAGGTTTGTATTCCCTTTTGTATTGTTTTGCCGGGGGACTTGTATTAGTTTGCCAGATTATACTGAACTAAGTTACCAAATTACTAAAAAAAATCATTGGAAATTTCAGGTAATGGCATTGCTGCCCCACTGCTGTTGCTGCCCCCTGCTATAGCTGGCTCCTCTGCCCAAGGTGCTACTAGTACATTGGTCAGAAACACTAATTCAGAGGGAGGAAACTCATTGTCACAACAAGTGTCCGCGGGGGCCTCAAGCCAGAATGCCGAGTCGTTTTTTACCCTAGGTGAATCAAGTTGTTACACACCTAACGCTGCTGATGATCAGCCATCGAAGGAATCGCAGAGGTGAATTCGCCTGCTCAGCCACCGTTCGTGATGATGAGGTTTGATACACTAGAAGAAGCTGAAATGCATTACAGAATGTATGCAAAAAAGAAGGGCTTTGGCATAAGGTATGACTACAGGAGGAAGTCAGATGTAGATGGTGAGTATGCACGAGCATCAATTGTGTGCCACAAGCAAGGCAAGAAACAAGTGCAGAAAGAAAACCCTGAAAAACCAGTTCTTAAAGAAAGGAAAAGGAACATTGTGGAAAGATGTGAGTGCCCAGCCAGGATGTTTGTTAAGCGTAGACAGTTTGGATGGCTAGTTACCGAGTTCAATGACAACCATAACCACCCTCTGCTGCCTAAATGGTCATTGACTCGATACCTAAGATCACACAAGAACATCCCAGAGGATGAGGTTGAGTTCTTGAGGTTGCTGCACTCATGCAACCTAGAAACAAGCCGTCAGATGCAGATAATGAGCAGATTGGCTGGGAGCATTGAAAATATGACGTATGGACCAAAGGAAATAGCCAACCTACGTGCTTCTTTCCGCCATGAGGATCAATACAAAGACATGGAGGGCACGCTTGAGTACTTCCTGCTGATGAAAGACCAGGACAAGGACTTCTACTGTAAATTCCTAAAGGATGATGAGGGCATGGTAGAATGCATGTACTGGATAGATGGTCCTGCAAGAAGGGAATACAAGCACTACAATGACTTCTTGGCATTCGACACGACATACTGTACTAACACTTACAAGATGCCATGTGCTCCTTTTATAGGCATAAACAGTCATGGTCAGTCAATTCAGTTTGGTTGTGCGTTTCTGAGGAACGAGCTAACAGATAGCTTCATTTGGCTATTCCAAACTTTCCTAGAAGCTATGGATGGGCTGGCACCACTCAACATTATCACTGACCAGGACTTTGCTATGAGGGCTGGCATTGATGAAGTTTTCCCACAAGCAAGACACAGGAACTGCAGACTTCACATCATCAGGAAAGCGCAGGAACTGATTGGGCCTTCATGGCAAGGAACCTCGAACTGAACGATGAGTTCAAAGATTGCCTGAATAACAGCTTAACTCCGCAAGAATTTGAGACTAAGTGGCTAGCAATGCTACAAACGCATGACGTTGCAGGCAACAAAGACCTAGCAGCTCTGTATGAAAAGAGAGATTGTTGGGTGCCAGCATACTTCATGCACAACTTCTATCCATTCCTCCAAACAACAGGAAGGAGTGAGGGTTTCAATGCAGTGCTGAAAAAGTATGTGAACCCCAACAATTCGATCTCCGACTTTGTTCGTCAGTATGCAGACATACAAGAGAAATATCATAATGCTGAAAACAGGGAGGAGGCAGTCACACTTATTACAAAAGCATCAAAATGGTGTCACCACCCAATAGAGTTCCAAATGTCGCAAACTTATACCCGTGAAATATTCTATAGGTTCCAACATGAAATGGAGAAGCTTATGTCCTACAACTGCAAACATATCATGGGCGACATCTACGAGACGATTTGTATTACAGATTTTGTGCCTGACTATGGTGACAGGACATATACTGTGCATGCAAATGTCGGTGCAGAACACTATGAGTGTCAATGTAGTAAAATGGACAGGGATGGCATGGTCTGCTGCCATATACTAAAGGTACGAGAAAAATGCTTACGTAATTGCCATCCTACTAAGACTAAATTGCCATATTACTTACACCAACTTGCCAACCTACACAATGTAAGTTGCCAGATTTTTAGACCCCCATCTTTCCAAAATGTATTTTACAGAGGTGTTGCCACGTTTTAACTAGCAAAAAATATTTACCACAGGTTATGATCCATTTGGGAGTTACCAAGATGCCGGATGCCTACATCCTTAGAAGGTGGACTCCTAATGCAGAGCTCAAACCATCAACCGTGACTGCAGCTGCCCGACAAGGTGAGATGCCGGATGAATCACGAAGAAAGATGAAGTATGCGGTATACTGCAATGACCTAACAAGCCTAGCAAAGGTTGCATGCCAATCGGATGATGGTCAGCGCATATTGTCGATGCATATAAAACAACTTAAGACTGAGCTAAATGCACTGAAGAAAAGACAACAGCGTGCAGCTGCGGCTGCACGATCTACAGGCCCGTCTAGGACCAGAGGGCCATCGGTGTCAGTGCGCAAGTCTGCTGTACCATCTGCAGGAACAGCCCCAAGGCAGGAGGGATCTAATGCATCCCGGCCCAATGCCAGAGCTACCGCGTCACGTCCAGTTGAGACAGTTTGCCCGACTGGCACTACTATTGTGCTTGTTAACAATTCTATGGCCGAGGATACTAATGCAGATACAGCAGTGTCAGAAAGCTCAGACACAGTAGTGCTACATGATCCGCCCATGTCAAACACAAAGGGTAGAAAGAAGGCAACGGCATTCCAAAATCCTCTGGACATACAAGTTAAAACCAAGAGGAAATGCAAAGTGTGCGGTTCTGTTCGCCACGACGCGCGCAACTGCCCGGAAAGATTGAAGGAGGCTTGATCTTAATGTTTATTTCTCTGAATAAATGAACAGAAACTTGTAATTTAACTGAGCGTGACTCTGGATGCCTTTTGCTTTCTAGCTTATTTATAAGCACACATCAAAAAAGCTATCTCTTATGCAATTATCAAGCATGGTGTATGAGCTTGTACCTTCATAGCTTGTTGTTGTCCAAGTGGAATCTCCACTTCCTTGTTTCGTTCAACTGCGAAGATAACAGCCTGAGTGGCCTTTTTTTTTTGCATATTCAACATGGTGAGGCTGCATGTCTGGTATTTCCTGACCGAACCACCTTTCAAGAATGTTGAGCATGTGGAATCCACAATCATTCCTAAAAACAGGATGGGACAAAACACTTTAGGGACTAAAAAAACAAAAAATATGAACAGACGGCGTAAAAATGAACTGCTGTGTGTCGCATTACTCACGCGTTCCTTGGAGAGGAACCTCGATTATCCTGGTCTCGAAAGCTTCAATCTTGTTCTTTGCGTTTTCATAGAAAACATCCCATGCTTCCTTCAGCTTGTTTATAACCCTACTGGAATGCCGAATAAGGCTTGGACTGTTGGGTCCACGCAGTGAGTCCAAAACCTCAAATCTTTTGGCCACCATGTTAATACCCACAACATACCAATGATGGGGATCATCTGGTTTTGTTCCGAAGTTCTCCATCACAGCAAACAACGCCTACAAAAAAAACACAAAAACATTAGAGAAAATTGCCGGGATACTAGAACAGAGTTACCAGATAATTATTTCTTATTTACCACGGGGGTTAGTAGCAGTTGCCAAGATAAATTCAGAAAGAACATGTGATGCCTCATGGGGAAGGGACAAAAAAAAGACAAAACAAGATAGTTGCCACATTATGAAAACTCAATTACCAGATGGAGTAAAAGCAGTTTTGCATGCATAAAAAATCTTTTAAAAAGGCATAAACCAACACATGAGAAAATGGAAAAAAGGAAATGTGGTTACCAAATTCATAACAGTTAATTGCCAGGTGAGACACAAACAGTTGCCAACTATTTTTTTTTAAAAAAACACAGTTGCCAGATTAGTGACTCACAATTACCAGTTTTGGTTATAGCAATTGCCACAATGATATATTCCTAGTTACCAAGTGAGTTTGTCACAGCCATGACAAAAAGTGTTAGGGGATTATACCTGATTTTGAACAGTCAGTGAGTAATCTTTCTGCTTCCTGAAAGCCTTTGTTACAATTCTCTTTGCGAACTCATTGGCAAGCAAATGGTCGACCACCAGATAAGGGAAGACAACCCTCTTTTCAACTCTGCAGTTATTCCTTATGTACTCTACAGCAACGTCGCACACTCGTGTTGACAGCTGAGCCCTTGGCTTCATAGAGTCAGCCAACTCAACAGTGTGTATCCAGCTCTGTGGATATTTAACAATGTCCAGCCTACAAAAAAATGTAGATAAAGGATTTTATGGTTACAAAACTGAAGCTGTTTTGTGCATAGAAACTTTAAGAAAAATGAAACCTAAAAAAGAGAAAACGATAGTCAACTCGTGCGTACTTACTTCTTGATATTGGATGCCCTTGAGTTTGTGGTACTCATCATCAGCTTCTTGTACACATCTTCTTCATCTTCAGATACACTGAAAAACTCATCATAAGGCGATGACTTGAACCGAGATGGTTTCATTACTCTTGTTCTCCTTGCAAAAGGTTTTGGTGTTACACTCAACACACCCCCTTCTTCAGCATCTCCTCCATTGGCAGCGGCAGTTTCACGCATCCTCTTTATGTCTTCTCTTGCATCATTCTCCATCTTGTCAAGCAACTCACCTACTTCATCGTCGACTGTTTCGATGGTTCCATCCAAGTAGGCCCCAAGTTTCTCCTCTTTCCTAAGCTTGTCCACGGGATCTGTCGGAGGGTAAAGAAACAAGGTAAAGAACACAGTAACCCAAAACAACCAACTACAGCGTCGGGGGGGGGGGGACCCAAAAGTTGGAAAAATGAAAAATTACCTTCATTTCGTGCCCAGGCAAGCGGGGGTGCGTTGATTGGGGCTGATATACCACATACAAAGCCATCTCTGTCAGGGCTGCTGTCGACATTCATATCATCATACTCGCTGGAAGATGGTGAGGACTGTGACAACAAATGGAATGATGGAGGTGTAAACATGCCCGGACGCGGATCCCTTGGTTTACGCTTCTTCTTTTTCTTCGACCCACTTGCAGCAGAATCAGAAACAACTGTCTTTCCTTTTTCCTTGGCCTTGACCGCTGCCGAAAGTTCAGAAACAATTCTTCGTAGCTCGCTGGAGACTACAAACGGTGAGCCATCTGCATTCCGTGCTAAATTTGATCTTGGTAAGGGACCATGCGGACTAGGTGTGTGATATAATGATGCCAACACATTCTCCCTTAATGCAGTGCTCACCAAATTTGATTCTGCACGGACAGTGGGAGAGATAATGATCGCTGTACTAGTACTCTTGCCAGCCTCACATGCTCTTCCCTCACCTCCATTGCCTGTAATATCTGCTATTGGTGACAACAGAATTGCACTGCTGTAGCTTGACCCGGCAATGTCGTTTGCTTTGCCCCCGCCAATTGGTGCATCAGCTGAAGCAGGGTTACCTTGTCCTTCTGTCAGTGCCTCCTCAACATTGTTCAACCTATTTGCCTGGTCTAGGCCACCATCTATTACGGCATCAGAACTTTTAGCTTGCTTATACAGAGGGCCTTCAGCATTTACTTGAGGGGATCCCCTTGGGTAAACTCTCTTCAGTCTTGTTCCTTTAGGTGTCCCGCTGCTTCCCCTGTTTTCATGCACACACAAAAAAGCAAAAAAAAAAAGGTGTAAGCAACCAGATGAAGAATGCCTTCTGAAAATTACCAAGTATCAAGCATCTGATTGCCAGGTGTGAAACAAAAATCAATTACCAGAACATACATACTTAATTGCCATGAAAAAAAATAGGAAAAAAATGTAGAACTGCCAAAACTAAAAAAATTCTTACCCTGCTGTTCTTGTTAGTCCTGAGGGCGGCGTGCTTGGAGTATCCTTCAGCAATCCCAGTTCGCATGCTACCATACGCTTCACCTCTGAATGTATCTGCTCATCATGGATGTGTCCTTTGGCTTTATCTGCAGTTGCTTGACGGCCCTTCAAACCACTTAACCTCATGGCCATGGATGCAGCCTCGCTCCTTATCTTGCTGTCAACATGTTGACTGCTCGTTGTGACTCAGTAATGACATAATCGTCGACGCCAGTAGCAGTTTCAGACAAAGAAGCGTCACTGTCCATAAGAGGGATTATCTGCGACCCGGTGTTGTCAGTCGGCATTGTTGCAAAATCCGTATCCTGATGTCTGCTGTTCTCAGATGACTGAATGCCGCCATCAATGCTTCCTCTGTCCATGTCGATCTGATCAGCCCCCTCTCCCAAGTTCATATTGCTGGTACCAAAGCTGCCTGCATTTTCAGTATGCTTGGTACTGTTGCATTGGGATGGTGATGCCCCAGCAGACTTCTCCCGTGAGTAACGAGCAGAACGGGGTGTAATCCTAGTTGATGCCCCAATAGACATTTCTCCTGATGCCGGATTGAGACGGGGGCTACGCCTAGGTGAAGCCGGATTGAGACGGGGGCTACGCCTAGGTGATGCCCCAGAAGGCTGTCTTCCTGAGGAATGAGTGATATGGGGGCTACGGCTTGTGTTCTGGATAGAACTGGTTCGTACCGTTTCAGTTCTATCAGTCCTGTCATTCGAAGACTCGGAATCAGAAGACGATTCTTCAGCAAGCGAATCATCTTTCCCCTGCTGTTGACAAGATCTGGGTGGTGGCCTTGCTCTCGGTACAGACAAAAGGTTGAATGAATCTTCCATACAAGCGCTTGCAGCTGGACCTAGAGCTGTCCACCCTTGCGCAAGCTTGCTCAATAGACCATTTAGCCCGACCGCGTGATCAAAAAGCAGTGAGCCAATTCTTTTCTTTTCCTGCGAACACAGAAGATGATAACAAAAAAGTAAGAACCAGTTGCCCTAATCGGGGGGGGGGGGGGGGGTACCGTCACACACACACCTAGTTGCCACTTAAAATATCTCCTTAATTACCACCACATGAAAACTTGGTTGCCAGCTTAAATATACTTAATTACCAACACACCCATACTTGGTTGCCAGCTTATGGATGCACACAGAAAGAGACAAAACAAAAATGAAAAATGCCTACTCGGGGGGGGGGGGGGGTACCGTCACACACACACCTAGTTGCCGCTTAAATATCTCCTTAATTACCACCACATGAAAACTTGGTTGCCAGCTTAAAAAAACTTAAATGCCTACTCGGGGGTTACCGTCACACACACACCTAGTTGCCAGTTAAAAAATCTCATTAATTACCACCACATGAAAACTTGGTTGCCAGTTTATAAATATTCACAGAACACAAAAAAGGTTTTACCGTTTTACACACACGTGGGGGTAACATCATGCAGAAAACTAGTTGCCAGTTTTAAAAAAAATGCTTAATTGCCATCACATGCATAGATGGTTGCCAGATTATGTGCACCTACCTCCGCGCTGCAACTATGGTGTGTATTGTGGGTCATCCACTTCTCAAACCCAGCTGGTCCACCAAAAAGCTCTAGCTTCGCAGCGAACTCTTCCTTTAGCTACAGAAAAGAAATTTCGCAGTGTGAACAATGAAACTCAAAAAAAAAGTATCACAAAAAAGTTGTGCTCCGCCTCATCCTTACCTGAAGTTTGCCAAATGAATTAGGATCATCGTCCTGTGTGTCCAAAGCAGCTATTGCCTCAACTGCCTGCCTCGTCCATAGATTAATCCCAAACTCTGATTCCCCCAAGTCAACTACGTAATCATCGCAATTGAGGGAGGAGATGTATTTTAACTGAAAACATCATCAGAAATCATGATTAGTAAAAAAAGTTGCCCCATGCAAAAAATCTTCACAGACATAACTGAGTGTGAGATTGCATTACCAAAATGCAAAGCAAGCATGCATTGTTGAACTTCCCACTTGATAAACTCTCATGCATGTAATCGGCAACAAATTTGCATAGATTATACTCTCCAAAACCAGCAACGTTTACCTGAAAAAAAAATTGATCACACTTGTCAAATAACTTTGGGGTAAAAATAATGCAGATTAAGAAGAAAAACATGTTCACTGGCAAAAGAAAAAATGCTCACCGGCATGGGGTAAACTTTGTTGCTAATTCTGGTTCCAGTGGTCGGTGCCAGAAAACCGCAGGTAACATATACCATCCACAACCTCTTGAATTTGTCATCTGCCTCCTTGTACCCAGCTAAAAGCTCGGCAACCCTAGTTAACTTTGGCCTGTTGCCGTCATTTGGGAATAGCTCCTTGACTAACCCATCCTCTATGTTATAGTCAACATAGTATGGGACAGTGAGTCTGCCCCTGGGTAAGCCTGTGGTCTCATAGACAACCTGCTCGTTAAGAGGGATGCTTCCACGCCCAGGGATAATAAGAGCCCTATCCTTAGGACAATACAACTTGGTCACCCATGCTAGTAAAGCATTGCTCAGCTGATCACATTTTATATCTAGTAGGGTACCCTGCTTCAGATCATCTCTAATCATGATCTTCTGTTTATCCTCCAAATGAGGATAGAGCTTCACAAGTCCAAATGAAGAAGCCCTATTCCTATTCACGCCAGCTTTCGCCTATGTACACATGGGTGAAAAAAACAGACCAAAAAAGGAAGGTAAGTAAAAACCTAAAGCAAAAAGCATACAATTGCCAGAATTTAAAGAAGGATATGCTACAAATAACATGGCTACCTACTCAGAAAAAATGGCCACAAAAAAATATGAATACTATTGTTGCCGTATAATACACAAAAATTAACATTTATGATAGGAAGTTGCCACCCCATGGTTGCTTAGTTACCAGAAAATAACAATTAGGTAAGCATGACGAACTTACATCGTCACAAAAAACTTATGTAAAAAAATCTTACTAACATAAATTTCCCCCCCTGGTAAAAATGTATGTACTGTTGCCACATATTGTACACTGAATAACCATGTAACAAGAAGGAAAAGGTGACAGGAAAAACAAAGGTAGGCCAGAAAACTAGCGTAAAATAAAACAGTTGCCATCACTTGCGCCTTTCGTTGCCAGACACATTGTGCTTAGTTACCAGAAAAAACCAATTAGGTGGCATGCTGAATTTACATGGTCACATAACTAATGTCAAAAAAATCTTACTGTCAGAAAGTTCACATGGTAAAATTATGGACACCCACGGTAGACAGGTAACTTATGTATGCATCTTTGCAGGATTATGCAGGTTTTGTGCACAAACCTTCTTCACCATTGGACCCATGACTCTTCCATCGCATTCGTCGTTGCTCGGAGCTTTCCTACGTCTACCCATTATGACACAGCCTTAACTGTTGCTCTGCAGAAAAATCATACCAACTATGAGCACATCCAGGAACTCAGCATCCAGGAACCTATCGCTAGTGCCGAAAAAAACAGAGAAATTCCTCTTTACTTGCCACATGTACAAGCAAAATTTGCCACGCTGCTTGAACACTGGAGAACCACCGCTAGCTTCACCCCACGACAGCAAACTCACCTCGCTACCGGTAAACCAAAAATCGCCGCCACCCCAAAATCCCATAAGCATCACGGCAAGCACATCACCGCTCACAGGAAAAAACCCACACCCCGAGACAAAAATCAAAACCAGAATCTCCAACATAGCGAGCCAGATCCACTCGCGGCGGACCTCTGACCGTCCATGGTGAGCGCATGAAACATCTCTCACCACCCCCAAAATCCCTCTACTGACAGAGGCGCGCGTGCGAGAGGAGGAGCCGGAGAAGGAGTACTCACCGCGCCGAACCCCCCGTCGGACGGACCGCCGGCCAAATCCGGCTACCTCGCAATCCCTCTACTAGCGACGGAGCTCTAGCAGTTAGGAAGCGAAAAAATCGGACGCGCGCGTGCGAGAGGAGGAGCCGGAGAAGAAGTACTCACCGCGCCGACCCTCCGTTCGCCGGACCGCCGGCCAAATCCGGCGAACTCGCAAACCCTAGCCAGAAATCGCCGCTGCCTCCGCCGAGAACGGTAACGGCAGGAGAGCGTGGGGGAAATGGGAGGCGGCGAAGCGATAACGCAGCTGATTTGCACGCATACCGATATTCCAATAAACAGAGGCTGACGGGTGGGACCCACTACGTGGTCTGAAGAAAATAACGGGTCCACCACCCGCGCGCCCGTTAAATCTGGAGACCGGTCGCGGTGACGCGCGCGACGTTCGATCGCGCTGCCGACGAATCTTGACGCGCGCCGGACGGGAGCAGTTCCTGGGGCACGTCTCCTAGTTAGATAATTCGTAATATAATTTACTTATTAAAATAACACCTAAAAGCAATAAAAACAAAATACATGCAAAAACATAGAAAAACACTTCTACAAAAATACTAGAGCAATTCTACTGCCATAACTTAGACAACAAAAATTAATGCAAAAGAGTTTGCTCAAAAGTCAATTTTTATAATTAAGTTATAGTCAAAATATCAATTAAACCACTTTTTAAAAATTGTCTAAATTAATTTCGTCGAAACCTCAAATTAAGCATATAGAAAGTTTCTACACATTATAAGCTTTCCAAAAATATAAATTTCATAAATTTCGGATAAAGGACTAAAAATTAATAACGAATCTAAAATCCAGGGACCTATCCGTGATGCGCAGGGGCTTAAACGTAACGAAAACGAAAAAGATCTTCGCGCTAGAGTCCTAAGTCGACGTGGCATGCTCTGGTTGGTGCGGAGATCTTCGCGGGTCTTCGCGGGCTGAAGCGGGTGCGGACGGTTGCGGACGGATGCGGCGACGCGGACGACGTGGCGACGTGGCGTCTTCTCATTGGAGCATACCCCTTCGCGACGTGGATCTGATCTGGAGCGTCCATCTATGATCTAACGCCCTAGATTTATACGACTCGGCCGGAGAAACTCCGGCGTGCTAACCGCGGCGGCGCCATTGACGTCGAGCAAGAATACGACGACTGGGAGGGGTTTGGGCTACAGCGGCGTTACCTAGCGATGGAGGATGATGGGGCGAGGTCGATGGTGCGGTTGCGGAGGTCGGGGAAGCTTCGGGTGGTCCTTGGTCGCTTGCCGAAGTTGCTCCCGCGGCGGTAGTCGAGGTCGATGAAGCTCCCGTCGGATCTGGCGCACAAACAATTCAACAAAAATTCACACGGATGCGCGAGAGGGAAACAAGAAGGATGGGATAGGCGGGAAGGCTTGAAGTCGACCGTGCTCACCAGCGTTTGCGGAATACGGCGGCGACAGTGGCGGATGGCGACGGCGATTGCGGGCAGCCTGGAGGCGTTGGGGCTAGGGTTTGGGGTGCGGGAGAAAGAGGAGGGTGCAGGGTATATATGAGCGGAGGAGATCGAAACATCCCGCAAGAATCGGGGAGAAAATCGGAGAAGGATTCGTGTTCATCTCGAACTCGTTTCCGTGCGCGAGAGGAAAGGGAATTGGTGACGTCATGGCCTGCGTCACCTGTGGGTCCTGCCCGTCAGCGAGAGAGAGGAAAGATGGGCTCGTGGGCCGCTTGCTGTGCGCGCGCGCGGAAGGAAAGAAATGGGCTCGGCCCAGTTAGCTAGGAAAACGTAATTTTTTTCCAAAATCGCTTTTCTTTTCTGTTTTTAACCAAACTCAAATAACTTTTGATTTATAAAACCAAATCCTCTCAAACCAAATTCTATACTTTTGTAAAAACATGCCCACATGTTTAGCATGTATTGGGGATATAATTTTCAAAATCTTTATTTGAAAATTTGAAATAGTTTGAGAAGGCATTTGCAGATACTTTGCAATTTAGGTTTTTGAGACAAATTCTCTAAATTTCATAATTTGAATTCAAACACAATGCAAACAATGATGCAATGACATGATGCATGATGCAAATGAAAAGTTTTAAATTTTTGTGAAAATTGGGATGTTACAAACCTAACCCCCTTAAGATGAATCTCGCCCTCGAGATTCGGTTTGGCTAGCAAATAGGTGAGGATGTTCTTCTCTAAGGTCATCTTCTCTTTCCCAAGTTGCTTCTTCCTCTGAATGGTGATTCCATTGTACTTTGCAAAATTTGATAGTCTTGGTTCTGGTAATTCTCTCTGCTGTCTCCAAAATTTTTATGGGTTTTTCCTCATAGGTGAGATCACTTTCCAGCTGAACTTCTTCTAGTGGCACTGTATCTCTCAGCGGAGTTTCTGCCATTTCAGGGTGACACTTCTTCAGCTGACTAACATGGAAAACATTGTGAACTGCGGAAAGTGCTTCCGGTAGTTCCAATTCATAAGCCACTTCTCCTTTACGTGACAAAACTTTATAAGGTCCAATAAACCTTGGTGACAGTTTTCCTTTGATTCCAAACCTCTTCACTCCACGAAGGGGTGAGACTCTAAGATAGGCTCTATCTCCAATATCATAAGTGACTTCTCTCCGTTTGGAATCAGCATAACTTTTCTGCCTAGATTGAGCTGCCTTCAATCTGTCCTTAATCAGCCTAACCTTTTCTTCAGCTTCTTCGATTATATCAGGACCAAACAGACTTCTTTCTCCTACTCCACTCCACAAAAGTGGGGTAGTGCATTTCCTTCCATACAGTGCTTCAAATGGTGACATCTCTATGCTGGCTTGATAACTATTATTATAAGAGAACTCAGCATATGGGAGATTATCATCCCAACTAGACTTATAGTCTAATGCACATGCTCTCAGCATGTCCTCCAGGATTTGATTTACCCTTTCAGTCTGTCCATCAGTCTGGGGGTGAAAGGCTGTGCTAAACTCTAGCCTAGTTCCAAGGACTTCATGTAACTGCTTCCAGAAATGTGAAGTGAATTGAGTGCCTCTATCTGACACAATCTTCTTTGGAACTCCATGCAAACATACTATTCTCTTCATGTAAATATCTGCTAGCTTGGCACTTGTGTAAGTTGTCTTCACAGGCACGAAATGAGCTACCTTGGTCAAACGATCAACAATAACCCAAATAGAATCATAACCAGACTTGGTTCTGGGTAGACCTGTGATGAAGTCCATCCCAATCTGATCCCATTTCCAGTCGGGTACTGGCAAAGGTTGAAGTAACCCTGCTGGCTTCTGATGCTCAGCCTTACACGGCTACACACATCACACTTGGCAATATATTCAGCAATATCTCTTTTCAAATTGTTCCACCAAAACCTCTCCTTCACATCCATATACATCTTGGTGTTACCCGGGTGTATGGAGTAAGGTGAATCATGGGCTTCCTGAAGTATCAACTTTCTGAGATCACATCTTCTGGAACACAAATTCGTTTCATGAACCATACTGTGCCTTCTTCATCTAGTCGAAAACCTTGGCCTTGCCTTCACCTAAATTTTTCTTGATTTCTTCCATCACTTTGTCTCCTTTTGAGCCTCCTTGATTTTGTCCATCAAAAGAGGTTGCACTTCTAGAGATGCTACAAAACCTTCAGGTACTATCTCCAACCTAAGATCCTTGAATCCCTTGCATAGTTCTTCTGGCAATTCCCCTGCCGTGAGTCCGTTAACATAAGTTTTACGGCTTAAGGCATCAGCTACTACATTGGCTTTTCCTGGGTGGTATTGCAAACTCAGGTCATAGTCCTTAATCAATTCCAGCCATCTCCTTTGTCGCATGTTCATTTCCTTCTGTGTGAAGAAGTATTTAAGACTTTTATGGTCCGTGAATACTTCACAACGCTTTCCATAAGATAGGGCCTCCATATCTTCAGGGCATGTACTACTGCTGCTAATTCTAAGTCATGTGTGGGGTAGTTGACTTCATGCTTCTTGAGCTGCCTTGAGGCATATGACACCACTTTGCCTTCTTGCATCAACACACCTCCAAGTCCTCGATGTGAAGCATCGCAGTACACTTGGAAATCTTTCTCCAGATCTGGTAAACATAGAACAGGTGCTGATACTAAACGTTTCTTCAGTTCTTGAAAACTAGTTTCACATTCTTCGGTCCACACAAACTTCTTGCCCTTTTGTAGCAATTCTGTTAAGGCCTTAGCAATTTTGGAGAAATTTTCAATGAATCTCCTATAGTATCCTGCTAGTCCCAGAAAACTACGGATATCTCCCACATTCTTGGGCGACTCCCAGTTGGTTACTGCCGAAACCTTTTCAGGGTCTACTGCTATTCCATCCTTAGACACAATGTGTCCTAGAATCCTACTTGTTCCAGCCAAAACTCACATTTGCTGAACTTGCCATACAATTTGTGCTCTCTAAGTCTTTGCAAAACTTGACGTAGATGTTCCTCATGTTCCTTGTGGCTTTTGGAGTAGATCAAGATGTCATCGATGAACACAACGACAAACTTGTCTAAGAAATCCATGAACACTTTATTCATCATATTCATGAAGTATGCCGGCGCATTGGTTAAGCCAAAAGGCATAACTGTGTACTCATACAAACCGTATCGGGTGGTGAAAGCAGTCTTAGGTATGTCCAACTCTCTAACCTTCATCTGAAAGTATCCAGATCTGAGATCAATCTTTGAGAACACACAGGCTCCTTTCAATTGATCAAAGAGGTCGTTGATTCTAGGAGTGGGTATTTGTTCTTAATGGTTACTTCATTTAAAGCTCTATAGTCCGTGACTAGCCTCTGAGTACTGTCTTTCTTCTCAACAAACAAGATTGGTGCTCCCCAAGGTGAAGAACTTGGACGGATAAAACCTTTCTGCAACTGTTCCTCCAACTGTTTCTTGAGTTCTTTCAGTTCCTCTGTCGCCATTGGGTATGGTCTCTTGGCTATTGGTCCTGTGCCTGGTTTAAGCTCAATGAGAAACTCGACATCTCTATCGGGTGGCATTCCCGGCAGTTCTTCAGGAAACACATCTGGGTATTCCCTTACTATGAGCACATCACCGAGGCTAACCCCCTTAAGAGAATTAACCTTAAACTTCTTCATTTCAAACTTTGACTTGAATCTGATCGTCTTCTTTTCTGGGGTGGTGAGGGTGATTGCTCTATTTGCACAGTCTATGATCCCTTCAAAATGGGTCATCCAATCCATCCCTAGAATGACATCTAGTCCTTGGGTTTCTAGGATTAGGAGGTTTGCTGGAAACTGATGTTTTCCAATCTCAAGGTTAAGGTTTCTACAACCAGATGATACTAACATTTCTCCTCCTGGAGAACTGACTCTAATTGGACCCCATGTTTTCGACAGTTAACCCATGTTTGTTAACAAATGCTCTTGATATGAATGAATGCGATGCTCCAGTATCAAATAAAACTAATGCTGGACAGGAGTTGATTAGGAACGTACCAATCACAGCATCAGGTTCATCATAGACTTCTTCAACATTGATGTGGTTCACATGTCCCTTGTTGAAAGGATTGGGCTTGGTAGGAGTGTCCACTCTCTTCTCAGGGCAATCTGTGGCATAATGGCCCTTGTTGTTGCACTTGAAGCAAAGCACTTGGCTGAGATCCTTCTGGGTTCAGAATTTGGGCGATGCTGTCCATTGTTATGGTTATGTCCAGCATGTCCATTTCCCCTGTGTCCTCCATTTGATCCTCCATTGTTTCCCTTGAATCCTCCATTGTGATTGTGAGCATGGGGTTTGTGAAAGTTGCCCCCATTGTGGTTCCCATGTTTATGACCATGGTTCCCATCATGAACAAAGTGCTTCTTAAATGAGGGTTCAGAGTGGTGCTTGTTTGAATTCATCTTCCTCTTCCTGTTTTCAGCTTTCTTCATGCTATCCTCAAGGGTGATTGCCTGATCAAGAAGTGTCTGATAAGTTGGAGCATAAGCCACAGTCAAAGGTATCTTCAGCTCATCACTTAGTCCCTTGAGAAATTTAGCCTTCCTCTTTACATCTGTGTCAACGTCCTCAGGAGCATATCGAGACAAGGCATGAAAGTCATCCATGTACTCCTTAAGACTTCTGTTCCCCTGACGCAGATTGCGGAACTCTTCCTGTTTCAGATTCATAATGCCTGTGGAGATATGAGCATTACGAAATCCTTCCTTGAATTCCTCCCAAGTCAAAGTGTCCAATGGGTGAGTAATCTGATAAGTTTCCCACCATTGGGCTGCAGGTCCTTCAAGCAGATGTGCGGTGAACCTAATTTTCTCAGCATCTTCACATTCAGCTGTCACCAGATCCTTTTGCACAGAACGCAGCCAGTCATCAGCCACAATTGGGTCAGTTGTAGTTGAGAACTTGTTTGGCCTAAGCCTAAGGAACCTGGCAAGTCTGTCCACTTGGGGAGGAGGTGGTGGTGGTGGAGGTCCATGTTGATTTGCCATGAATTGAGCCATCATGGTCATCAGCTGAGTCTGGGCCCATCATCTGTTGCATCATAGCTTCGTTGTTGTTGTTGTTGTTGTTGTTGTTGTTGTTGTTGTTGTTGTTGTTGTTGTCACGACGGGGAGGCATCTGTGGTTTTAGCATAGGTGAGTAAAAGATAGACAGGTCTATGAGAAATAATTCTACCCATACAAGCATCACATAGAAAGCAATCAAACAACACATCAAGCAAAACTTCAACTCCAAATTTTCTCAATTCGAATAAACATCAAAGGGTACTAGGTATTGTCCTACCACAAGTTGGTAGTTCCAAACTAAAATTCGAAATTTTAAAATGCGTAAGGTAAAATGGTAGTCTCTCTAACTATCCTAGTCCTCAATCATGGCGCCTTCATCTACTTCTTCTTCAAATTCTTGGATTTCAAAGCCTTCCTGAATAAGCACGCTTCTGAGATCCTTCACTTCCTTCTCCAATTCTGAGTTTCTCTCTTGGAGTTCCTTCTTCTCAGCACGAAGTCGCTTGATCAAGTCACAATCAGCTTCAAGCTCCACATCATTGGTGGAGAGTTCTTCCTTCAAGTCCCTTATTTGCTTGTTTCTTTGCTTGACTCTCTTCTCTTGACTTATGAATTTCTTCTCTTGGGCCTTGAACTTCTCTTCTAGCTCCTTGGTCTTCTCTTCTTGCTCTTTTATCTTCTCATCATTCACTTGGACTTGGGCGCAAAGCTCATCATTTTGTGGAGTTCTTCACTGGTATCAAAGTAAAGATCATGGACTAAGAGTTCCAAGCCTTGGAAATAGTCGCTCACGAACTCATCTTTGCCCATGTTCTCGGTGCCATAGCAGAAGGGTGATCCTTCATCGTCACGCCTTCCAAAAGGGAAGGAGTAGTGCCCCTCCAATTCCTTGGAGTAGCGTCCACAAAGGCAAGCTATCACGTGTTGCATGATGATGTCGATTCCTCTCTCCATGGAGACTCCCATTACTCTGTACTCAATGGGTGCTTCGCCTTCACGTCCTTGTTGAAACACCCTGATTCCCCAAAGGCCTTCTCTTTTGAACTTCTTCAAGATGCATCCCTTGATCATGGGTGTAGGTAGCTTCAGGTGCTTGAGGATGTCGAACATGATGCTGCCGAAGCGGGTCACCGGGTCACGTCTCGCCATACCAGGTGTATGCGAAGTAAGCCGCCGGCCATAGCCTCTTATTTGCTCATGCTAGTATAGGATCCTTCCCATATGACACTTTCCATCAACACCCAGTCCAGTTTCCCGTCAGAAACCCTAAGTGTGAGGACTCATAGTTTTGTCCGGCGGTTTATGGTGGAACCTTCTATCCTCCCCACCAACTTGTGTGAGGACCCGGGTCAGGGGGTAGATCCTCAGACCATCCCCTCATGCATAACGGAGTCATCTCCGTTGATGAGGTATCCCATACTAATAAGAGCAAACTACATGACTAAGCCTTTTCCCATATATGGTAAATGTGGTCGCACAGGGTAGGATTGGTTGCCATAGTACTAGGACACTGTGCATTTTTCATAAACATCACCATTTTTCCACTTCTCCATTCCAACACCGACATCTCGGCATTCCATAAGCACACAAGAAATTTCAAAGGAGTTTTGAATAACAACATTGTTTCCCATCCTAAAGTTTTATATAAACTACTACATAGGGTGGCAAAATAATATCCATATATTTTTGAAATGGGTTTTATAAATCTTGCTTTGAGAGTAAAACATGTTATGAAAGTAGATGCATATGTTTGTAGTGCAAGCTCAGAGAATAGCTTGCCTTGCTTGGCAAAGTGATCTTGCTCTTGTTCTTCAATTTCAGCAAACTCTCCTTCCTCGATATATCCGACAACGTTCTCGTCTAATTAATAAACAAACAATGCAAACAATCACTAAGCTATACAAGCAATCATCTCAACACAACAATCATGAACATCACACATAGCTACAGCACACATTAAACCATACAATTTGGTTTCAAAATAATTGAATTAAACATCATTTGTTTATGTTCAAAATTATGGCAGAAACTTGTGGAACATGTTTAATTCAATAACTTGAGTTCTGCTGGTCACAAAAATACAAACTAAAATTCTATGAAAAGCTACTGATGTGTAGAAGATAACACAATTTGATTTGGTTCAATTTGAGTTACCAAACTCCCTACACATTTGTTTGAATCCAGAGGCTTATTAATCAAGTTTTGGCTACCATTTAAATTCTATTGCTTCAAAAATTAAATCCTTTTAGGGGTGACTAAACATGGCTAAATGTGATATAATAAAATTGGTCCTAATTCATTTGGGTTAACCAATTATCCTATTTAAATGTTTGAGTGCAGAAGGGTGTTTAAACTTCAATTTTGTACCAAACAAATCCTACTGCACAATTAATTCTACCAAAATTAGGGAAGCTAATACAAGGCAGTACTAAGCTAACAAAATTGGTTTGGAATTATTTGGACTAACAGAGTATCAGAAACAAACAAGTTTAGATTTTAAACCTCCTGTAGTATTTTTAATAATACTTTTTAACTATTTAATTAAATGACATGAGACCAATTGGGTTGGTTAAACAATTTCATGAGCTTTTCAGAACAGTTGAGTTTGATTTATTTGGATTCCTAAATCTTGAGATATTGAATTTCAAAGTTGGATCCAGTACTGATTTCATATTTTCCATTTTAAACAGAGAAATCCAGTTATGGATAATGTTTAAATCTCTGACCAGTGGGGTCTACATGGCAGCGACACAGCGCGCGCGGGAAAAAGATTAAAAACCTGACGAGCGGGGCCCGCCCGTCAGTCTCTCTCTCTTTCTTTTCTAATCGAAGCGGTACGCTACCGTTGGATGGAGATCCAACGGCCCGCAACGAAACCATCGGCGACGACCATTTCTGGGCGGCGCCGTGGCTCCGGCGACGGCGAGGTTGGGCAAAACCTCACCTAGAGGGCTCGGGAGGTCGAGGTGGTGATGCGAATCGACGGCGGCGGCGTGGGGAGAGCTTCTGGCCGAGTCCTGCTTGCTGGGACGGAGTGGTTCGTCGGCGGCGAGGTCTCCGTCTTCCTTGGCCACGGACAGCAACTCCGGCGAGGTTCCACGGCCGCGTCTGGGCACTGATCAAAGGGGAAAAGGGATGGGGTGAGTGCGGTGATGCTAAGGAAGATAGTACGGGCCAGGAAGAAGGGAATGGGGCAGTGTGGCGTCGCGGCCACGACGGACCTCGACGGCGGCAGTGGCTACGGCACAGCACGCCCTCCTGGCGGTGCACGGCAAATCGAGAGGGGGCAGTGAGGGAGTGGGGTGGTGTGGTGTTCCCAGAGGGGTGCGGGGGTGGTTTTATAGCGCGGGGGCCGACGCATCGTGGACGGAGTGCACGGCGACGTCCATGGCGCACGGTGGAGATATTTCTCCTCCAATCCGACGCGGCGGTGCGAGGGACGTGGAGACTAGGCGTTCACCGGGGTCCGGACATGTTCTAGAAGGTCTCGGCCAAGCGCGGCGTGTCGGGGGGGCAGCGAGCTGGGCCAATTTGGGTCGACGACGGCGAGCTCGCCACGGCGACGCTGGAGTGGAATCGAGGCGAGGGACGGCGTAACTGCTCTCCTCTGCGGCGCCGCGGCTACAAAGGCACGGGAGCGAGGGAGAGCGTGGCCAGGGGGGCCTGGGGAGCGCGGAAACGGCAAGCACGGTCGCGGCGACACGGTGATGGTCGTCGGGGTTGAAGTCGACGACAAATTTTGCAGAAAGCCCCCTGCTTCTTCTTTTCTTTTATTTTCCAGTTTCTTTTTAATATCCAGAAGCTTTTCTGGGATTTAATTGGGGTACTTAAACATTTTAGAAAAACTTGCAAATAATTGTGGGGCCTCCCCATAACATGTAGAAGCTCCACAAAAATTGGCTTTGCAAACTAAAATGTTTTGCATCATTTTCTTTCATAGGGTTTTGAATTTGGTAAATTGATTTATTTCAAATTGATTTTACTTTACAATTTTAAAATTAGTTTTAAAAATAGCATTGAAGAGGGAAAGTAGTAAGAATCAAAATGGGAGTGTTTACATTACAACTCCACTGACTTTGGTTTGAAATTAATTGAGTTTGTTACTTGAAGAAATTCATGTGACAACTTGTCACTTTTATTTTTCCTTCTCTTTGTTTATTTTTCTTTCTTTATAACTTTATTTTGTTTTCTACTTTTTCTTCAAGTGTTCATTAGAGCAAGCAACACACACAACAAGGACAAACAACTTAAGTAACAAGAAGCAATCAACACACAATAAACAACAAAAGTTTTTGTTGGCTCTCATTTTTTTGGAATATAATATTGATAATATTTTTGGGATGTTACAAGTCCTCCTCGTCAATGTACTCGAACCTCTTCGTCATCCTTTAGTTTAGGAAGAAACAGGTATGAGATAAATGCATAAGTAAAGAATTACGAGTACTTAGAAGAAAAAGCAAGAATATATCATAGAAGCTTTTATACTTAGTAAATAAATTAAGTTTTTGGCCAACTTATTTCTAACCAAACCTAGGGTTTCGATCCTACAGGCAACACTATGCTCTGATACCATCTGTAATGTACCTGCACTTAAAAATTGGCAAGGTACCTGTGTATAGTGCAAACCCCTGGATCGTTTCATTTGCACACACAGTTTAAGATGAATATCACAACATTGTATCAATTATTACACGAATGATCCAGACTTGGAAAAATAAATGGTTCGATACATCTTTGCATAGCTTAAAGCTAGCTTAAAACAATAAAGCAGCGGAAATAAATCTTCAATGAGTCTCCATTCTTCATGATGCGCCACAGGCGAAAACATGTTGGTTGTAGACTCGAAACCCAAACGTAGTCCTTACTCATCGTCAGAAAATTCTGCAACAATTAATAATTTGCAACAGAGTGGGTCAGATACCATTAAAAATGGATCTGGCAAGTGACACTATGTGGACACTTAATGGAATAACTCTATAGCCTATATGCATATTTGGCTGGTGGAGTTCAAGGCTATTTTGCATAAAAGCTAATTTTGCCTAACACTTTGTAAAACATTTTCTTCAAATGTTCGAGACAGTATGGCATGAAATCCATAGTCCCTTCTACCCTTGTTCACCCATCAAGTTTTACTTAGAGAAATAAGATGTTGGGAGCCTCCGTTGCCATCCTTGATCAGCTGCTTGAATTGTCCGTAACCGGGGACACGGCTAAGTACTTAGTTTTTAACTCTGCAGAGGTTGTGCACTTTCACCATTAGACCCAACAAACCCAAACTATCCTCAAGCACTCAATTTGTGCTAAGGAAAAGGAGAGAGTTGAGACGAGACTTTTCAGAAGCATTTTCCCATCCCATGCTGACTTGACGCGCTCCCATTCTAACCATTCTACCACCACCTGTCAAGTCGGGACGAGTCCACGCAACTTAATCCATCTAGCCAGAGCCCATATGACTAATGGCTGCACGGTAAGCAACTTCACTTAGAGAAACATTGGTCCCTTTAATCCTGGGTGGCAATCCACAAGTGAATAAACACTCAATTCTGGCAGCCATGCAATCCCAAATCCACCCAGGTGATAAATTAACTTAGTAGAATTTAAGCTTTGAATAAAACAAATTTGCATAGCATCAATAATTCTACCAAGTTATCAATAGGATTCTAGACACAACTAGTGTAAAGGAGATAGTAGTTTTAGCATAGCAATACTATCCTACACATGCATATAAAGAAATACACTAAGCCATGCATAGAAAAATACTTAGAAAATTTATGGGGGTGTGCCACTTGCCTTGGCAACAAGCAGAATAGCAACAGCAATTGCAACAGTCTTCGTTTCCCTCCGGAGATTCTAACACAACAAACAATACATAATGAACAAACAAGTTTCATAAAACTTCTAAGGAAAAATATGTCATGCATGATGTGCAAAAATTTCTAAGGACTAGAGATGCATGCATGCCATGCCATGCAATAATTCTAAGTTAAAACAAGACAATCAAGAAGGTCCAAAAATGACTAAGGACCAAGGTCTTAACACTTGGGTCGAAATTTAACTAAGGACTAAAGCTAACACATCATGTCCAAATTAATTTCTAAGGAAAGTAAACAAAATATGAAGTGCTAAAATTTTCTAAGGAAAAAGGTATGAAAGCAATAGTTGATAAATTTTTCTAAGGACCAACATTTGTTATAGCAAGTACTTAGAATAATTTCTAAGGAAACAACTAAGTTTTCTAGATACTAAAAATTTCTAAGGACAAGTTTAGCACTTTTAATGTGTTGAAATTTCTAAGGAAAAATTCTAAGTAAAAGTGTTCTCAAAATTTTATTACCCAAAATTTTCTAAGGAAGAAATAACACTTTGGTGGGTGAGGTGAAATATTTCTAAGTTATTTTGCATATAACATGTTCATAAATACTTAGCTAAATTTTCTATTCGAAAATAATGTGGAGAGCAATTTTAATATAATTTACTTATTAAAATAACACCTAAAAGCAATAAAAACAAAATACATGCAAAAACATAGAAAAACACTTCTACAAAAATACTAGAGCAATTCTACTGCCATAACTTAGACAACAAAAATTAATGCAAAAGAGTTTGCTCAAAAGTCAATTTTTATAATTAAGTTATAGTCAAAATATCAATTAAACCACTTTTAAAAATTGTCTAAATTAATTTCGTCGAAACGTCAAATTAAGCATATAGAAAGTTTCTACACATTATAAGCTTTCCAAAAATATAAATTTCATAAATTTCGGATAAAGGACTAAAAATTAATAACGAATCTAAAATCCAGGGACCTATCCGTGATGCGCAGGGGCTTAAACGTAACGAAAACGAAAAAGATCTTCGCGCTGGAGTCCTTAGTCGACGTGGCATGCTCTGGTTGGTGCGGAGATCTTCGCGGGTCTTCGAGGGCTGAAACGGGTGCGGACGGTTGCGGACGGATGCGGCGACGCGGACGACGTGGCGACGTGGCGTCTTCTCATTGGAGCATACCCCTTCGCGACGTGGATCTGATCTGGAGCGTCCATCTACGATCTAACGCCCTAGATTTATACGACTCGGCCGGAGAAACTCCGGCGTGCTAACCGCGGCGGCGCCATTGACGTCGAGCAAGAATACGACGACTGGGAGGGGTTTGGGCTACAGCGGCGTTACCTAGCGATGGAGGATGATGGGGCGAGGTCGATGGTGCGGTTGCGGAGGTCGGGGAAGCTTCGGGTGGTCCTTGGTCGCTTGCCGAAGTTGCTCCCGCGGCGGTAGTCGAGGTCGATGAAGCTCCCGTCGGATCTGGCGCACAAACAATTCAACAAAAATTCACACGGATGCGCGAGAGGGAAACAAGAAGGATGGGATAGGCGGGAAGGCTTGAAGTCGACCGTGCTCACCGGCGTTTGCGGAGTACGGCGGCGGCAGTGGCGGATGGCGATGGCGATTGCGGGCAGCCTAGAGGCGTTGGGGCTAGGGTTTGGGGTGCGGGAGAAAGAGGAGGGTGCAGGGTATATATGAGCGGAGGAGATCGAAACATCCAGCAAGAATCGGGGAGAAAATCGGAGAAGGATTCGTGTTCATCTCGAACTCGTTTCCGTGCGCGAGAGGAAAGGGAATTGGTGACGTCATGGCCTGCGTCACCTGTGGGTCCTGCCCGTCAGCGAGAGAGAGGAAAGATGGGCTCGTGGGCCGCTTGCTGTGCGCACGCGCGGAAGGAAAGAAATGGGCTCGGCCCAGTTAGCTAGGAAAACGTAATTTTTTCCCAAAATCGCTTTTCTTTTCTGTTTTTAACCAAACTCAAATAACTTTTGATTTATAAAACCAAATCCTCTCAAACCAAATTCTATACTTTTGTAAAAACATGCCCACATGTTTAGCATGTATTGGGGATATAATTTTCAAAATCTTTATTTGAAAATTTGAAATAGTTTGAGAAGGCATTTGCAGATACTTTGCAATTTAGGTTTTTGAGACAAATTCTCTAAATTTCATAATTTGAATTCAAACACAATGGAAACAATGATGCAATGACATGATGCATGATGCAAATGAAAAGTTTTAAATTTTTGTGAAAATTGGGATGTTACAGCTGTAATGATGCTCTTTAATGATGAGACTTCCTTAGTAAGCTGATCTACCCTTTCAAACAAAGCATCTTGTTTTTCAAACTTAGAGATAAATTCCTTATTAAGCTCTTTTTGGGTAGATATAAAAGATCTAATGGTATTTTACAAGTCACTAGAAACATTACCACTAGAAGCATATTTATTTGGCACATATGGGGGTTTATTATAAGAGTTATAATTGTTGTTACCATACCCATTATTACCATAGTTCCTAATGAAGTTGACATCAATATTTTCAGAATTGTTACCAAATAGTTCTTGCAAAGGAACATTTTCAACACTAGGTTTATTAAGCAAAGCAAGAATAATATCCATTTTAGATGACAAATCATTAGTTTCTTCAATAGAGTTCACTTTCTTAGAAGGATTAGGTTCCCTATCAGTATGCCATTGACTATAGTTTTGTAAAATGCTTTCCAATATATTTTTAGCTTCTACTATAGTCTTACTCATAAAAGCACCTCCAGCAGCAGAATCAAGTATGTTTCTAGACATGTAGTTTAAACCATTGTAGAAAGAGTGTAATATGGTCCATTCATTAACTCCATGTGAGGGACAAGTTCTAAGCATAAGTTTTATCCTATCCCAAGCCATAGCAACATGTTCATTTTCATTTTGCCTAAAAGAAAGGATGTCGTTTCTATTTTGCAAAATTTTAACAGGGGGATAATATTTCTTAATGAAAGCTTCTTTTAGATCATCCCAAGAATTAATACTACCAGATGGCAAGGAATTCAACCACTCTTTAGCTTTTCCTCTAAGTGAAAAAGGAAATAACTTCAGTTTTAGGATATCACTTTCCACATTTTTAAACTTTTGCATGTCACATATTTCAACAAAATCATGAAGATGCATAGAGGCATCCTCCATAGCACTACCACCAAATTGTTCCCTAGTTATCAAGTTCAACAAACTAGGACTTACTTCATAACTCTCAGCATTTATCTTAGGTGTGGCAATAACTCTCGTGATAAATTGATCATTAGGAGTGTTTGTGTAGTCACACAGCTTAGTTCTTTCTCCCATTTTAGCAAGTTTTTTTGGTATTTTTAATTTTTTATGCAAAACTGAAATAAATATGATATGATATGCAATGACACTAACAAAACAAATAAATTGCTTTGTAAGTAAAGATGGATAAGATGGTGCTCACGGAGGTGCAACCTCCCCAAGCTTAGGTGTTAGCACAAGTTGGTGACGTTGACTTTGTTGTGAGATGAATGCGATGATGCACACCCTTGGATAAATCTCTCAGCTACGATTCCCCGGCAACGGCGCCAGAAAACGTCTTGATGATCCCGAAGAGCAAGTCTTGATGCCTGCACAAATAAACGGGATTTAGGTTGAGACTCCAAGTGCAGAGTGTATAGTAAGTGGAAGACAGTTTTCCCCACGAGGGGTGACTCGAGGGTTTAATATCGAACTCTCGGGGAATCTGCAGTGGTAGATTTATCTTCTTATCCTTCTTTTGGTTACCTACAAAACAAGGTTAGATGTTTTGGTCCTCAACTTCACCTGTGGTTGTCAAGCACAAGGTGTAAGAATGATATCAGGATAGTTATGCAATGCAAACAAGAAATAAATATGCAATGGTGGTGGATGCAATGATAAATGATATTTTTGGGTTTTTGAATGATGTACGCAAGATGAAAAATATTTTTGTATTTTCGGATTTAATGATGGCTGAAAATAGAAAAGTGATATATGGTGTTGGAAAGGTGTTTCTTATAATTAAAAATGGACTGGGGTTCATGGTTTCACAAATGCACTCTCTCTTTATAAAGTGGTAGACAATGGAACACACAAAGTTAACATATGAGATTGCAACACAGTGTTTGATAACAAGTTACTTAGATATATGGGCATCACGTCCTAACATAGAGATCTTTTGGTTATTAACCTCTCTTATACTCCACCAAGATGCGAACTAAATCATAACACCTCAGTAATTAAGTTAACTCAGAGTATAGCATTAAGTATCATGACATGAAGTGAAAATAAGAACATGCTAGATCTAGTCATGGAGTAGTGGCAATGGTCACGCCCACATCTCCGGTAGCATGGTATTTTAGATTATCCCTAGCGAGGCAACAAAGTAAGGTAAAGATACCAAAGTGGATCGCAGAACTTTCTCTCACGTTCACTGCACTAGCCACCCCCCGTTACTCCAACTAATGCACACGTTCCCCCACACACGCTCTCATAAACATGCTTGATCAAAGCAAGTAGACAAGAACGGGGTACATAATATGCATCTATACTGATAACTGAAACAAACATTGCAATCTCAAACATATATTAACTCATAAAGATCTACCACAAAGGTATTACAACAGTGACCGTAATCATGTTCAGCAGCTCATACGGTGCTAATTAGTGAAGCTCAAGAGAGGAGAGATACATAAGTTACTTCCACAAACCCATAGTCCAGAGGTGGACTACTCCCTCTTCATCATGGAGACGGTGGAGAAGTCGATGGAGGACATGGAGACCACGCCGGCAGCGCCCCGCCGGAGTTTTCCCCCTCCAATCTGCAGCTCCTGATCTTCGTTTCGGTGTTTCTGTGTTTGTGCGGCGCTCCTTCCAGAGAACGTCGGGGGACCTTTTTTATAGGTGTTTTTAGGTCAAGACGATGTCGGTGGAGAAGAGATCGAAGGCAACGGAGCCACGAGGCCCGAACGGGTGGGTCCCACGCGGCCTGGTACTGTGGCCGCGTGGGCCCCCTCGTTTGGCCCTCGGGCCTCCGTTTGCTCGCTTCCTTTTTCCATAGTCCTTCTTCCTTCCAAATATTGACGCCCGTAAATTTCCAGGTGATTTCGTTGACGTTTGGGTCCTTGAAACATTAAAATACAAAACTAGGTTTTTCTGCCTATGCAGGGTTAATTCCATAAAAATAGGAAATCATTGAGATATTTCCAAAATCATGATAAAACATTGATATAACCCTTATATGATGCAAATATGATTGGAATATAAGCAATTAAAGTGCAAAGTTCATGTATGCATTTTACATGCATCAAATGGTCATAGAGTGTAGATGAAAATCTGAATATGATAGGTGTACACTTTGGAAAGATGTATATGTGAGTAGAGGTAAAGCATGCATAAGTTTCATCCAACTTCCAAACTCTTCTACTTAAGTTAATGATTGCAATAAGGTATTCATTGGTGTCAAGCTCTCATTGCCCCTATCATAGCATCTTGAATGATTAAGGTTAAAGTGAAAGCAAATATGAGTAGTGTGCTTGATAAAGAATGGGTTGAATGTCTCATGCCCCTTGAATACAAGTACTTACACCATGTGTTACTCAACTTGGGAAACAAAGCAAGTTCAATTAAATATCATTGTAAGCATAATAGTATCATCAAGAGCGTCAACTGGGGTACCTCTTGTCCCAAGATATGGAACAAGCCCATATCAAAATGACAAGACAAACAAACAAAATGAACAATCTCAACACCCTTTTTATTTACCATTTGGAATAGTTTTTTATTGCAAGGTGTATCACAGAAGGTTCACCATAGTATGTAAGTAAATTTCCACCATGAATGATGCATGGCTTAGATTAGCGGCCCAGGCGTCTCTCTAACCATTTACACAAACTCATTTAAACTCACTCTATTTCCACATTTATTTCAACATGATAAGCATCCATAGACAAAAGCACATGATATCAACTAAATGAGATGAAGAGCGTGTTGAAAGCTTGCCATGTGACAGCACATATGGGCTAACTTCCAACCCAAAACATTCATCAAGCCACAAACATCATAATCTTAATCACAATGGGTCAAGTTTTATTATGCAAATAAAAGAACATTGTGCATCAAGTTCGTGAGAGCTATATAACCAATTTTTTTCCATTGCAATCAATAACATAAACATTTTCATTCAGAGGTAAGATAACACAAACAACATGTTAAACATACTCGGAATAGCATAAAGCCAATAGGTAGATATGGTGGACTCACTGGAATAACTTTGGTTGAAGGTGTTGGAAACAAGTTTTTGCTTGTTGGAGTTTTTGGGCTAGCAAAAGGGAGAAAGTTGACCATCTAGATGCATGCATGAGTGTCCATAGAACTAACTAATCCATGTTAAACCAAGTGAAATAACAATCAGCACCAAAACATGAATAAGTGATAGCTCTACAAAAAGAATTTGCAAACTATTACTCATAAACAAGCTCATGAATCATGCAACTATATGTATCATTAAAAATCAAGTCAAACATCCCTTTTCCCAATCTTATAAAAGCATCCAACATATTTCAACCCATATTTCCAGTAGCTCTCTCATATATAATTGATAGTGTGGTGGTCTCTCAAGACTCAAACAAAAACAAAAAACGACGCTCCAAGTTTATGCGATAAAGTGTTTCGATCGAAAAACAGAAGTTGGACGTGTGCAAACCGAGAGTGTGTAGGTCCAGCGGGGTTGTCTTCACATCCCCAAGCTTATGGTCTTCACCATCCTTGGATAGCTCTTGGTGCATCTCCTCCAATCCCTGTGAAAAAACTTCAAAACACCGTTTCTCCCATCTCTTTTCTGTGGGGTGCATTAATAGTGATAAACAAATAGGTTCCTTGCTGCATATAATCCTTGAACAAAAATTCATATGACATGTCCAGAAAGTGTATAATGTTGTATGCCTACTCATAAACTCAATTGGATCAAAAAGATTCAACTTAAAAGCTCAAAGCATGCATCAAACAAAATGGGACAGAATCTGTCCAGAAAAACAGCAGCAGCAAAACGTATTTTTCTACCCTACCAAACTTTCTCGAAAAATTCCGAAAAAATTCATGCATACAGAGGATGAAAAGTTGCAACTACAGTTCAAATATGAGCTCATTCGGAGTTACAGAATAAGAATTAAAAATCATACCGTGCACTGACTCGTGCAGGAATAAAATCTCCGAACGCAATAAGCAACTTTTCAAACCAAAAAGGGTAAAACTTGGCACTTTATTAAAAACTCCAGAACCTAACTAGACACAAAATCTCTTGTTACAGCAAGAGGACACAAAGAAAAATCACACAAAAAATAACCGGGTTGCCTCCCGCAAAGCGCTTTCTTTATAGCCATATAGCTAGGCTTCTTACTTGTTGTTTTATTGTGGACGAAGCTCATGAGGGAGCTTGAACTTTGATGGTTCCCTCTTCCTTGGAAAGTGTTCCATGCACTTCTTGTGTGGAAACTGAAACTTTACATTCCCTTCCTTTGAATCAATGATAGCACCTGTGGTACGAAGAAAAGGTCTTCCAAGAATAATAGGACTAGAGGTTTTATTCCCCATATCCATGATTAGAAAATCCACAGGCACAAAAGTCATATGTAACTCTACCATAACATCACTTACTTTTCCCAAAGCATGTTTAATAGAGTCATCAGCAAGTGCTAGTTCAATAGAGCATTTTTCAAGATTTTTCAATTCAAGCACTTCATATAGTTCTTTAGATAAAACAGAGACACTAGATCCTAGATCAAGTATGGCATGGTGTGTCTCTTTTCCAATAGTTACTAGTACCTTAGGTATCCACATATCCCCAAGCTTAGGTGGTATCATAGCCTCTTGGTTGTACCTAGCAATCTTTTCTTTCAAGACATGATTAGCAATATAAGAACCAAAACCTGCTTGGTTAGTGTTGATGGAAGGATCACTTGCAAATTTTTGTAAGATAGATATTAATTCATGCAAGCTACAATTTTCTAAGTCAAGCAAAGGATCCTTGACTTCATTAAGCATTTTAACTTCCTCAACTTTCTTTTCCTTTTTAACCCATACTTGTTGCCTAGCAGGAACCTCTTTCACATGTTTAAGAGATGAATCTTTTCTCAATGAATCACTAACTCGAACCAATTTTTCCTCAATATTGTTCAGGTAAACATCTTTTTCCAGAAATTCTTTCTCACAAATTCTCAACTTATGCATGACATTAACCAATTCATTGTTTATCTTTGGAATAATGTTTTCAGAATAAGAAACTAGTTGTTCAAAATCTTCCTTACTAGGTAGCTTTTCTAACTTAGTTTCAAATTTATCCTTTGATGAAGCAAGTGCTATTGTGGTGTCTTCCAACTTTTTCTTGCTACCCACAAAGCTACCAAAAATCCTTCTAAGTGTCATGGCTGCACAAGGTGGTGTTGACAAGACAAAACTTCCACCTGTAGCCCCATCTAAAGCATTTTGATACCAAGGATCTATTCCATAATAGAAATAAAGATTTAGCTTTTCATCTTCACAAGGTGTAGGATCTTCATAATGCATCCTATTAATTCTTACCCAAGCATCTTTTAATGTTTCTCCATGATATTGTTTAAAACTAGAAACAGAATTCCCTAGAGAACTCCCTCCTTGTTTGTTTCCAAGCACCATGATAGCAAGTTTTTTTTGGTATTTTTATTTTTTATGCAAAACTGAAATAAATATGATATGATATGCAATGACACTAACAAAACAAATAAATTGCTTTGTAAGTAAAGATGGATAAGATGGTGCTCACGTAGGTGCAACCTCCCCAAGCTTAGGTGTTAGCACAAGTTGGTGACGTTGACTTTGTTGTGAGATGAATGCGATGATGCACACCCTTGGATAAATCTCTCAGCTACGATTCCCCGGCAACGGCGCCAGAAAACGTCTTGATGATCCCGAAGAGCAAGTCTTGATGCCTGCACAAATAAACGGGATTAGGTTGAGACTCCAAGTGCAGAGTGTATAGTAAGTGGAAGACAGTTTTCCCCACGAGGGGTGACTCGAGGGTTTAATATCGAACTCTCGGGGAATCTGAAGTGGTAGATTTATCTTCTTATCCTTCTTTTGGTTACCTACAAAACAAGGTTAGATGTTTTGGTCCTCAACCTCACCTGTGGTTGTCAAGCACAAGGTGTAAGAATGATATCAGGATAGTTATGCAATGCAAACAAGAAATAAATATGCAATGATGGTGGATGCAATGATAAATGATATTTTTGGGTTTTTGAATGATGTATGCAAGATGAAAAGTATTTTTGTATTTTCGGATTTAATGATGGCTGAAAATAGAAAAGTGGTATATGGTGTTGGAAAGGTGTTTCTTATGATTAAAAATGGACTGGGGTTCATGGTTTCACAAATGCACTCTCTCTTTATAAAGTGGTAGACAATGGAACACACAGTTAACATATGAGATTGCAACACAGGGTTTGATAACAAGTTACTTAGATATATGGGCATCACGTCCTAACATAGAGATCTTTTGGTTATTAACCTCTCTTATACTCCACCAAGATGCGAACTAAATCATAACACCTCAGTAATTAAGATAACTCAGAGTATAGCATTAAGTATCATGACATGAAGTGAAAATAAGAACATGCTAGATCTAGTCATGGAGTAGTGGCAATGGTCACGCCCACATCCCCGGTAGCATGGTATTTTAGTTTATCCCTAGTGAGGTAACAAAGTAAGGTAAAGATACCAAAGTGGATCGCAGAACTTTCTCTCACGTTCACTGCACTAGCCACCCCCCGTTACTCCAACTAATGCACACGTTCCCCCACACACGCTCTCATAAACATGCTTGATCAAAACAAGTAGACAAGAACGGGGTACATAATATGCATCTATACTCATAACTGAAACAAACATTGCAATCTCAAACATATATTAACTCATAAAGATCCACCACAAAGGTATTACAACGGTGACCGTAATCATGTTCAGCAGCTCATACGGTGCTAATTAGTGAAGCTCAAGAGAGGAGAGATACATAAGTTACTTCCACAAACCCATAGTCCAGAGGTGGACTACTCCCTCTTCATCATGGAGACGGTGGAGAAGTCGATGGAGAAGTGGAGACCACGCCGGCAGCGCCCCGCCGGAGTTTTCCCCCTCCAATCTGCAGCTCCTGATCTCCGTTTCGGTGTTTCTGTGTTTGTGCGGCGCTCCTTCCAGAGAACGATGGGGACCTTTTTTATAGGCGTTTTTAGGTCAAGACTATGTCGGTGGAGCGAAGATCGACGGCAACGGAGCCACGAGGGCCAAACGGTGGGCCCCACGCGGCCACAGTACCTGGCCGCGTGGGCCACCCCCGTTTGGCCTCGGACCTCCGTTTGTTCGCTTCCTTCGCCCATAGGTCTTCTTCCTTCCAAATATTGACGCCCGTAAATTTCCAGGTGATTTCGTTGACGTTTGGGTCCCTGAAACATTAAAATAAGAAAACGGGTTTTCTGCCTGTGCAGGGTTAATTCCATAAAAATAGGAAATCATGAGATATTTCCAAAATCATGATAAAACATTGATATAACCCTTATATGATGCAAATATGATTGGAATATAAGCAATTAAAGTGCAAAGTTCATGTATCCATTTAACATGCATCAGATACCTAGATGGCTTCCTCATATTTTTATGGAGTTTTTGTGTTACCACATTTTGAGGATGTTCCATTGGATTGCTTGCACATTGACCTTGCACTTGCACTACCTCTTCATATTATTGTGTTGTGCTAACGGTGCTATGACAAAGAATGGACATGTCATTGTTGATATGCTCCTCTTTCTTGCATACACATGGTTTGCTTGGTCTTTGGTGTTTGTAGGCATGGTGAATTCCAATTCTTCGACAACACATCTACCTCCTTTACAAGGCGATGAAGGGCAAGAGTCGAGGACGACTCTTTTTAAAGGGAGGGGAGATGATGTAGTGCAACCTGCCCTAATCAACCCAACACATCCCAAGTCGTCATCGAACTCAAAGGTGAACTCTTTCCCTTATATGACCCACAATATGTCGCCTTTGAATGGTATGCTACGTGACCATCGTCCCCTTTGTGTTACTAGGAGTGTCACGACGACTACGGATACACGAGAGGATGACCAAGGTGCAAGAGGAATGGAGGACGACAAGACGGTGGCTTGGAAGAGGAGAAGAAAGAGACGCTGAAGTACCACCGGTACTACCGGGCCCATCAGTCCGGTACTACCGTCGAAGCTCGGGAGCTACTGGACTCACCGCCGCTCTAAGCGGTAGTACCGGAAATCGACCCGGTACTACCGGACGTTCGCACGTCCGGTACTACCGGCCAGATCAGTCCGGTACTACCGGCCCCGCGCGTGCCTGTGTGCAGATCTGGGTTTTGACCCATATATTCCCTTTCCCCACCTACCCTTTGGGTCTAGACTATAAATAAGACTTCCCTTGCTCAGATCTAGGATAGACTATGTTTTGAGATTAGATTAGAGCTAGGCTCCCCACCTCAAGACGGTCTCCGTCCTCCCCTTGTGGGGATGGTTCCTCCTCTTGTGGAGAAGATCCCCTTGTGGATTCAAGACCTCTACTTGTAGTTTGACTACTAGCCAATCTTTCATCTTCGGGTGACTTTATTGGAGCGGTTCGGTTGACCGTTGGAGAAACAACCATCCAAGATCCCTTCTTGTATCTACTTGCCGATCTCCCACCTTCGTGTGGATTCTATTGGGCCGGTTGGACCGACCGGTAAGGGAAACGGTTCTTGTATCGTGTGTGTTCTTGTGTTCGGGGCGTTCTTCGTGTGTTCTTTGTGTTCCTCGTGTTCTTGCGTGCGTTCGTCCACATCCTCCGTCAATCCGTGAAGATCGGGCCACCCTAGTAGTCCCGTACTACATCAGGAAGTCGACAGCCGCACCCAGCCTCGCAGTCGTCCACACCAACATCCCTACAACAACGGGCCACAACCTCAGGTGCGTGATGAAGAACATGTCGCTAAGCTAAAATTGACAATTCCACCATTTGAGGGTAGATACAATCCTGATGCTTATCTCACATGGGAATTAGAGGTAGAACAAAGTTTTGCATGCTTAAATTACCCTGAAGAGAGACGTGTTTGTGCTGCCACCTGTGAATTTACTGGTTTTGTTTCTGTTTGGTGGTCTGAACATTGTCGCTTGTATCATGATAATATTCCTACTACTTGGGTTGCTTTAAAAGCTGCTATGCGAACTCGTTTTGTCCCTCCTTATTATCAGCGTGAAATGCTTAAAAAATTGCAACGGCTGCAACAAGGTAGAAAATCAGTAGAAGAATATTATCAGGAATTGCAAACTGGTTTAATTCGTTGTGGTATTGTTGAGGAAAATGAAGCTATGTTTGCACGATTTTTAGGGGGCTGAATAAACCAATTCAAACGATTTTAGAATATAAGGATTACAATTCTATTACTCGTTTGTTTCATCTTGCTTGCAAAGCTGAACGTGAAGTGCAGGATAGGGAGCCGCGGCCAAGAACTAATTTTTCTGCAGGTCGTACATCATCATGGGCGCCGCGCCAACCGGATTCGTCTTCACGTAGTGCTGCTGCACCTTCTTCCGCCAACAAGTCCACCATGCCCTCGCGCACACTAGCACCGACTCCACCATCAACATCTACTGCTCCTGCCCGGAGTTCGGCGTCTTCCATGGGCTCCACGGGCAGAACAAGGGACGTTCAATGTCGCAAATGTTGGGGCTACGGTCATATTGAGAGAGAGAGTGCAAAACTCAGCGCGTGATGATTGTGCGCGAAGATGGTGAGTACGATTCTGCTAGTGATTATGATGAGGAGACACTTGCCCTTATGTCCGCACAGCAAGGGGAAGACGGACAAGATGATGAAGACGTGGAGTACATGACCGCTGAAGCTGCGGATACTTACAAGAGTTTCGTTGCACAACGTGCTTTGAGTGTGCAACTAAGTCAAGCTGAGCATGATCAACGCCATAACTTGTTCCAGACCCGTGGCATAGTCAAGGAGCGTGCTATTCGGATCATCATTGATGGAGGGAGTTGTAACAATTTGGTAAGCATGGAGATGGTGGAGAAGCTTTCTATATCTACGCGCCAACATCACCATCCATACCATATTCAATGGTTTGATTCCACAGGTAGACTCAAGGTAACGCGTACGGCGCGAGTGCATTTTTCCATTGGCACATATTCAGATTTTGTTGATTGTGATGTTGTGCCCATGCAAACTTGTTCGTTGTTACTTGGTAGACCATGGCAATTTGATAAAGAATCTGTTCATATTGGTAAAACGAACCATTATACTCTTATGCACAATGGAAAGAAAATTGGCCTTAAACCTATGACTCCTGAACAGATTTTGAAAGATGATCTTGCTAGAGCTAGTAGAGCAAAAACTAGTGAGAATCAGATTGTTGCTAATGAAGTCATGCCACCTTCTAGAAATACTAAATCTAGTGCAGAACTTCCCAATGAAATTCGTTTGAAAAAAACATGTTTCTTTGCTAGCAAATCTGATCTTGCTGATTTGGATGTTTCCACTGATGTATGTTATGCAATTGTTTGCAAAGAGGTATTGTTTTCATTTTAGGATCTGCCTCCCTCTTTGCCTCCTATTGTTGCTAACATTTTGCAGGAATATGTGGACGTTTTTCCACAAGAGTTGCCGCCGGGGCTGCCACCAATTCGGGGAATAGAGCATCAAATTGATTTGATTCCTGGAGCTTCTCTTCCTAATCGTGCAGCCTACCGTACCAATCCAGAGGAGACTAAAGAGATTGAACGACAAGTTCAGGACCTACTCGATAGAGGTTATATTCGTGAGTCTCTTAGTCCTTGTGCTGTTCCGATTTTGTTGGTACCTAAGAAAGATGGTTCATCACGCATGTGTACTGATTGTAGGGCTATAAATCACATTACAATTCGTTATAGACACCCTATACCACGTTTGGATGATATGCTTGATGAGTTGAGTGGTTCTACCATATTCTCTAAGGTTGATTTGCGTAGTGGTTACCACCAAATTCGTATGAAACTAGGCGATGAATGGAAAACAACATTTAAAACTGAATTTGGCCTCTATGAGTGGTTAGTTATGCCTTTTGGGTTAACCAATGCTCCTAGTACTTTCATGAGATTGATGCATGAAGTTTTACGTGCTTTCATTGGACGTTTTGTGGTGGTTTACTTTGATGATATTTTGATATACAACAAATCTTTAGAGGAGCATCTCACTCATTTGCGTGCTGTTTTTGATGCCTTGCGTGCTGCACATTTGTTTGGTAATCTTGAGAAGTGCACCTTTTGCACCGATCGAGTTGCGTTTCTTGGCTATGTTGTTACAACACAGGGCATTGAAGTGGATCCCGCGAAAATTGAAAGATAAGTTAACACATGCTCCATTACTCCAACTTCCTGATTTTAATAAGACTTTTGAACTTGAATGTGATGCTAGTGGAATTGGGTTGGGAGGTGTGTTATTACAAGAGGGTAAACCTGTTGCATATTTTAGTGAAAAATTGAGTGGTGCTAGTCTGAACTATTCTACCTATGATAAGGAATTATATGCTCTTGTTCGGACTTTAGAAACTTGGCAACATTATTTATGGGCGAAAGAATTTGTTATACATTCTGATCATGAATCTTTGAAGCATATTCGTAGTCAAGCAAAACTGAATCGTAGACACGCTAAGTGGGTTGAATTCATTGAATCTTTTCCTTATGTTATTAAATACAAAAAGGGTAAAGATAATGTTATTGCTGATGCGTTGTCACGTCGTTATACCATGTTATCTCAACTTGGCTTCAAATTTTTTGGTTTGGAAACAATCAAAGACCAATATGCGCATGATGCTGAATTTAAAGATGTATTGCAGAATTGTCAAGAGGGTAGGACATGGAACAAATTCGTCCTCAATGATGGATTTGTGTTCCGTGCTAACAGGTTATGCATCCCAGATAGTTCCGTTCGTCTTTTGTTGTTACAGGAGGCGCATGGAGGAGGATTGATGGGCCACTTTGGTGTCAAGAAGACGGAGGACGTGCTTGCTGCACACTTCTTTTGGCCACGCATGCGTCGGGATGTTGAGAGGTTTATTGCTCGCTGCACTACATGTCAAAAAGCTAAGTCTCGCCTTAATCCGAATGGTTTATATATGCCTCTGCCCGTTCCTAGTGTTCATTGGGAGGATATTTCTATGGACTTTGTTTTGGTATTGCCTCGCACTCAGAAGGGGAGGGATAGCATTTTTGTTGTGGTGGATAGATTTTCTAAGATGGCACACTTTATTCCTTGTCACAAGACTGATGATGCTACACATGTTGCTGATTTGTTCTTTCGCGATATTGTCCGTTTGCATGGTGTGCCAAATACTATTGTTTCTGATCGTGATACTAAGTTTCTTAGCCATTTTTGGAGATGTTTGTGGGCTAAGTTGGGGACGAAATTATTGTTTAGTACTACATGTCACCCCCAAACTGATGGACAAACTGAGGTAGTGAATAGAACTTTATCTACTACGCTAAGGACTGTGTTAAAAAAGAATCTGAAAAAGTGGGAAGAATGCTTGCCTCATGTAGAATTTGCTTATAATCGCTCGCTGCATTCTACTACTAAATTGTGCCCTTTTGAGATTGTGTATGGTTTTGTTCCTCGTGCACCTATTGATTTATTGCCTCTTCCAACTACGATGCAACATAATTTCGATGCTACACAACGTGCTGAAATGATTGTTAAGTTGCATGCATCTACTAAAGAGAACATTGAGAGAATGAATGCTAAGTATAAAATGTATGGGGATAAAGGAAGAAAACATATTGTGTTTGCCCCAGGAGATCTTGTTTGGTTGCATTTGCGCAACGATCGCTTTTCTGATTTGCGCAAGTCAAAACTAATGCCACGAGCTGATGGCCCTTTTAAAATCTTGGAGAAATTAAATGATAATGCATATAGACTTGAGTTGCCTGCAGAGTTTGGGGTTAGTCCCGCATTTAACATTGCAGATTTGAAGCCATACTTTGGAGAAAATGATGAGATGGCGTCGAGGACGACTTCAATTCAAGAAGGGGAGCATGATGAGGACATCCCTACCATTGACGCAACCACAACTACTACAACACCTCAATTACAAGGACAATTAACTAGAGATCGTGCGCATCAACTCCAACACAAGGTACTTTCA
This sequence comes from Poa pratensis, assembly GCA_947311845.1. Taxonomy (NCBI): domain Eukaryota; kingdom Viridiplantae; phylum Streptophyta; class Magnoliopsida; order Poales; family Poaceae; genus Poa; species Poa pratensis. The sequence goes on from CAMZMU010000064.1 coordinate 44,659,122, forward strand.
TTTCTACAAGCTACTCGTAATGCACATGAGAATATGATGCTGCCTAAAGTAGATGTGTTTGTTTCTCTTAGGAATGATGGACCAAGTATGGACGAGAGGGACAAGCTATGGAGCACGTACGTGGAGGGAGATAACCGCAGGAGTGGAAACAAGGAAGAAGATGATGCCACCATTGGAGATTACCGCAACTTGAAGCCACCATGATGGCATTTGATGACTTGGACGAATTCCTCAAGTCTGCACTTCATAAATTCGTCCATAGACACATATGGTGCTGCGTCACCTTTTATTTATGGGCCAGGCCCATGTAATTTCGAATCTGGTCTTTCAGGGCGTTTTTAGAGTCCGTATAGAGGAAGGAAAGTGCACCAAGGGTTGGATTCGGCCAAACCCCCAAGTCTGGCCGAAACCCCCTCCTTACCTCCTTATATACCTCGTCTAGGGTTACGTTCAGACTCGGATTTTGTTTAGCTAAAAGACTGCCTAGCGTTTCGCTGCATCTTCGTGTACTTGATTTGTGTCCAACGACCAAATTAAGACCGCTTACAGAATCCCACCTTTTCAATAAATTTCATCTTATATCCGCAATTCTTCATTGCAATATTGGTTCTTACTTGTTCCTCGATCACAGGAAGAACTAGACCTTTTGGTCAGGCTGATCGTGCTTCTGCAGGATCGGTAACCTCGGGAGATTGGTTTAACGATTGCATTGGCGCTGCGTACGTGTGCGTAGTAGTCGGATCGCCAAGGTCGAACTCCACCAGAATCGACGTATCTTCATCTCATCGAAAGATCGGACACCTTTGCCCTATCATAACACCTCCCAGTGCCAGCCGCGGCCATCGCGTCGGTATATGCCCGAGATCTGAAAAAATAATGGGGAATTTGATCAAACACCTAAGGTGCATTCAACCTACGGAGGGGAGGAGGGGATCAGGGAGAAAGGGTAGCGTACACTGGCATGGGGACGGACTAGGGGAGGCCCACGGAGGTGTGGAGGGGCGCCGGCGGAGGCCACGGGCGCGGAGAGGTCGTCGAGAGGCGCTGACCAGGGCGGCGGCGGCGCAGTGGTGGCATGGTGTGATAGCAAATCTGGTCTGCCCCTGGCCCTTTATATAAGGGCAAAAAAAACCCTAGAAGTTACCGCTGGCGGACGGCACACGCTGTCTGCCAGCGGTAACCCTCCCCTAGTCGCGCGGGCCCACCACGCACCATCGGCCTTATCCACCCGCTGCCCCCCACCCACCTAACCCTCTCCACCCAACCGCGCCGCCCCCATCCCTATCCACCCAACCGCGCCGCCCCTGCCTCCCACCAACCGCGCCGCCCCCTGCCCCCGCAGCAGCGACCGCTCCGGCCCCCACCGACCGCGCCGACATTCCTCGCGCGCGACCGCTCCCCCGCTCGTCGCGCCGCCGCCGCCGCGCCGTCCCCACACCCGCGCCGCCCTGCTCTCGACGCCACCGCCACCCACGCCTCCACGCCACGCTGCGCCCGGCCGCCGCCACCGACGACCACGCCCGCACCGTCTCCGCAGCCGCGCCGTCCCGAGGTGCTGCCCGTCTCCCTCCTCTCCCTCCCCTCCAACGGGCTGCACCGAAGGTGTTTGCCGAAATGCCAACTTCAATTTTATGTTGATAGTTGATAGATTCGTGATGTTGATAGTTGCTAATAGATGTTAGTTGTTGTTAGTGCTGCTAGGAAATTTGTAGTACATGAATTGAGATGAAAATTTTCAGAAATTTTGCTAAGTGCTAAATATGGTCACTGTTTAAACATATCTTGAAAACTGACTTGAATTAAGGTGTTACAAGTTTTCAAAAAATTATTTTGTGCTTTATCATGAAGTAATAATCGTAGTGCATGAGATCCATGAAGGTACATTGTAAATATGATAAAGATTATATAATATTGTAAGCCTCCGAAGTTGGTATTTTTTAACTGTCTTGAAGATGATATATGTGTGTCGATGTGAATATTTTGGTGGTGGTGGCTGCGACTATGTATGAAATGTGAATTTATTGTGCTTGCGGTGGTGGCCTTGTGGCTATGTATGAAATGTTTGCAGGTACCTGTAGAGACCCTCGAGATTGTCGGAATGTTGATTAACTTCCATTCCGGCAAATTCGGGTACTCATATGTCATATTTTTTAACCCTAAACCCCAAAATTTCTCGTGAATTTTGGCATGACTTTGGCCGAAATGTTGTTCTGTTTTGTATTCTTATTAGGTTGTCGATGATTAAAATGTTGTTATGTTTCATCTCATTACAATTTCTATACTGAAATTTGTTGTTTAACATTTTTTATTTACCTTGTATGCAGCGAATGCCGCTGCGCCGCCGCTCCATGAGCGGGTTCATTGGCGTCCGTGAGCGCCCATCTGGACGCTGGTCCGCGGAGATCACCGTGGACGGCCACCGTTGGTACATGGGGACTTTCGACACGGCGGAGCTCGCCGCGCGCGCATTCGACGCGGCAGCCTGGAGGTTTGGACAGCCGCGTGCCGAGCTCAACTTCCGCGACGTTCCGAACCGGGAGGAGGCTGAGTTCCTCGCGCCGCCGATGGAGATCGTCGACGTAGACGAGGCGCGGCGTAATCGCCGCAAGGGGATAGCTCGCGGCGCTGCCCAGATCGACGAGTGGCGGATGGACGCGCTGCGCCAGAACCGCCCCGATCTGGTGCAGGCGGAGCTGGACTTCTACGCCTCGAGGAACAAGAAGAGGCAGGCGAGCTCCGACGTCGCCGGACCCTCCTGTGCAGCGCCGCCGTGCAAGAAGACCGGCGACGACGATTCGTCGTCGAGCTTCGGCTCGAGCTTCTGGATGATCTCGATGGGTCGGGCGACTCATCCGACATCAGTTCATGCTGGGGACATGTCGATGAGTAGTTTTAGGTTAAATTTCAAGTTAGGTTAAGAGATGAACTAATGCCTGTTGTTTACCTTATCGAACTTTAGCTTAAGTACTATGTCGTGTTAGGTTAATTTGTGATGCATGTGTGATGAACTAATTAAGGTATCTATGTATGGCACTTTGATCATTTGTATGTGGTCGTCTATATTTTGTTGTTTGTTTGACGTCTATATTCGAATTCACTGTACTGTAGATATTGTTGGAATACGATTTTCCAAAAAAAAGAAATTCAAAAAAATATACCGCTGGCGGCCGCGGCTGCACGCCAGCGCTGCCAATCCTCGCGCTGGCGGGCAGAAGTTGTGCCCGCCAGCTGTAACGATTTTTACCGCTGGCGGACGGCCGCCCGCCAGCGGTAAAACGTTACCACTGGCGTAATCACCGCTGCCGGGCGGGCCGCCCGGCAGCGGTAGACCATTTCCATCCGCCAGCGGTAGGCCTTTTCCTACTAGTGTGGTAGCTCACCAATGACGCATGTTTCAAGTTCGGAGGTAATTTTTTCGCACAAATGGCAATCGATCACACTCGAAAGTCATGACCGCTTATGTCAACATTGACAACATGATCGTGGGTGATGATCAATGAATATTTGATCAGAAGTGGAGCGATCATGTTGTTGCTTCAGTGGAATGGTTCCTAGCAAGGCTAGCATCAGTGGAGCGTAATTCATTTTGGTCAACTGTTTCCGCTGCTTGGCCTTTTTTCGGTTGCTGCTTCGACCATTGCTTTGCTATTTAGTCGAACATATTGAACTAAATAAATACCGATTCAAACATTCAAATAATATGGTTGATACAATCTTATATTTACTAATTGGAGGCACCGTTGGAGTCTCCACGTTAATTCTGGAGTTTAGCAAACTTCATCCATTAGATTAAAATATGATTAATATTCAGCCGTAGGATTAACGGATAAACTCCAAAGCCTCACCTACCCGCACAACTCCTCTCGTGCCGCCCTCATCGGTCGCGAGTTCGATTCCGCACACATGCATGCCTCAGGTCGACTGCTTCGTCGAATATTTTCTTCATGTTGTGCAGCTGCCGTGCGTCGCTCCTCCGATTATCCTTCTGATAAACCAGCGTAAGGTGGGCTGGGAATTCTACCTTTGGATTTGCATCTCCCATATTTTCACTTTGATCCGACAAAAACAAGATCAGAAGCACATGGCGACCAGCATCAACGAATTGTGTCACGTCCTGCCTCCGCCTAATCTGTTTGGCAACAATAGAGGACGGAATTGGAACGTGGGGCCATCGCTGATGTCAAATAGCTAGATTAATTACGTTTCCTCCAAGATTCGAAGCTTCCTTGCACTCTTGCAGGGCTATGCATCGATCTGTCAGGTACGCAAATAAGCAAACGGAGCACTTCATCGATCTAGGGTGCACTTCAAGATAAAATCTGGTGCTGTGGCATGTGAGATCTGAACTAATTTGTTTTCTGGTGTTCTTATCATTTTCAACATTTGATTAGTGCCACACGTCAGATCTAAATCCATTTTTTGGTCATGCCTGCTATCAATGCACAAACATAAGGTGCGCTGAACTCATTAGTACTTCTACTTCAAACAATTTTTTTCTTATACATCTGCATATATACAGTAGCGATCAAGTATATTAGGATACGTACTCCATGCAACTCTTTTTATGCATCGGTATTTTTGTTGGAAGAAACTGAATTAAATTTTAAAGTTTAAACTATGTGTACACAGCCCAAATTGGTGCAAAAAATTGTAGCACGGTTATGGCCGGAAGAGAATACAAGTACAGGCTGACGCCTTGGACTAGCATGCATGGACGAGGTAAAATACACGAAGCTTGAATTTATCTGTCATCACATTGTTTAATCAATTACGCCTATGAAAAAATCCGATGATTGATTTTGTTGCCACCACTTCTGAATTTCATGTACGTTTCTGCACACCAGTGGTCACCTGTTCATATATATGACCATTAGTCTGGCATACAAGTAATATATTCTACGTACTCATTGTACTATGAAACTTCGGATTAGACGGTGACCAATATGATTTAAGTACATGCTTGCAAATTAATATAAAGTAAATGTTGCATAATGAAAATAACAGCGCAATATGACAAATATTTATTCTCTTGCGAAAGTTAATCTTATCTTGCACACGATGTTACAACTAGCATATACCAAAGTTATTCTTATTTCCACAATACAAAAAAGTAAGTTATTGGGTTTCAGAGGACGCCTCATTAATTATATCTCTATATGTATCAATGAAACACAAAAAAGTTATCTAAAGCTAATTTTATTCATAGGCGAGGAGCCGAGGACACAAGCAACGTAGTACATAGTAAGTTAAAATTAGGGTTCGTATTCATGTTGTTTTAGTTTTACCTAGAGTACATAGTACACTAAAATTTGATGTCATATTTGATTATCTTAGTTTTTGCCTCCCCTACTTTGTTAGGGAAATTTATGTAAAAGGTGGATCATGAAGATATTAGGTATTTGTTTATTATTAATGAGTTAAGGAAGGTACGTAATGAAACACCGCACACTTGGTCAATGAATTTTGGTCGGGCTTATAAAGTTCCACTTCTCTCTTTTTAAATTATTATATGGTTTGCTTTGATATTTACATTCTATTGCTCTTTGACTCTATATTCTCTAATGTTGGGGATATCACTTATCGCTAACTTATGGCCTACCAAAGATAACAGGTAAATCGGCCGATTTATCGGCATATCGGCTGGCTTATCGGCCAATTTATCTTATCGGTCAGACAGTGATAAGAGATAAATCGGCCGATTAATCGGCATATCGGAAGATATCTTGACAGTGATATTCTCTTAATGTATGCAGGTACCTCTCACTATTTTCAACGATATTGGTGCCCACGAAGTTAGACCAGTCATATAGCCATCCATAATCAAGTATGTTGATTCCTACAAACTATTTCACAATCTCAGTCTCTCATACCTTAGTGCATCAACACACGCCATATCAATTATTCATGTTAATATCTGAATTACCAAATTATTCCATATGAAACCATTTGCATTCATTTAAAGTGTCTACTAGGAGAGAAATTCTCAAAGCTTTTAATATTATCTGTGATTGCAGCCCGTGCACATGCACGGGTTGACGACTAGTAATTCAAATTGAAATGGTACTTGGAAAGTTTTAAAAAAATATTCAAGCCACTACCACATGATGAAATTTTTGGTTTCCTCTAAGTGCGCATAAGTGTTAACTAGATTGTACGATAGATGCGCTTAACAAGGTTCATCACGAATTTCAGTACACATGGCGAGAATGTTGCCAAATTCAGTCTCGACTCCGAGATTTGGCTTGACAAGAGGGGCCATGAAGCCCCATTTCCAAGTATCATTCCACTGAAGCAGCAACATGATCGCTCCACTGATGCCTGACCCGAATCAGATGCCTTGCCGTTTTGGTCTGGCTTTTATGGAGGCACCTCTCCTTTATTAGAAGTCGATCGCTCACCGAATCGGCAAAGGATTGGCTCCAAATATGCGCCCGCGATGCGCTTGCAGCCGTTCTTTTTTTGTGATGTGAACATGTCGGTTGTTTGCTCTCAAAGCTTATAAAAAGATCTTCGAAATGGGTATCAAATTAGCTCAGCTTGGTTGAGAGAGAAAACGGCAGCTTGATGGGATGCAATTGAATTGGCAAAAATGATCTAGGCCCAGTCTTGTGTGACATAATATTGGGCTAACATTTTGGGTCTATGTGTATGTGTATAGCTATGCTCCAATCCGGGCTCCAGCCATCTCTGCACAGTGGAAGGCCGTTACAGTAAGAAAACTGCAGCCCAACAACAAGGCATACAGCAAAAAAAAAAAAAAAGGCAACAGAAATATGTGGATGCTTCCTTTTCGAAATAATAACAGAGTACTGATGGTAAAGCATTTCCGTCCAAGAAATGCACGACAATACAATGGAGTTATTCAGGCTCAAAAATAGACACACACAGTTACATTTCGGAATTGTTACACTACACATACCACTCATGCATGCCCGCCGGGCCGCCGGCCAAAGTTCATCCCACGAGCTTCTTCACTTGGCTTTAATCACCGATGATGAACATACAAATCAACGGACCTCCCACCACAATCCAACTGCAGATTAAATTCCACTGCTAACTGACAACTAGTACCTCACTAACCAATAACCACGCGACAGAACTACGGATAGCGAAACTGAGTGGCGACGGGACAGCGCAAGCACGCACGCACCCTAGTTGATTCAGAGCGCAGATTTGATCATGGGGGGGAACATGTCGCCGACGTCGACGGCCGGGCGCAGCAGCTTGCCCATCTCCTCCACGAACTTGTCCATGGCGGGGCCGGGCAGGCACATGGGAATCACGATGCCGTCCTCGCCCTTGGCGTTCTTGAACGGGATGAGGAAGCTGGCCACGCCGGGGATGGCGCCCACGCCACCCTTCGCCGGGCCGCCGTACACGGGCCTTCCCCACCCGAAGTCAAGGTCGCCGAACCCGGCCTTGGTCACGTCCGACGCCAGGTACGCGCGCACCACCGTGAAGTGCGGCCGCCCGCGCTGCACCATCAGGTCCGCCACCGACCGCATGTACTCCACGTCCACCTCCCCCTTGGCCTCCTTCACCAGCCGCACGGCGTAGCTCAGGGGCCTCGCGCACAGCTCTCCCGCGGCCGACACGGCCACCGGGAACGCGAACGCGTTGCCGTAGTACCCACTCGGGATGGCGCTCTGCTTGCCCTTGCCGCCGCGGGCGTTGACGATGCAGATCATTCGCATGTCTTCGTCGGCGTCAGGGGCCAGCGCCACAGTGCGGCACTTCCATAGGCAGCCCGTGAGGACCTCAAACGTGGTGGCGCGCTTCCTGAGGTTCGGCGCCAGGTGGGACCGGATGGCGGCCACCTCCTTCGCCCCGAAGAAGAAGGAGCGGTGCGCCATGTCGTCGAGCGGCACGATGGTCCCCTTGGTATCCGGCACCTCGTCGTACTCTCGGTGCGCGAAGCCAGGACGAGGCGGGTTCCGCGCCTCCAGCAGCTCGCGCCCCACACCGGCAGCACCGACGGCACCGCGGCGCCTCGCGCCAGCTCCGCCACGGCCGCCAGAAATTGCACCAGCCCCTGCGCGTCCGCCATTGTGTGGTTCAGCCGCACCGCCAGAATGAAACCTCCGCACGAAAGCCGTGTCACCTGCACGCACGTACCACAGTGAGCATGGTCGCAGAGTTGCCCATAGAGTACTAGTCACAAACGTATGTAATCGTGTGCGTTGGTGTTTCACGACAAGGAAGGTTACCTGGAAGAGGAGGAGTGGGGTGCCGAGGACTTCGGAAGAGCCGGGGACGTCGAAGACGAGCTCCTCAAGGCACGGGAAGGGCGGCTGCAGGGCGTCGCCGAAGTGCTCGAGGCGGACGTCGGCATCGGCCTCGATGAACAGAACACCCTCGCCGGTGCAGTCGACGGCGAGCTTGCGGCCCTCGATCTCCTTCAGCCGACCGGCGAACGGGTAGTAGTGCACGAGCGCCCTGGCCACGGCATCACGAACGACCACAGCGGGGTCTCTGCCGCTCATGAACGCGTTGCGGCGGTAGAACTGGATGACGGGGATGTGGAACCGTAGACCGTCCTGGTCGTCGATGTCTGAGAGCCGCTTCATCTCCCGCGGCGTCGGCCCCGCCGGCGCCACCAGCTCCGCCGCCTTCCTCCGCACCGTGAACGTCAACGACGCCGCCGTGCCCGCCATGCGCACTGTCTCAGCTAAGGGACGAGGACGAGGAGGGTGAGTATGAGCTAGGCTAGGATAGAGGCGATCGATGGTGCCTCGTGTGTTTGCTGCTGCTGCTGCTATGTTTTTTGGAGAAATGGTGTGACATTAAGCCGCTATATATAGGCGCGCGGCTACACTCGCGCTATGTGTTAGCAGTTGGGTTGAAATTAGGGAGCAGTTTACTGACACTGATATTTTCAGTCTTTCGCAGACTATGAATTGTTTTTTGACCAGGCAGATTATGAATTGTTGACAATCCTAAATTCATAATACAATGTGGACGAGCAAACGAGGGACATGGATGACTGACTTGACGAAGGCCAACGCGGTGGGGGGTGCGTGTGCTCTGGTGAGTCGCAATCGACCGCTCAACGTCCACAGGGCCGTTTGACTAGGAATTAGATGGCTCAGATCGACAGATGGAGATGGGAGAAAGATTTGGATGTTAACTCGACCTGCATGGACGCTCAGCTGTTCATCTTCTTCACCTTCGGTATTTTGTAGATGATTACATATTTACTTTCTTATGTTTTTTGGTACTCCTATGATTTCATCAAAAAATAATTAAGACATCAAATTGTGTTTCTCAAATAATTCGATATAAGGATTTTTTGTAATAATGACCATAACTGCATGAGGATAATGCCCAAAATGACAATAAAAGAACAAAAAGACACATGTATCAAATGGATAACAGAGATAAGCTAACAGCTATTCATCTTAATCTCCACTACTAATAAAAGGGCGAACTTTAGTCTTGCTAGAGCCACCAAACCAAAGCGTACACAGGTCATCCAGAACCATTAGATCATGCCCACTAAGATGGATCGAACGACACAGATTCGTTTTATCAAAACCCGCCCGAACCAACGACCCAGATTAATCCTGTCGACCGGCAGAACATTTCCTGCCAGGTTCCCACGTCCGCAATTCCTTCCTCAAACAAGCAGCCTCCTCCGTCGCCCATTCGCAGCAAAGTCGCCTCCCGATCCCCTTTGCCGCCGCCTCCGTCGCCGGTCAGTTCAGGCGACAACCCGCGGCGTTGAACATTGCCCCGACACTACCCCTCCCCCCCCCCCCCCCCCCCCCCCCCCCCCCCCCCCCCGATCTATCAATTCCATGGTCTGGAATCGCCGGACTGTCGCCCCGCCACGAACCTAGCCGCGCAGATTCCGGCGCCGCCGCCCGCATCCTGCTGCGCGCCCCATCTCAACCGCGGGATGCAAGATGGGATCAGGAGCTTCACTGGGTGGATGATTGCTGGCATCCATGGCGTCCAAGGTGTACGGCGTCAGGGAGATCGCCATCCCACAAGCCGCCGCGTGATCTGAGAGACCGTGACGTTGCCTCCCCCATGAGACGACACCGTTCCAAGCGATGGCGCCTGACCCGCGCCCCTGCTGCATCAAGCGCGTCCTCGACGACACGAAGCTCCAAACCCAGGAGTTCAAGGTCCATGGCGGCAGCACGTATGGAGCGGCCGGAGTAGGTGAGGCAAATCGAACGGCTAAAAATGATTGGTCCAGTTTTGGGCCAAAGGACAATCTGGTAATTTTTTTAGCGTAGAATTGTCTTAACTAATCCTATTTAATTGGCAGTTGATTAATGCTAACTATTGCAACCGCATGACTTGACCAGAGCTGCTGCACGCGCTCGTTTTCCTTCAGGGTTGTCTCATGCTGCACCACCGCACAGCCGCATGCGCTCGCCACTCTCACGGCCGATTTCTGCTGCGCCGCCCCACGCCCTCGCCTCCTGCTGTGCCGCCGCCGTCACGATTCAATAGCGCCGACAGCATCACTGCATCAGCCACTTCCAGGTGACACGGTGCCACCTGACTACTCCCTCCGGCGACGCCGCTACCGGAAAATACATGGGCATTGCCATATACACCGTCTCCCTCTTCACCATCAACGTCGTGCTGCCCAGGATCGTGGTTCAGGGAGCTTCCCGTCGTCATCAAGGACCAGCCGCACGAACGCCTCTGTGTCGTTTTCCTCGTCGGCGGTGAGGCGGCACGTGGCGTCGGCGCCGTCGGAGAACTCGACCTACACGAACTTGACGCCCGAGGAGACGACGGACGGGGTGCAGTCCACGACGACGTCGCCGGAGGAGGGACGGAAGGAGAGCTTGCCGGCGAAGTGAAGAAAGAAGGGCACATCGGGCGGAGTGATGGCTAGTGAGAAGCTGAGTTAGCTGACGATGCAAAGAACGACATGAGGTCGGGGTGCTCTCGTAGAAGAAAGAACAGCAGAATCAACCGCGCCGCCATGTGGAAGGAGTCCTGGTAACCAAGGATTTCACGCGCGCCCACCACTTGCTGATCCTTCGCACGATATGATTCCTTAGGATCGGTTTTCTGTTTTAGTGTAACTCCTAAAATGCCCCTTGAGCTCAGATGTACTACCAAAAAATTGGCGTAGTATATTAGATCTGCACCGCATGATCACCTGGCTTCAACGGCCCACGTTGCATAGATGCACCGTAAAACATCTCTTTGTTTTACACAGGATACTGGTTCTTGTATTTAAAATGCAATAAGATGGCATGTTTAGTTGTTGAGGCTGTTGGGTATTTCATGTTATATTGCTTGATGATTGTTGGCATGGAGTGTGCTTGGCTGCCCATGTGTTTTGAATGACGAAATTTAATTAATCCCATCTTCCCATTTTTGTAGCTCCTGCTGCTATTTTGACATAGATCATGACTTTTTAGCACATGCATCAAAATTAGTAAATTAAGAATACCATCCATTGATTTGTGCAGCGGGTGTTGCACATCATTATGTTGCTTGGATACCTGCATCTGCCCCTGGTTTTAGAAAATGAATGCCAACACAGACATCAAATAATTCTTTAGAACCATGTCTGCAAATCAAAGTTTTTGTTGATTTACGTCCTCAACTTTCCAAATAATAATACCACAAATTAAGTGTTGGCGTCAATAATTTCAAACTAAATTATGGAATATTATGTTATTCACCACGTGCATTGCACGTACACGATTACTAGTGGTAAAGAAGCATGTCTTGGGATCAAATATTTTTGGGCGCAACTCTTTCCGAACTGTAAATGGTGCAATTGATAAACAAAGTTAAACTAGATGTAGTGTCTCGCCCGTATGTGTTGTACTTAAAGGGGGTGAGACGGGCGAGCCCTAGCACCAACGTGCCCCCCCCCCCCCCTCCCCGACCCCCTTTCACCGTCAAGCAAATCCCCCGCTCATGATGGTTGGCGGCAGCGGACCTTTCCTCCCTCTCCCGCGGGAGCCCTGCTGGCGTGGCGCACGATCCTGGACGGGGTGTTGTAGGCGGCAGGACATGAGCGCCGGGCGGCAACAGGGACAGCCTCAATTCAATCCAAGGGTATTCAAATGTAAACCCAATTTTTTTTTACAAAAACTAGTCATGTGCAATTTAAAATGATATATATGTAAAAATGAAGGAACATGCATATTCATACCTGAATTACCACGTCATTCCTCCCTCCTCTAAGTATCCCACCTAACTAACTTGCCCAATTGGCTCCACTGATTGGCCGCCCACATACTATGAGCAGACAAACACGTCACATGTACCCTCGGCATCACTGAAAGAGCCGCGCTGGAAGTGTGACACGCGAAACAATCCGACAAGAGCTCTTGAGGATCTGAAACCTCACACGCTCGGTAAAGTCTTCTTTTGAATGCAGGACAGTGATAGGTTCCTAGATCGGTGAGTCTGCCCATAGGACTTTGTAGAAGCTATCTAACACGAAGAACATCGATGAACGAGAAACAAACTTAGGGCAAGAGAGAGAGAGAGAAAATAAAGGTCGACGTTAATGGCCCTTGACGAGCTACGGCTCCAGAAAACAGTTGATGTCTTGGTGCGTAGTTACCTGCGTCAAAAGTGAATGGGTTAGGTTGAGACTCCAAGTGCAGAGTGTGTAGTAAGTGGAAGACGTGTTTTCCCCACGAGGGTGACTCGAGGGTTTAATATCGAACTCTCGGGGAATCAGTAGTGAAAGATTTATCTTCCTATCCTTCTTTTCGGTTACCTACAAAACAAGGTTAAATGTTTTGATCCTCAACCTCACCTTTGGTTGTCAAGCACAAGGTGTATGAATGATATCAAGATAATTATGCAATGCAAACAAGAAATAAATATGCAATGGTGGTGAATAAATGTGCAAGGATGATGATAACAATGATGAATGATATTTTTGGTTTTTTTATGATGAATGCAAGATGAAAAAGTGTTTTTATATTTTCGGATTTAATAATGGCAGAAAATGGAAAAGTGGTAAAAGTTGTTGCAAAGGTGTTTCTTATGATTAAAAATGGATCGGGTTCATGGTTTCACAAATGCACTCTCTCTTTAATAAAGTGGCAGACAATGAAACACATAGAGTTGACATATGAGATTGCAACACAAAGTTTGATGACAAGTTACTAATTATATGGGCATCACGTCCTAACATAGAGATCTTTTGGTTATTAATCTCACTTATACTCCACCAAGATGCGAACTAAATCGTAAAACCTTAGTAATTAAGATAACTCAGAGTATAGCTTTAAGTATCATGACATGAAGTTAAAATAAGAACATGCTAGATCTAGTCACGGAGAAGTGGCAAATCACCCACAACCCTTTTAGCATGGTATTTTTGTTTATCCCTAGTGAGGCAACAAAGTAAGGTAAACACCCAAGTGGATCGCGATATTACAGTTGTCAACTTACCGCACTCACCACCCCCGCTACTCCAACTAATGCACACATCACCCCACACACGCTCTCATAAACATGCTTGATCATAACAAGTAGATAAGAACGGGGTACATAATATGCATCTATATTCATAACTGAAACAAACATTGCAATCTCAAACATATATTAACTCATAAAAAGATCCACCACATAGGAATTACATATATGACCGTAATCATGTTCAGCAGCTCATACGGTACTAATTAGTGAAGCTCAAAGAGAGGAGAGATACATAAGTTACTTCCACAAACCCATAGTCCAGAGGTGGACTACTCCCTCTTCATCATGGAGACGGTGGAGATGTCGATGGAGAAGATGGAGACCACGCCGGCAGCACCCCGCCGGAGTTTTCCCTTCCAATCTGCAGCTCCAGATCTCTCTTTCGGTGTTTCTGTGTTTCGGCGGCGCTCCTTGATGCATGTAAAATGCATACATGAACTTTGCACTATATCACTCATATTCCAATCATATTTGCATCATATTTGCATCATATAAGGGTTATACCACTGTTATTTAATGATTTTAGGAAATAAAATAAGTGTTTCCTATTTTTATGGAATTAACCCTGCGCAGGCAGAAAACCCTATTTTTTTCCTTTTATGTTTCAGGGACCCAAACGTCGTCAGAAAAATATGGAAAAATACGGAGGTCATTATTTTGGAAGGAAGAAGACGTAGGAGCGAAGGAATTAAGCAAACGGAGCCCAGAAGGCCAAAAGGGGGTGGCCCACGCGGCCCCTGTACCTGACCGCGTGGGGCCCACCATCCTGGCCCTCGGAGCTCCGCAGCCGTCGATCTTTTCTCCACCGCTTTCGTCTTGACCTAAAAACGCCTATAAAAGAAGTCCCACGGCGTTCTCGAAAACAAGCGCCGCCATATCACAGAAACACGAAAACGGAGATCTGGAGCTGTAGATTGGAGGGGGAAAACTCCGGCGGGGCACTGCCGGGGTGGTCTCCACCTTCTCCAACGACTTCTCCACCGTCTCCATGATGAAGGGGGAGTAGTCCACCCTCTGGACTATGGGTTTGTGGTGGTAACTTATGTATCTCTCCTCTCTTTGAGCTTCACTAATTAGTACCGTATGAGCTGCTGAACATGATTACGGTCATCTATGTAATTCTTATGGTGGATATTGTGGTATGAGATGATTTGTTATGCATTTACTGTTGTGTTGGAACTTTTATGACTTGTCATACTTTGATAGAATATTGTTCTTTAAGAAGTATGATGTATGTGGGTACGGGATGGCCGATGTGACACGGCATAGGTATTGAGTGACACAGTACCGCCCAACATCCTTTATCTGGGGGTAAAAAGGAAGAGTATGATGTGGGAGTGACAGCAACCACGCTAGCCTTACGAGGGTGACCTAGCAACACAAATGAGTATTTCTTTCAACTATGTGTTTTAGGACATATAGCCGTCATTAAAAGCTACCATTAAAACATGACAATTGTGTGTACTTTATCTATAACACGATAATCACCGTAGATGAGAGAGAGAGGATTAAGTGAACCCATGAACCCATGTCCATTGTTCCTATAAGAGAAAACATTTGTCTTGTCCTCTTGCATTGAAGAGGATTGGGACACTTTTACATTCTTGCTTGGTTACATTAAACTTCCATCCATCAAATCAACCATCTTGTCCTTTAAACTTGTTTAGTGCATAATCAACTAAAACTTGTGACACTTTAGCTGTAGGGAATAGATAACTTTTCTTCTTGCTCCTGCGGATCGATACCTTACTTCCACATTGAGAGGTGCTATAGTGATCCCCTGCTCTTGGGGGTAATCAGTACTTTTCTGGCGCCGTTGCCGGGGAGCGTAGCGCTTAAGTTTCTATTCTTGTGTGCACTAGACTAAGCTTGGGGAGGTTTCTTTAACTTGTTTTATATCTTGCAATCATGTAAGCTTGGGGAGGTTCCTTTAAACTTGTTTGGTTGTAAGTTTCTCATCAGTTTTATTATGGCTTTTATGAATCGTGCATCGCTGCATCTTGCTTTATATGAAAGTGCTTATGCCACTACTACTAAAGTGGTTGAAACTACTGTGTCTGAGGTACCTAAAGTGGGATTTAAAGTTCCCATTAGTCATGTTAAAAGAGTTATGAACAAACCATTTACAGGGGATGGAACTAAGTCTGCATGTGAACACATAGAAACAATTGATGAAATATGTGGTTTATTTAGGCTTCCTGGTATTTCTGATGATCAAATAAAAAGAAGCTATTATATTTGTCTTTATCTGGTAATGCTCGTGATTGGTACATGTCTTTGGATGAAGAAGTGAAAACTGATTGGAGTATTTTGAGGGAGGTTTTTCTTAAATATTTTACTCCCCAAGAAAGTACTAATATTTTGCAGGAAGAAGATGATGAACACATAAGCTTGGAAGAGGAAGAATGTGAAGAAGAGGATAAAAACCTAAGCTTGGGGATGCCCATGCAATCTCAAGAAGATGCTGAAAAAGATGAACAACTAGAGAATGAAGAGTTGGATCCCCCAACTTCACCATCAACATATGATAGTAACACTCAAACTCAAAAACCTTTTGTTAGTAAACTTATTGATAATAATGAGGAGTGTTGCTTAAATATGTTATATGACAATGCTTTAGATGATGGTCCTATGCTTATTGATAATCCTCCATGTTTAGAACTTGTTACTACTTTATGTGAGGATAAAAATGATATACTTGCTGTTTGTGAAAATACTCTTACTAATAAGAGTCTTATTTGTTCCTGAATTCTCCTAATAACACCATAGAGGAGAAATTTGCTTATGTTGAGAAATACTTATGTGGTTTGCAATTATCTTTAGTTCCAAATCTTTGTTGCAACCATGATATTAAACTTGATATTGATCTTAATAACTATTTTGAAAGAGGGAAGCATGCTAATGAATTCCAAAATAAATTTAATGATCCTCTTTATGTGCCTAAATTATCTAAATTGGAAGATCCTATTGGTTATATGGTTGAATACACTTCTATTACTTGCAACTATTATGAGAAGGAGGTGATGAGAACCCTCTTTATGCTACTAATAATTATGGGCTACAAGTAACTTTTGTTAATATGCATTGGAAAACTTCTATTTATTATGATTCATTCATATACGAAATGCCAATGCATAGAAAAAAGATTAGACTTCGTTGTTATTACTTTTGTGTTTTGTTTCTCTCTCTACCAGGTTTCAACTTGACTATTATCTTCATTGGATTGAGAGCACCATGGGATCCTGGTATTATGCATGAAACACTTCTCAAAGATCAAGAGGGACAACCACTCAAGCTTGGGGATGCCAAGCTACCTCACTCCAACCATCTTGATATCAAGTAAGAAGCCTAGCTATATGGCTATAAAGAAAGCGCTTTGCGGGAGGCAACCCGGTTATTTTTATGTGTGATTTTCTTTGTGTCCTCTTGCTGTATCAAGAGAGTTTGTTTTTAGTTTAGTTTCTGGATTTTTAATAAAGTGCCAAGTTTTACCCATTTTGGTCTTGAAAAGTTGCTTATAGCATTCGGAGATTTTATTCCTGCATGAATCTGTGCACGGCATGATTTTTAATTCCTATTCTGTAACTCCGAATGAGCTCATATTTGAACTGTAGTTGGAACTTTTCATCTCTGTATGCATGAAGTTTTGCGGAATTTTTTGGCGAAGTTTGGTAGGGTAGAAAAATACGTTTTGCTGCTGCTGTTTTTCTGGACAGATTCTGTCCCATTTTGTTTTATGCATGTTTTGAACTTTTAACTTGAATCTTTTTGATCCAATTGAGTTTATGAGTAGGCATACAACATTATACACTTTCTGGATATTCATATGAATTTTTGTCCAATGATTATATGCAGCAAGAAACCTATTTGTTTATCACTACTAATGCACCCCACAGAAAAGAAATGGGATAAACGGTGTTTTGAAGTTTTTTCACAGGGATTAGAGGAGATGCACCAAGAGTTATCCAAGGATGGTGAAGACCAAAAGCTTGGGGATGTGAAGGCAACCCCACTGGACCTACACACTCTCGGTTTGCACACGTCTAACTTCTGTTTTTCGATCGAAACACTTTATCGCATAAACTTGGAGCGTCTTTTTGTTTGTTTTTGGTTGTTTGTTATTTTGTGAGACCACCACATTATCATTTATATGAGAAAGAGCTACTGGAAATATGGGTTGAAATATGTTGGATGCTTTTATCATATTGGGAAAAGGGATGTTTGAGTTGATTTTTAATGATACATATAGTTGCATAATTCATGAGCTTGTTAATGAGTAATAATTTGCAAATGCTTTATCAAGAGCTATCACTTATTCATGTTTTGATGCTGAAAGTTATTTTAGTTAGTTTGACATGGATTAGTTAGTTTTGGACACTCATGCATGCATCTAGATGGTCAACTTTCTCCCTCTTGCTAGCCCAAACATTCCAACAAGCAAAAACTTGTTTCCAACACCTTTAACCAAAGTTATTCCAGTGAGTCCACCATATCTACCTATTGGCTTTATGCTATTCCGAGTATGTATATCATGATGTTTGTGTTATCTATACCTCTGAATAAAAATGTTTATGTTAGTGATTGTTATGTGAAAAGTTGGTTATATAGCTCTCATGAACTTGATGCACAACTTTATTTTTATTGCATAAATAAAACATGACCCATTGTGATTAATAATATGATGCTAGTGGCTTGATAAATGTCCGAGGTTGGGAGTTAGCCCATATGTGCTGTCACATGCAAAGCTTTCAACATGCTCCTTCATCATTTAGTTGATATCATGTACTTTTGTTTATGGATGCCTATCATGGTGGAATGAGGTGGAAATGAAGTAGTTTAAATGAGTTTGTATAAATGGTTAGAGAGACGGCTGGGCCGCAAATCTAAGCCATGCATCATTCATGGTGGAAATTTACTTACATGCTATGGTGAACCGTCTGTGATGCACCTTATAATAAAAAGCTATTCCAATGGTAAATAAAAAGGGTGTTGAGGTTGTTCATCTTGTTTGTTTGTCTTGTCATTTTGATATGGGCTGGTTCCATATCCTGGGACAAGAGGTACCCCAGTTGACGCTCTTGATGATACTATTATTGCTTACAATGATAGAAATTGAACTTGCTTTGTTTCCTAAGTTGAGTAATCATGGTGTAGGTACTTGTATTCAAGGGGCATGAGACACCTAACCTTTACTTTATCAAGCACACTACTCATATTTGCTTTCACATTAAATTTTAACCATTCAAGATGCTATGATAGGGGTAATGAGAGCTTGACACCAAGAATTCCACATTGCAATCATTAACTTAAGTAGAAGAGTTTGGAAGTTAGATGAAACTTATGCATGCTTTACCTCTACTCACATATCACCTTTCCAAAGTGTCCACCTTTTATATTCAGATTTTCATCTACACTCTATGACCAATGTAGGATGTTCTTACTTATCATTATGCATACATGTGGTCCATATTACTATCTTCTATGTTACACTTTGTGAACTATCATTGAACATCCTTGTATTGAATACTTGATATCACTTCATAAACTATTTTGCATATTGCTACCCCTTTGAAGAATGAATCATTTGACTCTATGTAGCAGTAGCAATCATCGTTGATATCCATTGTTAGTGCTATATTGCAAAGCCCATGTTAGTTTTATCACCTTCATACTCGAGGACGAGTATTGGTTAAGCTTGGGGATGTTGATGCATGTAAAATGCATACATGAACTTTGCACTATATCACTCATATTCCAATCATATTTGCATCATATAAGGGTTATACCACTGTTATTTAATGATTTTAGGAAATAAAATAAGTGATTCCTATTTTTATGGAATTAACCCTGCGCAGGCAGAAAACCCTATTTTTTCCTTTTATGTTTCAGGGACCCAAACGTCGTCAGAAAAATATGGAAAAATACGGAGGTCATTATTTTGGAAAGAAGAAGACGTAGGAGCGAAGGAATTAAGCAAACGGAGCCCGGAAGGCCAAAAGGGGGTGGCCCACGCGGCCCCTGTACCTGGCCGCGTGGGTGATACGTCTCCAACGTATGCATAATTTCTGCTGTTCCATGCTTATATTATACCATTTGCTACATGTTTTATATACACTTCATATCACTTTTATGCATTTTCTGGGACTAACCTATTAACAAGATGCCACAGTGCCAGTTCCCTGTTTTCTGCTGTTTTTGGTTTCAGAAAGTTACTTCTGGAAATATTCTCGGAATTGCACGAAACAAAAGGCCAAGTCCCTATTTTTCCAACACGTACACGGAGTCCGAAGGAGAGACGAAGGGGAGCCACGAGGTGGCCAAACCACCTGGCGGCGCGGCCCCACCTTCTGCCGCGCCAGCCTGTGGTTTGGGCCCCTCTGGGGTCCGCCGACATCGCCCCTTCGCCTATTTATTCCCCGAGAAGTGAAAACCCTAAAACACCGAGCCTTTCATCCAGAACATATTCGCTGCCGCCGCCGTCGTCAACCCTAACTCGGGAGGTTCTGAAGCTCTTCCCGGCACCCTGCCGGAGAGGGGAATCATCACCGGAGGGCTCTACATTGCCATGCCCGCCTCCGGAGTGATGCGTGAGTAGTTCATCCTTGGACTATGGGTCCATAGCAGTAGCTAGATGGTTGTCTTCTCCACTTGTGCCATCATGTTTAGATCTTGTGACCTGCCTATCATGATCAAGATCATCTTATTGTAATGCTACATGTTGTGTTTGCTGGGATCTGACTTATATTGATACCTATGTGGAGCTGAATATTATATTATCATGTCTATGTCATTTGTGATCTTGCATGCTCTCCGTTACTTGTTGAAGCCTTGGCCATGTGAATACTTGTGACTCCAAGAGAGGGTATTTATGCATGATAGTTGGGTTCAACCTCTATTTAACCTGGGATAGTGACAGCAAGTTCTAAGGTTGTAGATGTGTTGTTGCCACTAGGGGTAAAACAGCAATGCTTTATTCAAGGATGAACGTATTGTTTACATTACTCACATTACTTAATGCAATTGTCTGTTGCTTGCAACTTAATACTGGAAGGGGTACGGACGTTAACCTGAAGGTGGACTATTTAGGCATAGATGCATGCTGGATAGCGGTCTATGTACTTTGTCGTAATGCCCAAATGAATCTCATAGTAGACACCACAACTCGCACATGCATGTTTTATGCACTTATCAATTGTCAATTGCCCAGCTGTAATTTGTTTACCCAGCATGTTAGTTATCTTATTGGAGAGACACCACTAGTGAACTGTGGACCCGGTCCATTCTTTTACATCTGAAATACAATCTAGTGCAATCATTGTTCTCTACTGTTTTATGCAAACAAACATCATTTTCCATACGATACGTTTAACCCTTTGTTTTCAGCAAGCCGGTGAGATTGACAACCTCACTGTTAAGTTGGGGCAAAGTAATTTGATTGTGTTGTGCAGGTTCCACGTTGGCACCGGAATCCCTGGTGTTGCGCCGCACTACACTCCTTCACCAACACCTTCGAAGCAACCTCGTTTTCCTACTGGTTCGATAAACCTTGGTTTCATACTGAGGGAAAACTTGCTGCTGCACTCATCATGCCTTCCTCTTGGGGTTCCCAACTGACGTGTGACGTTACACGCATCAAGCAGAGTTTCTGGTGCTATTGCCGGGGAGATATTCCCTCGTCAACTTAGCGCTAGCAGTGGGGCCCACCATCCTGGCCCTCGGAGCTCCGTAGCCATCGATCTTTTCTCCACCGCCTTCGTCTTGACCTAAAAACGCCTATAAAAGAAGTCCCACGGCGTTCTCGAAAACAAGCGCCGCCATATCACAGAAACACGAAAACGGAGATCTGGAGCTGCAGATTGGAGGGGAAAACTCCGGCGGGGCGCTGCCGGGGTGGTCTCCACCTTCTCCAACGACTTCTCCACCGTCTCCATGATGAAGGGGGAGTAGTCCACCCTCTGGACTATGGGTTTGTGGTGGTAACTTATGTATCTCTCCTCTCTTTGAGTTTCACTAATTAGTACCGTATGAGATGCTGAACATGTTACGGTCATCTATGTAATTCTTATGGTGGATATTATGGTATGAGATGATTTGTTATGCATTTACTGTTGTGTTGGAACTTTTATGACTTGTCATACTTGATAGAATATTGTTCTTTAAGAAGTATGATGTATGTGGGTACGGGATGGCCGATGTGACACGGTATAGGTATTGAGTGACACAGTACCGCCCAACATCCTTTATCTGGGGGTAAAAAGGAAGAGTATGATGTGGGAGTGACAGCAACCACGCTAGCCTTACGAGGGTGACCTAGCAACACAAATGAGTATTTCTTCAACTATGTGTTTTAGGACATATAGCCGTCATTAAAAGCTACCATTAAAACATGACAATTGTGTGTACTTTATCTATAACACGATAATCACCGTAGATGAGAGAGAGGATTAAGTGAACCCATGTCCATTGTTCCTATAAGAGAAAACCTTTGTCTTGTCCTCTTGCATTGAAGAGGATTGGGACACTTTTACATTCTTGCTTGGTTACATTAAACTTCCATCCATCAAATCAACCATCTTGTCCTTTAAACTTGTTTAGTTCATAATCAACTAAACTTGTGACACTTTAGTTATAGGGAATAGATAACTTTTCCTTCTTGCTCCTGCGGATCGATACCTTACTTCCACATTGAGAGGTGCTATAGTGATCCCCTGCTCTTGGGGGTAATCACTCCTTCCAGAGAACGACGGGGGGCTTTTTTTATAGGCGTTTTTAGGTTAAGGTGATGTCGGTGGAGAAAAGATCGACGGCAGCGGAGCCACGAGGGCCAAAAGAGTGGGCCCCACGCGGCCAGGTATAGTGGCCGCGTGGGCCACGCTCTTTTGGGCCTCCGGCCTTCGTTTGCTCGCTTCCTTCGCCCCCAAGTCTTCTTCCTTCCAAATATTGACGCTCGTAAATTTGCAGGTGATTTGGACGTCGTTTGGGTCCCTGAAACTTAAAAGGAAAGAAATAGGGTTTTCTGCCTGCGCAAGGCTAATTCCATAAAAATAGGAAATACATATTTTATTGCCTAAAATCATTATATAACAGTAGTATAACCCTTATATGTTGCAAATATGATTGGAATACAAGTAATATAGTGCAAAGTTCATGTATGCATTTTACATGCATCAGACGTCAACTTGATACAACGCTAAACAGAGGTCGGCTCCAAGCTATCGGAGTTGAACCTAGGCCGTCTAAAGGAAAATGTCCATTTTAAACCTTAAACTTATATAGGTTCGGCGAATCAAATCCTAGTGTCGAAATCACGATCGTTTGTACCACTATTGAGTCCCGGTGTAAATCGAACCCTGGAGCCCTTTGGTGCATTGGGAAAGCAATCACTTACAATGGGGTTGAGTTGTCATATTCATCTTCTTCCTCCACTCCCAATTTCTTTCTTTTATTCAATCCCAAATCATAAAGTTGTTTTGCTATTGTGCGTTGTTATTCAATCGGCCGACATCGCTGAAGTATGTGAGCGGCTGGAATACAAGAAAGGGTTTTGATCCACGTCCAAAACCCTAGTTTGAATCCAATTTGGATGGTTATGGCTGGACGTTTCCATAATTCTTATAGGGGTGATTGTCTGCCATTGGTAGAGCTCCCATCCATCTCGCCAGTGAAAAAAAGCATGATAAAAGCATCCATTGTTAGCACACATACGAAAAGCATTCGACTCCATCACTTCGAAGATACTGCTTGAGATCCTGCATGCTTTAGGATTTGGGCCTAAGCGAGGGAATAAATTGCGAACATGCTTCACACCCCCACCACCAAAATCCTAATCAATGGAAATCTTATTGACCAAGTGGGCACTGTCGAGACCTAATAAAGTGGGAATCAAAGGATTAAACATATACTCCCTCCGTCCGAAATAAGTGTCTTAGATTTGGCTTTTCATGTCTAAATACATCCAGTTTTGGGCAAATCTAAAACACTTATTTTGAAACGGAGTAGTATTTCGCATAATACATGAGGGTGGTCTTAGTACGCTGCTGGTGGCAACTAAACTAGAGTCGTTTTTCTGCGTGGTTTTAGGTTTCAGGCACGCGCGTTTGTATAGTGTGGCGGCCATTCTTCAAGCCCTTCGCATGGAAGAATTTTTTTCCCATTTTGAAGTTGGATACCGCAGGAGCAGAATAAGAGCATCTCCAGTCGGGGCGCCCAAATGGCCGCCCAAAGGGCTTCTGGATAGGCCCATTGGGCGCTGTCCGGAAGGGCTGGCGCATTTGGGCGCCGTCGCTCCCCACTCGCGCCGCCCAAAACGGCCGCCCAATTATTTTTTTCCATTTCTGCCGCCGAGGTTTTATGAATTCAACGGGGCGGTTCAGATCGAGCCCACAAGAAGGGAAGATGATGTTGGGGTCGAAGCCACTGTCGTGCTGGCTATCGGCATACTCGGGGGTGAATCTGGAGCGAGGAGTGCCGGCGGCGGCGCTTTCGGCGAAGAAAGATGAATTCGACTGAGAGCCGCCGTTCTTGCATCGAAGAGTGGCGCCGCTCTCTTGGCTGCCCCCCAAAGCAAAAGCTTGGTTCATCGCCGCCACCTTCTTGTTCATGGCGGCGAGGCCCTTTGCCGTCAATGGCGCGGCCGGGTCGAGCAGCTTTCTAGCTTTCGCCGCCGCGCGCCGCCCGCTAAGGCTCTGCGTCTCCAATCGGCGCCGGAGACGTTCGAGCTCCCAAACGGTCTCCGACATCGACTCCGGCTTCTCCGCGGGCGGTGGGGGCTTGCGCTTAACGCCGAGCGTCTTCTTCGCCGCCGTCGCCTTCTTCTTGGCCTTCCCCTTTGAAAGTGCATGGTTGCCCCATGCGTGGTTTTGGTAATTAATGACATTCCTTATGAACTAATGTTTACATTGAGATAATCTTATAGATCATGTCCATGGGAAAAGATAGGAGTTCATGTGTTGGACTCTTGAAGATGACATGATGACCATTGCTCTATTCAAGGGTTTATATGAAGAATGGTCCATGTGTAGAGTGGAGCATATTGCAAGTGTGGGTTGGAAAAGAAGTTTCAGTGAACAATCATGTTTACCTCCAAGCCATCATACATATCAAGAGAAGAAGATGAAGTGCAAGCTCAATATGATGCATCTCGGAAGATATCATTTGATTGAAGCTTGCAAAGAATACATGAAGACGGAGCTTAGCGAGCTCCTCCCATAATGGAGTATGGGGGAGCATTTGGAGAAGTCTTCATCAAGCATGTGCTAGGAAGCACAATCAAGAAAGGTGTTTCAACTTGAGAGAGTCAAGATCGTCATCATCGAGCTCAAGTGGAATGCGCAAGGCAAAGGTATGATCTTGATATGTTTTCTATTTTACCGGTCTCATGGTGTTAGTGGGAGACCGGGTTATAGGATAGACGTCGTACTATCAAGAGGGGCTCTCAAGTAAGTAACTTGATCGCATCTTTGTGGAGAGCTCAAACCTTTGCATACTTGGCATTTCATCTTTCTTGATTCTTACTTGGCTTTTCTCCTTGTTAGGTTTGGGTGCTTTTTGTGATCTTCACGGCAAGCCAAAGTTCACCGAAAACGAATTTCGTTTGGAAAATTTGTTGCGTTTTCGATTTTGGAGGTTTCCCGATTGTTCCTTTTTAGAGAGGTTTTACCTTTCTCCATTTGGTTTTATCTTCCACTGTTGGACTATGGTGTTTCTCTGCATGTTCTTGTAAAGCTCTTCATTGCGATTCCAACGAGCCCGAGAACATCGAAAATGGAGTCCGGATGATCAAGATATCTTCGTTTTCGTGTTGAGTGTTTCTGCGGTTTTCTGAGTGGCGGAAGTTCCGGATTTTGGCCGGAAATTCCGGCCATCCGGAAGTTCCGGCCAAATTTCCAGCCAAAGTTCCGGCCGAGTACAGAACCATTTTTTAGTCGCTTTTCTGGGGGTCCGGAAGTTCCCGGCCGGAAGTTCCAGCCCTGGGACCGGAAGTTCCGGCCTAAGTGAGCGTGCAACGGCTATTTCGGTGGGAGGGGCTATAAATACCCCTCTCCTTCTTCAACCTTGGGCAGCTCGTTTTTCCCTCTCTCTCCTCCATTGTTTGACCTTGGAAAAGCTTGTCCCCTCTCAATCCCTCCCATGATTCTTGCATATCTTTGAGTGAAAAGTGAGAGGAGATCTAGATCAACTTTCCACCAATCCATCTCTCCTCTAAGTTAGGGGAACCCTTTAGATCTAGATGTTGGAGTTCCATTTGTTGAGTTCTTCTTTTTTCTTCCCCTCTTCTCCCCCATAAGCATTAGTTTGCTTTGGTGGGATTTGAGAGTGAAGGATTTGAGCACTTGTGTTCTTGCCTTTTGCATTTGGTGCATCGGTGTGCTCTCCACGAGGATTCGTGGAAGTTGAAAGCTTGTGAACTTGTTACTCTAGGGTCTTTGGACCCTAGACGCTCGTGTGATGGTTGGACCCTTGGTGGTCACTTGTAGCCGTTCGGGAGCCCCCAATCCCGTTGTGGGTTGTGCCCTGGATTGTTGTTGAAAGCCGTTCGGGAGCCCCTAATCCCGTTGTGGGTTGTGCCCCGGATTGTTGTTGAAAGGCTCCGGATTCCGCCTCGAAGGAATTCCGATAGTGGAAGGTGACCAAACCTTTGTGGTGCGGTTCATCGGAGAAGAAGGTGAAACCTTTGTGGATGATCAAGATATCTTCGTTTTCGTGTTGAGTGTTTCTGCAGTTTTCTGATGGGCGGAAGTTCCAGATTTTGGCCGGAAATTCCGGCCAAAGTTCCGGCCGAGTACAGAACCGTTTTTTAGTCGCTTTTCTGGGGGTCCGGAA
Source organism: Poa pratensis (assembly GCA_947311845.1). NCBI lineage: Eukaryota > Viridiplantae > Streptophyta > Magnoliopsida > Poales > Poaceae > Poa > Poa pratensis. The sequence goes on from CAMZMU010000064.1 coordinate 44,685,369, forward strand.
GTTCCCGGCCGGAAGTTCCGGCCTAAGTGAGCCTGCAACGACTATTTCGGTGGGAGGGGCTATAAATACCCCTCCCCTTCTTCAACCTTGGGCAGCTCGTTTTTCCCTCTCTCTCCTCCATTGTTTGACCTTGGAAAGGCTTGTCCCCTCTCAATCCCTCCCATGATTCTTGCATATCTTTGAGGGAAAAGTGAGAGGAGATCTAGATCTACATTTCCACCAATCCATCTCTCCTCTAAGTGAGGAGAACCCTTTAGATCTAGATCTTGGAGTTCCATTTGTTGAGTTCTTCTTTGTTCTTCTCTCTTTCCCCCCATAAGCATTAGTTGCTTTTGGTGGATTTGAGAGTGAAGGATTTGAGCACTTGTGTCTTGCCTTTTGCATTTGGTGCATCGGTGTGCTCTCCACGAGGATTCGTGGAAGTTGAAAGCTTGTGAACTTGTTACTCTTGGGTCTTTGGACCCTAGACGCCCGTGTGGTGGTTGGACCTTGGTGGTCACTTGTAGCCGTTCGGGAGCCCCCAATCCCGTTGTGGGTTGTGCCCCGGATTGTTGTTGAAAGCCGTTCGGGAGCCCCCAATCCCATTGTGGGTTGTGCCCCGGATTGTTGTTGAAAGGCTCCGGATTCCGCCTCGAAGGATTCCGATAGTGGAAGGTGAACCAAACCTTTGTGGTGCGGTTCATCGGAGAAGAAGGTGAAACCTTTGTGGTTGTTGAACCGTTGTGTCGGTTCACACCTCTCCAACGAGACGTACTCCCTTAACAAGGAGGAACTCGGGAATACATCCTCGTCTCCGCGTGCCTCGGTTATTTCTATACCCGAGCTTTTACTTATGCACTTTACATTGTGATAGCCTTCGTGCTTGAAGTATTCTATATGCTATCACCTTGTTGCTTGTCTTGCTTAGCATAAGTTGTTGGTGCACATAGGTGAGCCTAGTTTATTTAAGTTGTCGGCTTGTTAATTTAAACACCTAGTTTTATTCCGCAATTAGCAAGCCTAAACCGGAAAAGTTTTAATCGCCTATTCACCCCCCTCTAGGCGACATCATTGTCCTTTCAATTGGTATCAGAGCCTCGGCTCTCTTTTTGGGCTTTACCGCCTAGAGAGTAAAAGATGTCGTTTAGAGAATTAGTGCACGATCCCACTTTTATATTCGATGGCACAAATTATGATGTTTGGAAAATTCGCATGCTTAATCTTTTTAGGGCCATGGGTCCAAATTATATTAAGAGGATTGTAGATGTGAGTTTATCTCCTCCAAAGGATTCCCAAGAATTATCTTTAGAGGATGAGATAAACTCTCATCTCGAGACTCAAGTTACTAATGGTCTTATATGTGCTTTGACCGATGTAGTTCTTGCTTCAATCATGCCTTTTCGAAATGCACATGAGCTTTGGACCAAGCTTCAAGATATATATGAAGTGTCCAAAATTATTGAGGATGATTGTTCTCCCTCCACCTCCGGCCGTGATGAGTTCACAACTTCTTCCACTTCACCAACATGTGATTTGTCACAAGGTAATGATATGGTGAGTGGTGATAGAAATTGCATTGTGATGGTGAACTTACTATTGATTATACTTCTTCTCTATCACATTGCAATGTTCTATCTTTGGACTTAAACTCTTCTAGCACTCCAAATGTCATACATGCTAGAGTTGATGGTCCTTGCATATCATGTAATAGTTGCTTAACTAAATCTAATGATGATATGCTCTCTATGTCTTGTTGTCATGAAAATAATGCTTCCATATCCTCTAGTACTTGCATGACTAACAATGTAGAGGAATCCCAACATTTGTTGGAACAAGACATGGACCTCAATGGTGCTTCAAGTAATTCTTCATCCTCCTCACCCATTAATCATGTTTGCCTCATGGCTAAGGATTCCAAGGTAACTTCTACCTCGAATCCCGAGATATGTGATGATGTGGTTGAGGATCCTCATGGAGAAGATTTTGACATTGAAACCTTAACCAAGAAGGGTGAGATTGTTCTTGGTGCTCTTCCCAAAGGTAGTGAAGCTATCTCTTCTCTATGTGAAATCGTTGCTCATGGTATTAAATGTATAGAAATCATTGAGGATTTGGATACTCAATTTGAGGAAAAATGTAAAATTGAGAGAGAAGATGCTATGAAAAAGCATCCTTAGAGAATGCCCTTGAGAAGAGCAAGAGCTTCGAGTGTCTCTTGAGGAGAACTTGAATCTCTTGATGAATCAAATGATCTTATCATTGCTAAAATCATTAAGGAAAGAGATCATGCTATTGCTAAATATAAAGTGCTTAAAAAGGAAAAAGTTGAATTTGGTGTTGGCAATGCTAGACTAAGTGAGGACATAGAGAAACTTGACAAAGCTCACAAGGCTTTAGAAAGTGAACACTCTCTCCTTATCAAGTCTCATGATCAACTCCAAACTCAACTATCTAAGAATGATAAGCTTGCCAAATTGTCTTCTTCCATTTCTAATGATAATGATGCTTGTGCTACTAACTCCACTTCTTGTGAAGCATCTATATTGAAGGAGAATGTTGAGCTAAGGGCCCAACTTGAGTTGCTAACTAGCAAGTATGGGAAATTGGAAGAAAGTCATGAAAAGCTCTCTAGCTCTAATGACGATCTTCTAGCATCCCATGCTAAGCTAAAGTTAGCTCATGAGGCTATTATGTCAAAGGTAACATCTTGTGAGCCTCATGTGGACAATGGCACAACTTCTTCTTTAATGCTATATTGTCTTGTGCTAGTCCTTGTGATTCATCCACTCACAATGTTGCTACATCTTGTGATGAATTACTTTCCATACCTTGTTGCTCTAACAATGAAGCTTCTACTTCCTCTAGTATTTGTGTTGATACTAACCATGTAGAGGAATTAAAAGAGCTCAAGGCCCAAGTCACTTCTTTGAAGAAAGACTTGGAAAAGCGTCATGTTGGGAAGTCCACACTTGACAATATGTTGAGTGTTCAAAGACGCCCCAATGACAAGAGTGGACTTGGATTCAACTCCAATAACAAGAACAAGTCCAAGATCAACAAGAAGAAAAAGGGCCAAGAACAAGTCAAAGATTCGGCCAAGATTGTTTGCTTCAAGTGCAAAGTTGAAGGGCACCATGTTAGATCTTGCCCTTTGAAGAAGAAGTGTCTTAGTGAGAAGCAACAAGGGAAGAAGCCTCAAGTTCAAACTCAAGTTCCTCAAGTTGAAGAACGGCCTCTTCCCAAGAAGAATCAAGCTACTCCTCCTCAAGTCGAGATTCCAACCAAGAAGAGAGGAGGAAGTCGATGTTGCTACCTATGCCGTGAAAGGGTCACCTTGCTTCTTCATGCACAAATGGTACCTTATCCAACCCCATTATAGTTGATGATGTTTATTCTCTTCAAAGGATAAGGTTGGCAATGTGTTTGCCAAATATGTTGGTACTCAAAGTGGTGTCAAGAAAAGAACCATTTGGGTTACCAAACCTATTGTGACTAACCTCTTAGGACCCAACTTGGTTGGGGACCAACAAGCTAAAACTTGATCAATAGGTGTTGTTGGAGGACATTGGAGACTTGGCTACATCATGAAGAATTAAGGGATCTTCATCAATTATATTCTCTCAAGCCAAGTCATTTGGGTTACATTGTTCTATCTCTTATCCAATGTTCCTCCTTGCGGTAACTTGTGCTTATACCATATATTCATTGAAAGTTGCTTGCACCCTTGCATGTGTTAGGTTTTGTACCTTGCTAGTGTTTGTATGTGTTGTGCTCTCTACTTACTTATCTTGAGAAATCAAGTATGTGTATTTTGGTTTGCACACCATTTACTTGTTTTGAGCCTTATTGTTTTATATGCTATCTTATCTTGTTGGCTCTCTTTGAGAGATTAATGGACTATCCATTTTTGGAGAGTGATATGCTTTGTGCACTTCACAATCCTAAATATGTGTGTACATGAGAATACCACTTAGTGTTGATATATCAATATTATCTATTCTCTATGTGGTATGTCATGCTCATGAGAAATTCAAATTCTATAATGTCCATTAATTTCTTGAGTTGGTTTTGTTTGCCTCTTGTTTTCAAATAAATGGATTATCACATTATGGGGGAGTAATAAGCTATGTGCATATTACAAGCCTAGAAAATGTGAAGATGTGAGGTATTGCCACCTAGAATTGATATTGTCAATTATCTTCTTCCTAGTGGCATGTTTCTCAAACAAGTTCCATATTTGCTTAAATGTCTTTTATTTCTCATCTTTTGGATCTTGTGTGTGAGAAAGTTTCTTGGTGCTTTGCATGATCGTTGATCAAATTGAAGCCGTCAAGAATCTCTATCTAAGCATGTGTTCAATTCCTATCCTTTGACATATGCTTATTTGTTGTGAAGTTGGCCTTGAATATCATTCCTACCACCGAGAAATATCTCCATACTCTTGTCCATGACAAGTGATACTCATTTTGTGGTGAATTTGTAGACCATCTTCACTTTGGCATTGCTTTGAATTGCCTTATTTTGTTGCCAAAACGTGTTTTATCAAACTCTTTTTGTCTTCCTTGTATCCTATGGATCTTATTGTTCTTCTTGAATTTGACTAGTGTTTTATAATATATATGGTGTGTGATGATCCCATTGGTGTGCATTTGTATTCAAATGCAAAATCATAAATAATGCACACATATTGGGGGAGCTATCCTATATGTTTTGAACACTATTTGTCTTTAATTGGTTTTAGATCCCGATGATATGTCTCTTTGAAGACAAGCATTTTCGTCTTGGTACTTTGTGCCATCATGAAAAATGTAGAGGGTTTGGTTATTCCTTGACCATATTTTCATTTGGTATCTTTTCTTTTTGGTATCTTCAATCATGTGTTGATTTGGGTATTTGATATAATTTGGACAAATTCTTTTCGTGTCACACTAATGTGTGCTCTCTTGTTTTAATTGGTGTTTTATCCAAATTGTATCTCTTTTGGTTCTTGAAAGTCTTGTGCATGCATATTTACTATATGTATTTCTTTGGCATGCTTACTTTCGTTGATCCAATATATAGGATAAACTCCATCAAATCCTATATGGCTAAGATGTGCATGAAATTCAATTTCACATTAATATGCACATATTTATGTGGAGTTTGTCCTATGTATTGTAGTTGCTCTAACTACTTCCCAATTTTGGGTACCATGTTGTACTTGAATTTGTTTTAGGTACATTGGAGATGCATTGGAAGCTTGTCTCATTTACAAGGAAGGTGGTGTCACCATGTGTTCATTGGAGCCAAGTTTGGATGATCGTTAACTCTTATCTTCTACATCACCAATGCTATCTCGGTAACAAGTATCTACCTCATGCATACATTTCTAGCTTTCAACCTTGTGTAGGTTGTATCTTGGCATGAATCTCTTTTGTTGCAATTAATTTGGTTCTTGCAAAACGTCTTTATTGCAAATGTGAGTAAGCCGGGATGATTACATATAAGGGGACTATATATTCATTTCTATGATTCATCGATCCCAATTATGTCAATCTAGCACTTTCTACTTAAAGTCTCTCATGTGCAACATTGATGAATTTTCAAAATCATTTGCCTTTTGTGATACTTGTTATCTTACTCGGAGCATCCGTTCGTTAACCTTTATCCTTGTGGATATTTTTATGCTATGATGAGTGTGTTGGAGTTCATCTATATTCCTTTAAGAAAAATTGGGCTTTGTGCTATGCTTTTAAGCAAAGATCTTATTGGTGTATTTATGACTTCCTCTTGGATATCATGATCTTTACCCTTGTACTATCTTGTGTGTACATGTTTATTTGTAGACCATATCTTAGTGATTCGTGTCTACTTAGAAACTTATACACATGAGAATAGTTACACTTTAATTGATATTCCAATTCTTTAGTGACCCCTCTTATTGCTTTTGATTCTTTGGTGGTTTCTAAAAGGCACAAGCTTTTTTTTCATGTGTTATGCTTTTTCCATTTTACTAAGCTTGTGGAGCTATTTGCTTTATCTCCTTTGGTGTGTGGGTATGGGAAAGACATGATATGCACTATGTGCAACTCTTCTTGAAAGACTATGTTGATGCTCTCATCCTTGTATTAGTCTCCTATAATGTCTTTTTATCTCACACCCATTATTTTATTTGCCGCTCCTTGCTCTTGTTGCAAAACATTTTTGTTGCAAGTTGTTTTGCCTCACTTCTCATTTATTTTCTCTTGCTTGTGCTTGTGTTTGAATTTATCTAGGAGGGAGTGAGGATTCCATGTTGTGCACATTGTATTGAAATACAAATCCTACTAGTGCACGTACCTTGGGGAGTTCCCTCTTAATATTTAGAACATTTTTTTGATCCTTTTGTTCGCTTGCTTCTTTCGTTGAAGTATCCCTCTTTTTGATATTCTTTTGCAATCGTTGGATCCTCAATATAGTTTGATCTCCACCCATTCGTTATTGTATATGTGAATTTGATTTCACTCATATTATGAGAAATGCACACATTATGGGGGAGCTCTCACTATATGCCTTCTAAGTTTATCCTCCCATTTCGGCAATCGATGCCAATGGGGGAGAAATTTAGAGGGTTTAAGGGAATATATGTTTGTTCTCTGGTGCCTGGTTGACGGGAGAGTATTTGAGGATGATGATGATGGTGATGATGAGTACTTCCCCGGCAACGGCGCCAGAAAACAGATTGATGGCTACGTGTTGGTGAACCCCAAGAGGAAGGTTATGATGTAGACAGCAGAAGTTTTCCTTGAGAAATCTACCCAAGGTTATCAATCCAGTAGGACTTGACGATCTATCGGAAGGTTGTTGATGTTGACTCCCCCTGGCGCTAGGGAGCTTGCACCAACGTGGAATCTGCACAGACACAAACCAGAACTTTGCCCAACACGAAACAGAGAGGTTGTCAATCTCTCCGGTCTTGCAGAAACAAAGAGTTAAACGTATGGTGTGGAAAACAGCAGGAAAAACAGCAAGTAACAGGAAACAGATGATTGCAGCAGGTTGTGTAAACAGTATGAGGAAATTGGACCAGGGTCCACAGTTCACTAGTGGTGTCTCTCTCAGAACAGATAACTAGCATGTTGGGTAAACAAATTACAGCTGGGCAATTGACAAATAGAGAGGGCATAACAATGCAATACATGCCAAGATGTCTACTATGAAATCTAGTTGGGCATTACAACAAAGTACATAGACCGTTATTCCAACCGCATCTATGCCTAAATAATCCACCTTCAAGGCAGCATCCGCATCCTGTTCAGTATTAAGTTGCTAACAACAGATTATTGCATGAAGTAAAGTGTGTAATGTAATCAATACAAGTGCCCTTGGACACTGCACCAATGTTTTATCCCTAGTAGCAACAGCACATCTACCATCTTAGACCTTTCTGTCACTGATCCAGATATCTAGAGACTGAACCCACTATCGAGCATAAATACCCCCTCTTGGAGTCACAAGCATCTACTTGGCCAAAGCATCTACTAGCAACGGAGAGCATGCAAGATCAAGAGCACATAGATAAACAACTTGAATAAACATGGTATCAATATTCATCGGATCCCAGCAAACACAACATCTAGCATTACAATAAGATGATCTTGATCATGTTAGGCAGCTCACAAGATCTAAACATGGAGGCACAAGGTAGAGAGACAACCATCTAGCTACTGCTATGGACCCGTAGTCCAGGGGTGGACTACTCACGCATCACTCCGGAGGCAGGCATGGTGATGTAGAGCCCTCCGGTGATGATCTCCCCCCGGCAGGGTGCCGGGAAGAGCTTCAGAACTCCTCCGATCTGAGATTGACGATGACGGCCGCGACGGAACTTTTCGTGGAATATGATCGACCGTAATAGGGTTTTCGCGTCGCGGAGAATATATAGGCGAAGAGGCGGCGTCGGTGGCCGAGGGGGGCCACCACGCCATAGGGGGGCGCGGGCCCACCCTGGGCCGCGCCCTAGTGTGGCGTGGCCCCCTGGTGGGTCTGCTCCGACTCCCCTTTGGACTCCGTGATCTCCTCGTGATATTATTGACGATGTCTTTTGTTTCGTCCAATTCCGAGAATATTTCCTTAATAGATTTTCTGAAACCAAAAACAGCAGAAAACAGGGAACTGGCACTGTGGCATCTTGTTAATAGGTTAGTCCCAGAAAATGCATAAAAATGATATAAGTGTAACCAAAACATGTAGCAATTGATATAATATCAGCATGGAACATCAAAAATTATAGATACGTTTGAGACGTATCAAGCATCCCCAAGCTTAGTTCCTGCTCGTCCTCGAGTAGGTAAACGATAAAAACAGATAATTTTTGAAGTGACATGCTACCAACACAATCTTTGATCAAATAACAATGTAATGCACATGATCTGAATGAAGTGATCCAAGCCAATGGTCTATAGTTTGCAAGCAAGTAAATAAAGAGTAAACATAAGTGATCACACAAGTGCAAACTTTCATGAATAATACTATAAAACATTTAGAGATATAATAGTCTAACATAATAGTTAGTTCACAGCAGCAATAATTTCAACATGAAAGTGTTTGTATCAACACAAAGGAAGATAATAGCTTCAGCTTTTGCTTCAACTTTCAACATGTATATCATATAGATAATGTCAATGCAAAGAATATGATCAACCAAACACAAAGTTATGTAAAAACTGTTATACTGGAGTTGACAATGATGTTTGCTTAAGTAGACAGAAAGAAGTGGGAAAACTGACTCAACATAAAAGTAAAAGAATGGCCCTTCGCAGAGGGAAGCAGGGATTAACATCATGTGCTAGAGCTGTAGTTCCCGAAGGCATATAGAGAGCATAAAATATTGTTTTGTAAGGTAATGGTGTATACAGGTGTCAACAAATCAGCAAATAGGCAATACTCTACTTCACTAGTTGATCAAACTTTACAAGAGCGGCTCCCATGAAGGACGTTATTTCTACCAGCGGGCAGATCATCCCTCTTCTCTTTTGTTTACACACTTGTGAACATTGCTTGACTGACGAATCAGGGGCAAAAAGATGTGAAGAGAATTGTTTGGTTAAAGTTGTAATTAATTGGGACTGGGCACCCCGTTGCCAGCTCTTTTTGCAAAATTATTGGATAAGCGGATGTATATGCCACTAGTCCAGGTGTGTAAAATTTGATCAACCAGGAAATAAAGACCACCTATCTACGTCCTTATGAGCTTTTCAAGTAGTGACACAAAAAGGATAATTGTTTTGAGTAGTTAGTAGATAGCACATGAAGAAATTTACTTGGAATGGTGAAAACACCACATAATAGGTAGGTATGGTGGACACAGGTGGCATGGATTTGGCTCAAGGTTTTGGATGTACAAGAAGCATTCCCTCTTAGTACAGAGTTTAGGCTAGCAAGGTTATTATAAGCAAACATCATTATCAACTGGAATAGCAAGAGTGTACATAAAACACAAGGTTTGACGAACCATAGACTCCCACTGTCTTCCTTGTTAACACATAGCCTTCATCCAAAAATTATCTAGACTACTATGGACTTCCAATTATGCAACAGATTATTATAGCAGAAAATCCTTATAGTAGTTCTTCATTAATAGCCATTACTTACATGATGCACAAGCTTAAACATTAATTACTTGACAGCTCAAAACAATTGGCAAGCATCAAATTACTCAAGACAACGATCTAAAAAGATTCATGTAAGCATTTTATACCACTACCACATGCATAGCATTTTTCTGGTCCAACCAAACACCAATCAACTTATTTGACAACTCTCCAAACAGATATAAGTGAAGCAAGAGAGTACTTTCTTCAAAAGAAACTGAAAGCTCTAACAAGAGATACATGAAAAACTGAGAGCTAAAGCAATCAGCAGCTAGACAGGAATACTCAACAAGTATAAGTGAAGCACAAGAGTATTCTAATGAAAAAGTGGAGCGTGTCTCTCTCCCAAACATGAATACTAGGATCCAACAAGTATAGCACAGCAAACAAAACAAAACAAACTGAAAACAAAAACACACTGACGCTCCAAGGAAGAGTACACTAGCATGAAGCAATAAAAATATAGCACCATTAGAGATGACCTGATAATTTGTAGATGAAGAAGGGGATGCCTTGGGCATCCCCAAGCTTAGATGCTTGAGTCTTCTTGAAATATGCTGGGGAGGTAAGCCTCCCCAAGCTTAAGCTCTTCACTCTTCTTGATCATGTAATATCATTCTCCTCTATCAACACTTGAAAACTTCCTTCACACCAAAACTTAACAGCTTTTCTCATTAGCAGGTTAGTGCACTAAAAGATAATACTTCAAAGTTCTAGCAAAGACAAAACTCACAAGCCAACTATTTTAAACATTAGCCACTGTTACTAGGCTCAAGTGGGCACTTTTACACGAAAAGAAACCACTTAAAAACTTGTAAAAGAGAGAATGCAAAATAAAAGACAGAATCTGTCAAACCAGAACAGTCTGTAATGACGAATTTTTTCGAGGCACTTACGATGCTCAGATGAAGAACTTTTGAAATAATGAAAGTTGCGTAACATCATCAGGAACATGCACAAAAAGTTTCAGCATTTTTCGATTTTTTCTGATTTTCTACTGAATTAAACGGTGACGAACAGCAATCTGTCCCAATGCAGTCCCGAAAATAAAAACCAACTTTGCATTAGTAACTCTCCTTGGCACAACAAAACAGCAAATAAAAGATACAAAGGAGTTGCTACAGAGGTAAACAAGCATCCTTGACTAATACTGAAAATAAAAGATAATGGGTTGCCTCCCAAAAGCGCTTTCTTTTAATGCCTTTTAGCTAGGCTAGAAGATTTTAATGATGCTCTCATAAGAATAAGAGTTGAAAAACAAAAGAGAGCATCAAGAGGCAAATATCAAACACATTTAAGTCTAACCCACTTCCTATGCAAAGGAATCTTGTAACAAAATAAATTATTGAAGCATAAAGCAACTAGCATAGAAAGATGAAACAAATATAGCTTCAAAACTTTCAACATAAAGAGAGGTGTTTTAGTGACTTGAAAACTTTTACAACCATATTTTCCTCTCTCATAATAACTTTCAGTAGCATCATGAACAAACTCAACAATATAACTATCACATAAAGCATGCTTTTCATGATCTACAAACACATAATTTTTATTAAGCTCTAAAACAGTGGGGTTATCAAACCCACTTTTGACAATAATAGTATAATAAATATCATTAGCCAATATAGGACCATCATCTAGAGCTTTATCATAAACATTTTCTAAGAAAACACTCTCATTACCATGCATTTCGAAATTAGGAATAAAAAGAGGATTATCATAAGACTTATCAAAATAGCATGGATTTTCATAAACAACATTGGGGGAAATATTTGGTACTTCTGTTATTTTTGCTTTCTCTTGAGTCAAGGAATGTTTGTCTACCTCAAATTTATCAAAAGAAGTTATTTCAATAGTATCATTACCAACTTCCCCAAGCTTAATATTTTCCATAGCATTAGCAACAACCATGTTCAAAGAGTGTATACCAATATCATTGGTACTATCATGCAAATAAAGTTCCATAGGTTTTTTAATTTTCTCTTCAAACACATCATGTCCTAGCTCAAGATAAATTTCATAAAGGTTTCTCAAGTTGTTTTCAGCCATAGGACAAGTTTCAAGCAAAGTACCCATGAATAGAAAGCAAAGAACTAGACATAATAACAAACCGAAATAAACTAGATGCGGGAATTTAATTTTTTTGGTTTTTTGATTTTAAACAGCAAGCAAAACAAAACTAAAACAAAACAAGCAAGACAAAAACAAAGTAAAGAGATTGGAACTGAGAGACTCCCCTTTCCAATAGCCTCCAAGTCCCCGGCAACGGCGCCAGAAAACAGCTGGTGCCTGGTTGACGGGAGAGTATTTGAGGATGATGATGATGGTGATGATGAGTACTTCCCCGGCAATGGCGCCAGAAAACAGCTTGATGGCTATGTGTTGGTGAACCCAAGAGGAAGGTTATGATGTAGACAGCAGAAGTTTTCCCTTGAGAAATCTACCCAAGGTTATCAATCCAGTAGGACTTGACGATCTATCGGAAGGTTGTTGATGTTGACTCCCCTGGCGCTAGGGAGCTTGCACCAACGTGGAATCTGCACAGACACAAACCAGAACTTTGCCCAACACGAAACAGAGAGGTTGTCAATCTCTCCGGTCTTGTAGAAACAAAGAGTTAAACGTATGGTGTGGAAAACAGCAGGAAACACAGCAAGTAACAGGAAACAGATGATTGCAGCAGGTTGTGTAAACAGTATGAGGAAATTGGACCAGGGTCCACAGTTCACTAGTGGTGTCTCTCTCAGAACAGATAACTAGCATGTTGGGTAAACAAATTACCGCTGGGCAATTGACAAATAGAGAGGGCATAACAATGCAATACATGCCAAGATGTCTACTATGAAATCTAGTTGGGCATTACAACAAAGTACATAGACCGTTATTCCAACAGCATCTATGCCTAAATAATCCACCTTCAAGGCAGCATCCGCATCCTGTTCAGTATTAAGTTGCTAACAACAGATTATTGCATGAAGTAAAGTGTGTAATGTAATCAATACAAGTGCCCTTGGACACTGCACCAATGTTTTATCCCTAGTAGCAACAGCACATCTACCATCTTAGACCTTTCTGTCACTGATCCGGATATCTAGAGACTGAACCCACTATCGAGCATAAATACCCCCTCTTGGAGTCACAAGCATCTACTTGGTCAAAGCATCTACTAGCAACGGAGAGCATGCAAGATCAAGAGCACATAGATAAACAACTTGAATAAACATGGTATCAATATTCATCGGATCCCAGCAAACACAACATCTAGCATTACAATAAGATGATCTTGATCATGTTAGGCAGCTCACAAGATCTAAACATGGAGGCACAAGGTAGAGAGACAACCATCTAGCTACTGCTATGGACCCGTAGTCCAGGGGTGGACTACTCACGCATCACTCCGGAGGCAGGCATGGTGATGTAGAGCCCTCCGGTGATGATCTCCCCCCCGGCAGGGTGCCGGGAAGAGCTTCAGAACTCCTCCGATCTGAGATTGACGATGACGGCCGCGACGGAACTTTTCGTGGAATATGATCGACCGTAATAGGGTTTTCGCGTCGCGGAGAATATATAGGCGAAGAGGCGGCGTCGGTGGCCGAGGGGGCCACCATGCCATAGGGGGGCGCGGGCCCACCCTGGGCCACGCCCTAGTGTGGCGTGGCCCCCTTGTGGGTCTGCTCCGACTCCCCTTTGTACTCCGTGATCTCCTCGTGATATTATTGACGATGTCTTTTGTTTCGTCCAATTCCGAGAATATTTCCTTAATAGATTTTCTGAAACCAAAAACAGCAGAAAACAGGGAACTGGCACTGTGGCATCTTGTTAATAGGTTAGTCACAGAAAATGCATAAAAATGATATGAAGTGTAACCAAAACATGTAGCAATTGATATAATATCAGCATGGAACATCAAAAATTATAGATACGTTTGAGACGTATCATTCTCTTGCGGTTCTCTTGCATTCTTGCTCTTGGTGTTGCATGCTTGCTTAAATTCATTATATAAACCCTCATAAAAGGGATTGTTATCAATTACCAAAATGGGGGAGATTGAAAGTGCATGGTTGCCCCCATGCGTGGTTTTGGTAACTAATGACAATCCTTATGGACTAATGTTTACATTGAGATATTCTTATAGATCATGTCCATGGGGAAAAATAGGAGTTCATGTGTTGGATTCTTGAAAATGACATGATGACCATTGCTCTATTCAAGGGTTTATATGAAGAATGGTCCATGTGTAGAGTGGAGCATATTGCAAGTGTGGCTTGGAAAAGAAGTTTGAGTGAACAATCATGTTTACCTCCAAGCCATCATACATATCAAGAGAAGAAGATGAAGTGCGAGCTCAATATGATGCATCTCGGAAGATATCATTTGATTGAAGCTTGCAAAGAATACATGAAGACGGAGCTTAGCGAGCTCCTCCCATAATGGAGTATGGGGGAGCATTTGGAGAAGTCTTCATCAAGCATATGCTAGGAAGCACAATCAAGAAAGGTGTTTCAACTTGAGAGAGTCAAGATCGTCATCATCGAGCTCAAGTGGAATGCACAAGGCAAAGGTATGATCTTGATAGGTTTTCTATTTTACCGGTCTCATGGTGTTAGTGGGAGACCGGGTTATAGGATAGACGGCGTACTATCAAGAGGGGCTCTCAAGTGAGTAACTTGATCGCATCTTTGTGGAGAGCTCAAACCTTTGCATACTTGGCATTTCATCTTTCTTGGTTCTTACTTGGCTTTTCTTCTTGTTGGGTTTTGGTGCTTGTTGTGATCTTCACGGCAAGCCCAAGTTCACCGAAAACGAATTTCGTTTGGAAAACTTGTTGCGTTTTCGGTTTTGGAGGTTTGCCGATTATTCCTTTTTAGAGAGGTTTTACCTTTCTCCATTTGGTTTTATCTTCCATTGTTGGACTATGATGTTTCTCTGCATGATCTTGTAAAGCTCTTCATTGCGATTCCAACGAGCCCGAGAACATCGAAAACGGAGTCCGAACGATCAAGATATCTTCGTTTTCGTGTTGAGTGTTTCTGCAGTTTTCTGAGGGGCAGAAGTTCCGGATTTTGGCTGGAAATTCCGGCCATCCGGAAGTTCCGGCCAAATTTCCGGCCAAAGTTCCGGCCGAGTACAGAACCGTTTTTTAGTCGCTTTTCTGGGGGTCCGGAAGTTCCCGGCCGGAAGTTCCGGCCTAAGTGAGCCTGCAACGACTATTTCGGTGGGAGGGGCCATAAATACCCCTCCCCTTCTTCAACCTTGGGCAGCTCGTTTTTCCCTCTCTCTCCTTCATTGTTTGACCTTGGAAAAGCTTGTCCCCTCTCAATCCCTCCCATGATTCTTGCATATCTTCGAGGGAAAAGTGAGAGGAGATCTAGATCTACATTTCCACCAATCCATCTCTCCTCTAAGTGAGGGGAACCCTTTAGATTTAGATGTTGGAGTTCCATTTGTTGATTTCTTCTTTTTTCTTCCTCTCTTCTCCCCCCATAAGTATTAGTTTGCTTTTGGTGGGATTTGAGAGTGAAGGATTTGAGCACTTGTGTTCTTGCCTTTTGCATTTGGTGCATCGGTGTGCTCTCCACGAGGATTCGTGGAAGTTGAAAGCTTGTGAACTTGTTACTCTTGGGTCTTTGGACCCTAGACGCTCGTGTGGTGGTTGGACCCTTGGTGGTCACTTGTAGCCGTTCGGGAGCCCCCAATCCCGTTGTGGGTTGTGCCCCGGATTGTTGTTGAAAGCCGTTCGGGAGCCCCTAATCCCGTTGTGGGTTGTGCCCCGGATTGTTGTTGAAAGGCTCCGGATTCCGCCTCGAAGGAATTCCGATAGTGGAAGGTGACCAAACCTTTGTGGTGCGGTTCATCGGAGACAAATGTGAAACCTTTGTGGATGATCAAGATATCTTCGTTTTCGTGTTGAGTGTTTCTGCAGTTTTCTGAGGGGCGGAAGTTCCGGATTTTGGCCAGAAATTCCGGCCAAATTTCCGGCCAAAGTTCCGGCCGAGTACATAACCGTTTTTTAGTCGCTTTTCTGGGGGTCCGGAAGTTCCGGCCTAAGTGAGCCTGCAACGACTATTTCGGTGGGAGGGGCTATAAATACCCCTCCCCTTCTTCAACCTTGGGCAGCTCGTTTTTCCCTCTCTCTTCTCCATTGTTTGACCTTGGAAAAGCTTGTCCCCTCTCAATCCCTCCCATGATTCTTGCATATCTTTGAGGGAAAAGTGAGAGGAGATCTAGATCTACATTTCCACCAATCCATCTCTCCTCTAAGTGAGGGGAACCCTTTAGATCTAGATGTTGGAGTTCCATTTGTTGAGTTCTTCTTTGTTCTTCCTCTCTTCTCCCCCCATAAGCATTAGTTTGCTTTTGGTGGGATTTGAGAGTGAAGGATTTGAGCACTTGTGTTTTTGCCTTTTGCATTTGGTGCATCGGTGTGCTCTCCACGAGGATTCGTGGAAGTTGAAAGCTTGTGGACCTGTTACTCTTGGGTCTTTGGACCCTAGACGCTCGTGTGGTGGTTGGACCCTTGGTGGTTACTTGTAGCCGTTCGGGAGCCCCCAATCCCGTTGTGGGTTGTGCCCCGGATTGTTGTTAAAAGCCGTTCGGGAGCCCCTAATCCCGTTGTGGGTTGTGCCCCGGATTGTTGTTGAAAGGCTCTGGATTCCGCCTCGAAGGAATTCCGATAGTGGAAGGTGACCAAACCTTTGTGGTGCGGTTCATCGGAGAAGAAGGTGAAACCTTTGTGGTTGTTGAACCGTTGTGTCGGTTCACACCTCTCCAACGAGACGTACTCCCTTAACAAGGAGGAACTCGGGAATACATCCTTGTCTCCGCGTGTCTCGGTTATTTCTATACCCGAGCTTTTTTACTTATGCACTTTACTTTGTGATAGCCTTCGTGCTTGAAGTATTCTATGTAGCTATCACCTTGTTGTTTGTCTTGCTTAGCATAAGTTGTTGGTGCACATAGGTGAGCCTAGTTTATTTAGATTGTCGGCTTGTTAATTTAAACATCTAGTTTTATTCTGCAATTAGCAAGCCTAAACCGAAAAAGTTTTAAACCGCCTATTCACCCCCCCCCCCCTTTAGGCGACATCATTGTCCTTTCACCCTTCTCCTTGGGCACGGCCGTCGGCGCCATGGAATCCGATCCGGCGCGGCGGCAGGGCAGGGTTTTTCTTTTTGGCGGGAGAACTGGCGCGAGTTTTGGAATTTTTCCGCACTAGTCCAAAGTGGCCGATCGAAACGCGGCAGCGGCACCAACGAAAACATTACCAACGCGTCACTCTACTCTGCTATCATCCTCAGTGTGCCGTGCATTTCCTTCTGAAATGGAAACCAGTGATAATATGCCGTTTGGTGTTTGATTAACATTAAGGAAGTCGTCTGAGTAACTTGTGCCTAATCAGTCAACCGAAGTGAAGCGAGCCAAATAAACGAAGGATTAATAAATTGCAAACAAACCAAGTGGCCCTCGAAGAAGCGTCAGGCCTAGATTAGTTAACGTGTGATTTGGTAGAGCAGTTCGATTATTACGAATATAAATTTGAGAGAATCTGATTATTTTGCATGGCAGAAGAGAACAAAAAGGCGCTGGTGAGCATCCCCTGTGAAAACACTAGACTGACCAAGACTGACCGGACCGGTGCGTACATGTCTCTGTCAGCCCCTCGGTCGTTCCTCACCGAAAACGCGCCATCATGTTTTTGGATCGAAGTAAAAAATGTGGAAGTTTCTTTTCTCCACAAATCATTTGAAACAGTAGTAAGCTCCGTGATACTGAATTTTCAGCGTACGTGGTGTTAGCGTGTTCTTCTTCAGCTTCTTCTACTGTACTTCTTTTCGGTTTCAAGACTTTGACACTTGAACGTTGTGTTAAGTAGGCCGTGTGT
Organism: Poa pratensis; assembly: GCA_947311845.1. NCBI lineage: Eukaryota > Viridiplantae > Streptophyta > Magnoliopsida > Poales > Poaceae > Poa > Poa pratensis. The sequence continues at coordinate 44,702,841 of CAMZMU010000064.1, forward strand.
GATCCGTTTCAAAAATAAAACTAGGTTGTTTGTAGCTTCCTGTACATAGGTCATGTCGCCAGGAGGGTACTCTTCCATGAAACAAAAGAACCAAAACAAACTTACAGAGAAAATATGAGGAAGTTTTTTTTTTTGAGAAACACGGTACAACGCAGATGCTCACATACACGCGCATACACTCACCCCTATGAACGCACACACGCACACTATTCCGCAAGTTTCCGACCAGGAAAACATCCACTTGACAGCCCCCTATTATGAGGAGGAGGTGAAGAAGGCGGTTTTCCAAATGGAACACAACAAAGCGCCGGGTCCGGATGGTTTCCCTGCTGAGTTTTATCAAACTTTTTGGGAAGTAATCCAGTCGGACTTGCTCGAAATGTTTCATGCATTGCATGCCAGACAACTCGAGCTGGTTCGCCTAAATTTCGGTGAGATAATTTTGTTGCCAAAGGTTGATGGGGCAGAAAGGATTAAACAATATAGACCTATCTGTCTCCTCAACGTTAGCTTCAAAATATTCACTAAAACCGCGACTATTAGGCTTAATTCGGTGGCTGATCACGTTGTGAGACCAACTCAGACGACTTTCATGCAAGGACGCAACATACTAGATGGTGTTGTGGTATTGCATGAAACGGTTCATGAGATGCATCGGAAAAAACTCAATGGAGTAATTCTGAAAATAGACTTCGAGAAGGCCTATGACAAAGTCAAATGGTCTTTTCTCCAACAAACACTCAGAATGAAAGGTTTTTCAGATGAGTGGCGTGCAATGATACACAGTTTCGTGTCCGGAGGAAGTGTCGCCATCAAAGTTAATAACGATGTTGGTAGATACTTCCAGACAAAGAAAGGACTGAGACAAGGCGACCCATTATCACCAATACTATTTAATATAGTGTCTGATATGCTAGCTATTATCATTGAATGTGCGAAGTTGGATGGGCAAATTGTTGGAGTGGTGCCGCACCTTGTGGATGGCGGACTGTCCATTCTACAATACGCCGACGACACAATTCTTTTTATGGAACATGACATGGAAAAAGCTCGAAACCTGAAATTAATTTTGGTAGCGTTTGAGCAACTTTCTGGTCTGAAAATTAATTTCCATAAAAGTGAAGTGTTTTGTTTTGGCGATGCTCAGGACGAGGCTGCCCAATACGCTGAGCTTTTTGGCTGTGGGCTTGGTCAGTTTCCAATTAGCTATCTTGGCATTCCTATTCACTTTAGGAGGCTAACGATTGCTCAATGGAAACATGTCGAGTAAAGACTACAAAAAAGGCTAAGCAGCTGGAAAGGAAAGTTGCTATCTCTTGGTGGTAGATTGGTTCTCATAAATTCAGTACTAACTAATATGGTATTGTATATGATTTCCTTCTTCCAATTACCAAAAAGAGTTTTGCATCGATTGGATTACTTTCGATCTAGATTCTTTTGGCAAGGAGATAACGAAAAGAAGAAGTATAGACTGGCTAAATGGGATGTAGTGTGCCGCCCTAAGGATCATGGAGGTCTTGGGATTCATGACTTACAAGTCAAGAATAGAGCACTCCTTGGTAAGTGGCTGTTTAAGCTACTGACCGAAGATGGGGTGTGGCAAACTCTTCTCAGGAGAAAGTACTTAGGATCGAGTGCGTTAACACAGGTGACTTCGAAACCTGGTGATTCCCACTTTTGGTTCGGTCTAATGGCGACGAAGAAATTCTTCTTCCCATATGGTTCTTTTTCCATTAAAGATGGATCTGAGATAAGGTTCTGGGAAGATAGGTGGCTAGGAACCACCCCACTCCGTGAACAATATCCAGCGTTGTATGATATAGTCCTTGGACGTCACAAGAGCGATACACTCGCCCAAGTTTTGGTGGATAATCACCCAACTGTGACGTTCAGACGAGACCTTGTTGGTCGAAAACTGGTAGCTTGGCACAAGTTGCTACAGCGACTAGCGGCTGTCAATTTGACAGAGGGGACCGACGAGTTTCGGTGGAATTTACACGATAGTGGAAAATTCTCGGTGGACTCTATGTATACTGCACTAATCCAGACAGAAGTGCCAGTAGATAATAATAAGAAAATCTGGAAGATGAAGATCCCACTAAAAAACAAGGTTTTTGCGTGGTATTTCCGTCCTAAAGACGAGATAATCAAACACTTATTCTTTGAGTGCAAATTCGCTAGTTCTATATGGTCAATCATTCAAATAGGTTCTACTATATACCCTCCCAAAAGTGTTGCCAATATTTTTGGCAATTGGCTAAATGAGGTGGATAATATGTTTAAACAACTTATTAGAGTGGCAGCGCTTGCCATAATATGGTCGCTCTGGCTGTGTAGAAATGACAAGGTTTTTAACGATAAAAAATGTTCCCTCATGCAGGTTATCTACCGGACTACTGCTACTCTCCGTTCGTGGTCTCAGTTGCAACATGTGGGGCATCGAGACCTATTTATGAAGGTCTGTACAAAACTGGAGGACACGGCGAGAGACTTTTTATCCCGACATGGATGGCAGCATGATTTGCGTCTTGACCCTCCATCAGCATATGCATTTTTACACTTTCTCATTCTGATATGTAATACGCCTTGTTTTATTGTTTTATGTTTTGAACTTCAGACTTCTTTCGGCTGTGTGCATCTTGGTTATGCAGAGCCTGGGTGTAATACTTAAACCTTTTAAGTAATAAAGCTCCCTTTATCTAAAAAATTCAATTGATTTTTTGTTTCTTCTTCCTACGATGTCTATTGTGTTCATCATATTACCGTGAAACTAGTACACATAAAGGTTAAAATAAGAAAATTATTAGTATAAGAAAGATTAAGTAAAGGAAGTGTAAGGATGGTCAATACGGAAGGTATAGATGGCCACCGATCTAGTCGTGTGGGTTGTGTTCTTTTCTTTTTTGCATACCGATATTTGCCATTTGATAGAAAACACTCTTCTATTGGTTAACAAGTTTTGGCATATCTGGACTGTTTGATTTGTTCGGTTGGACGGTTGGTATTTGTCGGTAGGGACCGTAAAAAGCCCCAGTTTGGAGGGTGGCGGATAAATTTTTAGGGTACCGGTGGAGATGCTCCAAGTTTCAGCGTACATGAGATTAGCTTCTTCTTCTTCTTCTTTTCCGTTTCAAGACTTTGGCACTTGAACGTTGTATTAACTAGGCTGTGTGTGATCCGTTTCAAAAGGAAACTAGGTTATGTGTAACTTCATTTACATTGACCAATGGCCATTATAAAAAAGACAAGAGGCAAAACAAACTGCAGAGAAAAGATGAGGACGTTTCTTCTGCAAAATGCGTGCAAACTTCTTTTTGAGCACTTTGAAAATGATGTCATTCTTCTCTTGTCAAAGAATATCTTGTGTTCCGGTCTTTTGGTCACAAGTCTTTCCCCGCGTTTAGATAAAAGAAGGTCAGGTCAAGTCTCACAAACTAGAGTAACGTCGTCCTGATGCAATCTAGGAGGGCTCTGAAACTTTTTATAGTCCTCAACTTGTTTTGGTTATGTTCTTTCAGGATGGCCGGACGTCGCATTATTTATTTTCGATCCATCCAGTTGCATGCCATGGCTGATATATGTACAAGTATAACGACGTGAGTTGCCTGAGGGTGCAGCGTTTTGTAGCTTGTCCTACATGTAGGACGTTTTTAAAAAAAAATTAAAAAACGCCAGTTTAAAGTTTCAAAAAAATCTGAAAATAATCCAAGATGTAGACGATTACGAATTCTAGCAGTGTGCAAAATATCAACTCGAAATACTTTGTATTTTGGGCCATGTGAAAATCACAATTTTTTAAATCTGAGGCGGCGAACAGTAAAAATTTAAAAAAAAATCAGGTTTGTCAGAATTTGTCTTTTTTGTGTAGGTCGGAATACAAACCATTTCGATCTACAAATTTGCAGCACATTAGAGTACGCCGTTGTGAACCTCCGTGATTTATTTTGGATTTTTTTTTGAAATTGCAAGATGTTGATTTCAAAAACATTAAAAAAAATGTCCTTCATGTAGGACAAGCTACAAATGGACTTTTCGCATGAGTTGGTCATACCCGTGGTTTCCTACTTGAGCACTAGAGTACAACTTGGAGTGACGACCTTGTTTAAAAACCAAGACCTGGGTGTAACGACTGATGAGAGATTAGGTCATGTACAATGGTAGAGAAGACATGCCTTCTCTTATCTGTCCACGTCATTTAGAGAAGGCAAAATTATAAGTTGTACAATGCGTTAGCTCTTATAGCCATCCCATATAATTAATGAGAATTAATTATATTTTAATAGCAAATCGTAGTTCTAAGGGAAAAAACAATGGTGGAATTAGTCTTCTCTTATTTCGTCAGATATCATTTCTTAGCTAAGGGAAGGCAACCTTCTCTTTCTTCATTCTCTCCGCCAACTAGACAATTATCCTACGTGTGAATGCTAAGAGAAGGCTAACATCACCACATTATACATGCCCTTAGAGTATTTCCGTTATCACAACTGAACAGGCTCTTTCCATATCAGTGGACAGAAGAAAGAAAACCTTACGTTGTACTACTGGTCTACTGCCAAGTGCAAGTGCAAGCTTTGGAAATTTGCAGGGTTTCTCCAAGAACGGCCACACTGTAAAAAGCACAACCTTCTCTTATTTCGTCAGAGATCATTTTTTAGCTAAGGGAAGACAACCTTCTCTTTTTTCATTCTCTCCGCCAACTAGACAATTATCCTACGTGTCAATGCTAAGAGAAGGCTAACATCACCCCATTATACATGCCCTTAGAGTATTTCCGTTATCACAACTGAACAGGCTCTTTCCATATCAGTGGACAGAAGAAAGAAAACCTTACCTTGTACTACTGGTCTACTGCCAAGTGCAAGTGCAAGCTTTGGAAATTTGCAGGGTTTCTCCAAGAACGGCCACACTGTAAAAAGCACAAGAGACGAAACTGCAATGCCGGTGCTGCTGCTAGTCGATCTACAAACTGTGGCGATTTCCATGCAAGAAAGCAGAGTCGGCCGGTCACCCATTTATGTCTGTCCCTGCAAGGCTGCAATTGGACGGTAAGAGCATCTCCATCGGCGCGCCCAATAGAGCGTCCGGCAAAGTTGCCGGACAGGCTCTTTTGGGCGTGCCGGCAGCAGTTGCCGCCTATTGAGAGCGGCGCGTCCCACCCGTCGCTCCCAGTAGACGCTTCCAATAGCCCGACCCCACAAATTCAAATTTGAATAGCCAGGTTCGGCAATCACACCCAAAATACGTCGCCAGGGATCGGCGATCACACCCAAATACGTTGCCAGGTTCGGCGATCACACCCAAAAGCATCGTCAGGTTCGGTGATCACACCCAAAAGCATCGCCAGGTCCGGCGAAAATATTACAGAACGTCGATGAAGTGAATCAGTCAATCGTCAACACCGGCTCGAGGATCGACTCCTCCTGCGTCTCGGCGTCTTCCCAGCCAGGCCGCAGAGGCGGCGCAGCGGCTGCGTCGGAAGAAGTCCTGGTCGTCGTTGGCTCCCCCCCCCCCCCCCCCCCCCGTGGCGTCCATCGGCATGGTGGTCGTAGGCTCCTCCGTCGTGCCCATCCGCGTCGGCTCCGGCGGAAGGACCCCCATCTCACGCAGGATGCGCTGCTGGCTGATCTGTAACCAAGCTCTCACCTCCGGCGTGTATGTGGAGACGTCGGCGGTCAAGATCTTGAAGTCCTCCTTCATCTTCCGAGTGACGGATTGCGGCGCCTCGGACATAGCATGCATCCTCGCCGTGTCGGCTTGCATGACCGCCGCTTGGGCCTTCTCCTTCTCGACCTCGAGCCGCTCCGTCTTGAGCTTGATCTTCTCCTTCTCGAGGCGACCTTCTCGTCGTGCTTGCTCATCAATGACGACCAACTCTCGGCGAAGGTGTTTGCGTTTTGCTTCGACATGGTGGTGATGTCGGCGAGGCACTTGACGATGGACGCTTGCACGGCCGCCACGTTCCCCTTCTTGTTCTTGGCCTTCTTCTGCCCAACAGGGCGGCCCTCGGACGCTGGCATCGCCGGGTCGTTGGGCCCTCGCGCGCCCTGACCGTTGTTGAGGTCGATCCGCGTCCTCTCCCACTTCTTGTTCGACTATAGCTTGACGAAACAATGCATGAACTTGAAGGACTTGTGATCATTGTTCTCACGGGACAACACCTCAGCGTCGGTGATCATGTCCTTCACCGTCTTGCCGCTCGCTTTCCGGTTTTGAATTTGCTCGAGGTCGCCGTGGAACTTGTTGCATTCGGCTCGGATCACCCGCCACCGACGCGACATTGCATTCCAATTGCGATCCATGGGCACCTTCACATACTCGCCGTACCACATCGTCTCATGGAATTGGGCTTCGATCCTCTTCCAATACCGTCAGTATGTTTGGTTGGCGCCGACGATGGAGTCGTTGGTGATTAGCTTCCATGCGTCGCAAAGGCACTCGTCCTCCTTCGTCTTCCATTGTCTCCCTTTGGTACCCTTCTTCCTCGTCTTCGTTCCCGCGGCGTCGGCGAGGTCGGCTTCGTCATCCTCATAGCCACCGTCCGCGTACTCGCCGCCGTCCTCCAAATCCTCTTCCTCCTCTTCGTTGTCATCGTCATCCTCACCGTGGCCCTCCTCCTCCTCACCGTGGACCTCCTCCTCCTCACCCGCGCCATTGCCGCCGCCCGCCTGGGTTCCATCTCGGATAATGTAACCCATCAGTTCGGAACCACCCATCTATTGTAATAAACAACACGCAGGTCGGTTTCATGCAATGAACGCATCAATCTAGGGGTAAAAGACGACAATTTCGTACCATGTGGTGGTCGCCGTCGTTTGGCATTTGGTCGAACATGTGGGTGTCGTCGCCGTCCGCGTCGGTGCCGTCCTCGCGAAAAAGGCATTGCCGGCCGGTAACATCGTCGCGATGACAACGCCGGCCTCTCTGCAGCACGGGCGAGTCGGCCGCAACATGGTTGAGATCGATGGGGACGCCGACGGTCGGCGAGTCGGAGCGGCTGCCGCTATCAAAGAAGCCCTTCGCCCGGTTGCATCCATAGAAGCTGGGCGCGAAGCGGGTTGCCGAACATTCTATTGGGACGTGCCGGCAACTTTTTTCGTATTGGGCGCGCCGGTGCACGGGTTTTAGGTGCCGGCGCGTCCAAAATATCTATTAGGAGGAGCGGAGTTGGCCGCGCCGGTGCAGATGCTCTAATGACCAGCCGGCAGTCAGCAGAATTGCCGTCAACCATGCACTGAAACTACATTGCGGTATCATATTCATATCCGGCTCTAATGACCAGCCGGCAATCAGCAGAATTTGCATAAAACTTGCACGGAAACTACATCATATATCTTATGTAAGATCTTATTAGGTGCCCATGTTCCGGAGTGCGTGTCACGACTAGTATTAGCTGACACTGTAGTACTTTCGAGGAATAAATCTCTATCTCCTCCCAAAAATAAAATCTCCTATCTCCGTCACTCGATCCCAGCCATCCAATTCCAAGTCAAACCGCACTGCTGCGCGTTGAGCGGTCGATGGAGCCATTTTTCCATCAGAAGCCGGAGTGGATCGCGACTCACCGGAGCAGAGCACGCGCCGCGTTGGCCTTCGTCAAGTCAGTCATCCATGTTCCCCGTTCGCTCGTCCACACTGTGTTATCATTGGCAACAATTCATAGTCAGCGAAAGAAAAGAAATCAGTGTCAGTAAACTGCTCCCTAATTTCGACCCAACTGCTAACACACACTCCACTGGATCATATCACTGTCGGTGTCTACCCAGGCGTGTATATATAGCTCCTTAGTACCACTCCATTTCTACACAAGCAGCAGCAAACCCACGAGCTCGCGCCCGCAAAATCGATCATTTCTATCCTAACTCTTCCTCCTCCTCCTTCTCGTGCATTAGCTGAGACAGTGCGCATGGCGGGCACGGCGGCGTCGTTGAGGTTCATGGTGCGGAGGAAGGCGGCGGAGCTGGTGGCGCCGGCGGGGCCGACGCCCCGGGAGCTGAAGCGGCTCTCGGACATCGACGACCAGGACGGTCTGCGGTTCCACATCCCCGTCATCCAGTTCTACCGCCGCAACGCGTTCATGAGCGGCAGGGACCCCGCCGCGGTGGTCCGGGACGCCGTGGCCAGGGCGCTCGTGCATTACTACCCGTTCGCGGGCAGGATGAGGGAGATCGATGGACGCAAGCTCGCCGTCGACTGCACCGGCGAGGGCGTTCTGTTCATCGAGGCCGATGCCGACGTCCGCCTCGAGCACTTCGGCGACGCCCTGCAGCCGCCCTTCCCGTGCCTCGAGGAGCTCATCTTCGACGTCCCCGGCTCTTCGGAAGTCCTCGGCACCCCACTCCTCCTCTTCCAGGTAAATTTCTTGTCGTGGAACACCAACGCACACGATTAATGTTTGTGACAAGCATGGCTCACAGTGGCTCGTGCGTGCAGGTGACACGGCTTTCCTGCGGAGGTTTCATCCTGGCGGTGCAGCTGATGCACACAATGGCGGACGCGCAGGGGCTGGTGCAATTCCTGGCCGCCGTGGCGGAGCTCGCGCGAGGCGCCACGGTGCCGTCGGTGCTGCCGGTGTGGGAGCGCGAGCTGCTGGAGGCGCGGAACCCGCCTCGTCCTGGCTTCGCGCACCGGGAGTACGACGAGGTGCCGGACACAAAAGGGACTATCGTGCCGCTGGACGACATGGCGCACCGCTCCTTCTTCTTCGGGGCCAAGGAGGTGGCCTCCATCCGGACCCACCTGGCGCCGAACCTCAGGCAGCGGGCCACCACGTTCGAGGTCCTCACGGGCTGCCTATGGAAGTGCCGCACCGTGGCGCTGGCCCCCGACGCCGACGAGGATATGCGGATGATCTGCATCGTGAACGCCCGCGGCGGCGGCAAGGGGAAGCCGAGCGCCATCCCGAGCGGGTACTACGGGAACGCGTTCGCGTTCCCGGTGGCCGTGTCGGCCGCGGGCGAGCTGTGCGCGAGGCCCCTGAGCTATGCCGTGCGTCTGGTGAAGGAGGCCAAGGGGGAGGTGGACGTGGAGTACATGCGGTCGGTGGCGGACCTGATGGTGCAGCGCGGGCGGCCGCACTTCACGGTGGTGCGCGCGTACCTGGCGTCGGACGTGACCAAGGCCGGGTTCGGCGACCTGGACTTCGGGTGGGGCAGGCCCGTGTACGGCGGCCCGGCGAAGGGCGGCGTGGGCGCCATCCCCGGCGTTGCCAGCTTCCTCATCCCGTTCAAGAACGCCAAAGGCGAGGACGGCATCGTCATTCCCATGTGCCTTCCCGCCCCTGCCATGGACAAGTTCGTGGAGGAGATGGGAAAGCTGCTTCGCCCGGCCGTCGACGTCGACGACATGTTCCCCGCCCCGGCCATGATCAAATCTGCGCTCTGAGTCAGCTAGCGTGCTTGCGTGGGCTGTCCCGTCGCCTCTGTGTTTTGCAACCCGTAATCTTGTCCCGTGGTTATTGGTAAGTGATAGTAGTAGCGAAATTAAATCCGCAGTTGGTGTGTGGTGGGAGCTTGTTGCTCTGTGTTCTGTTTGTGTGACAGTAGAGCGAAGTAAAGAGGTTCGTCGGATGCACTGCGGTCGGCGGGCGTTCATGGGGTTCTATGTGTAGAGTGTAGTGTAAACCAACCCTGCGTGCAAAAAAAAAACCAACCCTGCGTGCTGTATCTGTGTATAAGTATGCAACGAAAATTCATCAAAGATTTCGCCCAAAGTAAAATGTACATGTGTGTTTCTTCATGAAATTATGTATGACATATTAAGCTATGTTTAATCGTCGTTTTTTTTACGGTAATGAAGCTTTGTTAAAATCATAAGTTTCTCACATGGGCATCGTAGGAAGTACATGGACGCATGACTAAAAACAAAATAAGAGAAAACACAAATAAACATGTGGAAAGCTCATAGAAACATCTTCTTTCTTCTTTCCCAAGTGGGGTATACGACTTCGTACCTCTTTGTCCTTCATGGTTCTTGAGCATAAACTCTGAGATACTCCACCCAAGTTTTATTGCTACTTTAGGATTTACTTGAGGAGACCTAGATATACTGTTGCACTAAAGGAATTTGACTCCCTTACTAATTTGTTACGGATCTTGTTACTCTTGTGTGTTTGGCCACCCTAAACGGAATATTTTGTTTTGAATCTAACATCGGAAGTCTAAAGGTTCAGGATATTTTTGGGAGGTTCCAAGTTCCAACTGAGTTGTGGAGATTATCTGTTGTTTGTAAAGATTGAATTGCCGCGTTCATGGATACTGCTTAGTGGATCGAGGCACTCCGTGTCTGCGTATCATACTATCATGTGGAGACTCTAGATAAGGTGACTCATTGTGCATACTAGAGATAGCTTAGTTCTCCAATGGATACTATCTTTTCTTGTGAAGTAAATTTCAGGATAAATCGCGTTCATCGTGTAGCTAACTCTCAGACATTTATTACTTGTATGTAGTTATGATCACATTTATATCGTTAAGCTACATTGTACTCCCTCCGTTTTTTTTTAGTTTGCGCTCTGGATTTTTTCATAGTCAAACTTTATAAAGTTTGACCAACTATATACGAAAAAGTATCAACATCTATAATATTTAATATATACAATATGAAAGTATATCTTATGTACATTCTAATAATGTTAAAACTTTGTTGTAAATGTTTATATTTCTTCATATATAGTTGGTCAAACTTCACAATATTTGACTTTGACTAAACTCAGAACGCAAACTAATTATAAACAGAGGGATTATCTTGTTTTCATATAGGTTGCTCTCATCTTGTTGCATTATCCACAAATCGGTGTTATGTTTTATCCTAGTCAGTTAAAGTAAATATCAAATTTACAGTTCGCTATCCTACTCTCTTCTCGTCGACCTAGTTAAGGTGCTTCTTTTTGTGTTTTCCTCTTACTTTTTCCCCCTTTCTATTAGTTTTACTTAATTATTTTCCCCTATTATTCATGTTTTCATTTTCCGTTTTTAAAGCATTGCATATCTATATTGGCTAATATATTAAAATTAAAGAAAAATATTTGAAGATTGAAAAAAAATATTTCATACATTATAAAAGTGTTTGGGAGGTTTAATAAATGTTGACAAGGTCTAGAAAATGTTCGCATAGCTTAATTTTTTATTCATGTGGTGCAAACAATATTCACAAGGTTCGGAAAATGTTTGCGAAGTTCAAAATAATATTCGTAAAATTTTGAAAATTTGTTCATGTGGCTAAACAAATGCTAGTATAGTTAACAAGACTGTTCATGAGGTTATAAAAAGTGCTAATAGTTCATTATTGTTTAAGCGAGAGACTGGCCGTATGCTGAACTACAAACGGGGCTAATCTGCGTCGTCACCGTAAAGCCCAACAAAACACAAAACACAGAGATACGAGGCCCGTCTCTCCCGCACACGGCCAGAACCCAACGGAAAAGCGACGATAAAACAAGGTGAGCGCTCCACATCACACGATTGGTGAGCGAGCGATGCGCGCGAGCGGCGGCGCGAGCCCACGACCCGCACCACCGAAGCGCCCTCCCTCTCCGGCCACCACCACCAAACTACTAGTGCCCGCCTCGTCCTCCTCCTCCCTCGCCATGCCGCCCCCTCGCCTCGCCCACCTCCGCCGCCTCCTCTCCCTCCACTCACCGCCTCCCCACCCGCTCGCCCCCAGCCCCGTCCGCCCCCTCCCGCTCCTCCTCCCCCGCGCCATGGCCGGCGCTGCACAGGCAGGTAATACCTCGCGGACCCAACCGAACCGAAACCGGGACCGTCTCTCTGCTCCGTTTGTGTGTGGTGAATGATGCGGTGCGTGGTGCGTCGGCGCAGGTGCGGCGACGGGGTCGGCGGAGTACGAGGAGGTGCTTGGGTGCCTCTCGTCGCTCATCAAGCAGAAGGTGCGCGCGGACACCGGCAACCGCGGCAACCAGTGGGAGCTCATGAACAAGTATCTGCAGGTGGTGTTGCCGCGACAGTGGCTGTTCGATTGGATTGCCGTTTGCCGAGTTGTTTCTGATTGGGGTTTGGTTGTTCTGTCAGATACTAGACCTGGAGGAACCAATCGCGCGGCTGAAGGTGGTTCATGTCGCGGGGACGAAAGGGAAGGTGAGTGTGCAGCTGGATGCGCCGATTTGAACTGATTTGAGTGGGTTAGGCAATGCGGTATCAGTTACTACAGTTACAAAAGGCGCAACAATAATCGTAATAGGATGCACCAAAATGTTTTCAAATTTATTTCCACATGATTACAATATCTAACCAATGTAAACCGACTATCGCTATTTCTTACCGTTTTCGTGTACACTTGCTGAGTCAATCATTTGTAATATTCGTGCATCGAAATATTTGCAACAAAGCATGTTTTGACAGCTCTGGTTGTTTTCTATCTGTTAGGGTTCAACATGCACATTTGCCGAGTCGATCCTTCGATCGTGTGGTTTCCGCACTGGACTGTTCACCTCTCCACACTTGATCGATGTCCGTGAGCGCTTTCGGCTTGATGGGTATTTTTCTCTTTGCTGCGCTGCTACCTTTATTTCGTGGTGGTGTTGCTTCTTAGCTCATTATAATTTAGTCTCGAGGAGATTACTATAGTTGTGTTGCTTGAACTTATTTAATTCGTCCTATCACTGTGCTTACCTATTTTATTTTATTTCTGGTGAGGTTATAGGTTGGACATTTCGGAGGAAAAGTTTATTAGGTATTTCTGGTGGTGTTGGAACAAATTGAAGGTAAATATCACCTGTTTTGTTCATATGGTGGCATTGTGTCTGCATAACATTGAAGCTAGAATATGAAATAAATACTAGTGGAATCTGCAACACTTATTTATATGTATTTTATGGCTTTCCTTAAAATACCCATTAATGTGGTGACTTTTATTTGACTTCCAGGTCAAGACTGGTGATGATATCCAATGCCACCCTACTTTAGATTCCTTGCACTGTTAGCATTCAAGATTTTTTCAGATGAGCAGGTAATACTCTACGAGGACTTACCGTTCGAGGGTCTTTCTTGTAATATGTCTAGATAAACACGTGCTTGAGTTTTATCTTTTTTGTGGATCTTGATGATTTTCGCCCATATAAAGAATAGATATTGTGGACATTGGCTTATTCTATAATCTATATCAGATTGAATTTAAAAAATGAATGAAATGTGCCCCGTTTTATTGAATCTAGAAAGCTGTCACTGCCCACCTCTATAATATTTTTTTACCAGCTTCACTCGAATTATCTGCACCCTAAGCTACTGGCAGATATTTCATTTTTTGAAAGCATATATTTCATATGAATAGTAATTTGAACTGTGAAAGTGTCAGTTATCGGTAATTTTATTTAGAAGCATCATCATTTTTCTTCGTAGATGAGCCTGCGGTATACTTGTCAATTTCCAGAACTGCATGTTTGATGCTTTCATAGAATCTACTCATTGTGTTTTTACACAGGTGGATGTAGCTGTGCTCGAAGTCGGTTTGGGAGGGAAATATGATGCAACGAATGTGGTGTGTGATATTTCTGTAATCATATTGTAGTTTAATATACTTAGCATAGCAGTGTTTATATGCCATAATCGCCAACCAAAAAGGGAGCTCATACACCAGCACAAGTTGTTCGTTTGACATAAATATGCCATCTTGACCCTTGTTTTACATAGTATCATGTTGACCTTCTGATTTGAGTACCAAGTGTTTGTATCTGTACTTAAACAGCAAAAAGGCTGGCCTGAGATCACAGTGCAAACTGTAGTAGAGTGACAGTACCGTAGTTCTTTCTTCTAGCTACCTTTTAATCTGCAAGCTATCTAGAATCTGTTTGAGTGCATTCTGAGCTTATGTTTCTTTCATTTTAGCCCACTGAGATCATTGCCAACATCTTGACTTAAAAGGCAAGAGCATAACTTGTGTGAAAATTGAAAAAAATTGCAGGTAAAAGCACCTGTAGTTTGTGGAATATCTTCCCTTGGATATGATCACATGGAAATTCTTGGTTAGTCATGAAACTGAAAGAAGAAATACTTTTGCACCCATAGTAAACTTGTTTCGTGCACGGTGCCAATGCTTGCTGTGGTCCATGAGCAGGAAATACACTTGGAGAAATTGCTGGGGAGAAGGCTGGAATATTGAAGGTTAATTTCGACCTATTTTTTCTTCAAATATATGTTAGAAAACTGTACTACGTATGCTTTGTTCATATCTCTTTTAGCTGACAACTCCTCTAACTTAATCTGTGTTTTGGTCCCACCTGCCTTTTTCCGTCAACACAGAAAGGAGTTCCAGCCTATACAGTTCCACAACCGGAGGAGGCAATGTCTGTACTGAAGCTGAGAGCTTCTGAATTGGGTGTATGTTATATTTCGTGCTACACTTTTTTTTACTCGTCACTCTGCTCTTTGCACACTCTAAAGTGTCAAAGAACATGAGTACATATTGGTCCAGTTGTTAATTGATGAAACTAAATTTTTATTAAAGGTTTCTATCCGAATAGTCCCACCTTTGGACCCACGGCAATTAGAAGATCAACCTCTTGGACTGCATGGCGAGCATCAATACATGAATGCAGGCCTTGCAGTTGCATTGGCTAATACCTGGCTGGAGAGGCAAGGACATTTGGATAGAATACATGTCAAAGATCATGTAAGGACTCCAACTGGCTTTCTATTTATTTTCCACAAAAGTAAATGTTAGGATCAGTTATCATTTCACTATTGACTGCAGGGTACCTTACCAGATCAGTTTATCAAAGGGCTATCAAGTGCTTGTTTGCAAGGCAGAGCACAGATTGTTCCAGATCCACAAGTGAACTCAGAATATAAGAATACCAAGTGTCCCTTGGTTTTCTATTTGGACGGGGCACATAGCCCAGAAAGTATGGAAATATGCGCAAAGTGGTTTACTCATGTTACAAAAAAGGATGTACCACAACCAGGTTCTTTGGAGCAGCCTCACAGTGGCAGCAATTCTAAGAAGGTATTGCCTTGCACTAGCAGCCTTTCGGATTAAGTCAATGTTTAAATAATTTCTGTCTCTTATTCACGTTCCCTTGTGGGATGTTTCCAGATTCTTCTGTTCAATTGCATGTCTGTAAGAGACCCTCAGAGATTGCTTCCATGTCTTCTAGATACATGTGCTCAAAAAGGTAACCGAATTCTTTGTTGATGTATTGGTGATGATCTTGTTTGGAATCAGAAAAAATGTTCCTTTTTTTAAGCTACAGCTTTTGTAAATAACCTTGTTCTACCTTTTCTGTCCTACTTAATGAAATGGGCAGAAAGGAAACAATTGTTCATTTCCGTGTCAGGCATTTCCTTAATGGCTTGAATGGTTGAATGAACCACCATCAAGTTAACGACTGTGAAGTCGCTGGCATAATTTTCTTTATTTACATTGCAACATATATAATATTTTTGTATTGTATGTTGAATGGATCCTTCATTACTCTTCTGTAGTGACCTGTTATTTTGTGCAGGTCTTCACTTCGATCAGGCCTTATTTGTGCCAAACCAATCACAATATAATAAGCTTGGTTCCCATGCATCACCACCTTCAGGGCGAGAGCAAATTGATCTGTCATGGCAGTTGTCGCTCCAAACGGTTTGGGAAAACCTACATGGTGAGAAAGGTATTCTAAAATTCATCACAATTGGCTCTTGAAACTGGGGTATACTGTCAACATGAACATTGAGTGAGAGGATTGATGTACTTTAATGGGAACGATGCAGGTTCAAATAGCCCAAGCTCTAGCAGGTCTAGTTTAGTTTTTGAATCTCTTCCTTCGGCAATTAAGTGGCTACGGGAATCTTCTCGACAAAACCAATCTACTTCATGCCAGGTGAAAACTTTGGACATATTTCAGTAATGTTCTCTGAAATGGTTCATAGCTGTAATACATAATATCATGTACCTTCTGTCCATAATTAGCTACCCTCCTCTGGGCATTGTAGGATTCATTATCACGTATCTGTTACTGACCATCATTTGCGAATTTACGTAATCATCAGTGTTTTTCACACATATAATTCTTCCACCCTTTCAGTGCACATTCATGATCTATACCTTCCATATCATTAGTTTTGTGTTGTCGTTTGCTTTATGTTAGTTCTGATCTGCTAATCCATGACTAAGAACATTTCTTATGTTTATTATATGTCTTTGCAACTGTTTTCCTACTCGACGTTGATACGTTTGTTGTTTTTTTGTACACTGAATCAGGTCTTGGTTACTGGCTCCCTGCATCTCGTTGGTGATGTCTTAAGATTGATCAAGACCTGATTCTCGCTGCACCTCATTGGCGATGTCTTAAGATTGCCCAAAGTAAATTTGGTTGGAAACACATGGTTCAGACTGAAGTGTCTGCTTACTAGAGCACATAAACTGGAGCCTGTTGTTATATATGATTGGCATCCACAATATAACCACCTGGCTGATGAATGGGAGACTTGAAAGCGCCTTTTAATTCTGATTTGGACTAGGGCAACCATGTTGTACTGCTTCATTTTGTATTTCTTCCCTAATGGGAAATTGTAGATCACTGTAGCCTATTTTTGTTCAGATGTCATTGCACCACTTTGGAATGTACAAACGGAGAATGATATGATATGAAACATGCCATTTTTCAAACTTGAATAACAAAAAAAAATCAAGCTTCCAACTCTTCGAATTGTTGTGGCACATCTGAATACCCCTTACATGTTGGCACCTCCTGCTGGAAGATGGAGGATAGACTCTGACTAATTGTCAGGTACTTTTCCTGCACATCCATCAGTGTTACTTTGGACCGAAGCGGGGCTGACAGGCTGCACATTTTGCAGAACAAATTCCTGGGACTGAAGTTAGATCAAAGGTGAGGAAATTGCACGAACCACCACTTATTGGTGCTATTTTTGCGCAAAACACCTACTATTGGGTTCGTTGCGTAGAACACCTAGTATTGGGGTAATGAGTTGCAGCTAGGTCTAATCTAGTGTTTGGGTTTGTTAATCTGATTCTTGACAGGTAGGTCCGGCTTGTAAGTGCCCATGTGGCGAAAAAAACCAACCACGTCAGCCCATCAAGAACAAAACAGAGATTTTTTTAACCATTTTTAATAGGCAAATAAAAACTGTCAATATCCTGAGCACCAAAACATTCATAAATTGGCCATAATATTCAGAAAATAAGATCACTAGCACCAAAACATGGTAGAAATTGTATCCATCAGGGTTTAGCATCAAGTACTTGCCAAGTTACAATACTGCCATTACAAACTAATATTCGACATTCATTCTTGCGGAGCCTGGTATCCTTGACCTGCAGTAAAGTAGGAATACAGTCTCGTGTCTTCGTATCCTCGCGTTCCTAAGCGTGAGCCACTCGCACTTGAAGATCTTCCAGTCACACTCGATTCTTGAGAAGATTGTGCAGCTGCCCTTGGAGGACCTGGACGTGGAGCAGCAGCCTGTGGAGGAGCTTGTGGTGGGGCAGCAGCAGTGCTTGCACGAGCTGGACGTGGAGCAGCAGCCTGTGGAGGAGCTTGTGGTGGGGCAGCAGCAGGTGCATGAGTTGAAGCTTCATCTGGTCGCCTCCTCACGGTCTGAATTCTTTTGAAGTTTGTCAAACATGTAAATGTATGGTAAGCATAGAAAAAACAAGAGGGAGACAACAATTACCTTGTGTTGTGACTTTCTGATTGCCAAGTGTGGCTTCAAAGGCTGTGTACAGTTTGTGTACCTATGCCCTTGCAGCTTACAGTTTGAGCATCTGATTGTGGTCATTCTTGCTTGAACACTGGATTTGGATGATTCATGTTTTCCCTTGCGTCTTTTCTTCTGTTTTCTCCCACGCTTTGTATCGTACTCAGGCGGCTCTATATCAGGTGTTTCTGTTCTCGTCCATCCATGGGGTCCGGGCACTGGATATATGAGATGCTTGTATGCCTCCTTGTACATGGGCTTCTTAAAGAAGGCACTAACATAATCCTCTGGAAATTCTTTGGCTTTGTTGATAACCCATCTGAATATTATGGCCAATTTATGAATGTTTTGGTGCTCAGGATATTGACAGTTTTTATTTGCCTATTAAAAAATGGTTAAAAAAATCTCTGTTTTGTTCTTGATGGGCTGACGTGGTTGGTTTTTTTTCGCCACATGGGCACTTACAAGCCGGACCTACCTGTCAAGAATCAGATTAACAAACCCAAACACTAGATTAGACCTAGCTGCAACTCATTACCCCAATACTAGGTGTTCTACGCAACGAACCCCAATAGTAGGTGTTTTGCGCAAAAATAACACCAATAAGTGGTGGTTTGTGCAATTTCCTCGATCAAAGGTAGTCTTGTTCCCTGGAATTGTGCCCCACTGGAAAGGGAGATTTCACACGTCAGGTGAGAGATCAAAGGTAGGTACATAATGTAAATTCAAGGTCATGCGTTTCACCATTGTTTCTCCTGTTTTTGCAGTTCATAGACTGTAGTTCTTAACTGCTTGCTTAGATCATTCCAGCTAATTGTTGTTCTTGTGCCTTGAATTTTTTATGTAAGCATTTTGTTTCATCCTTTCACTGTTTTGAAAAGCTGTTCATGTTCAAGGTTACACTTCAAGGTCAAACATGTTATTTATGCTTATTCATTTGTATATTGAAGTGCATGTTATTTAATATTCATCATATGTGTTGTAAACGAGCATGTTTTTTCTGGGTGTATTTAGAATGCACCTGGGTCTTTCTGGGTGCACTAAGAATAGGTCGATCATCGACTGATTTTTCTTCAGCTTGACCAACAGATAACACCGCCTTTTAATTTCATGAAACTTCTGCAACTACCTACGACTTCGTATTAACATTGGGCAACTAAATATAGTTGAACACTTTGTATTGGAGAATAACCACAAATTTTAGAACCATGCAAGGAGTAATCTTAGTTAGTATTATGACGTGGCATATCTATTCACATCTTTGACCTTTTCCTGTGGCTTGGTGTTGGAATCTAGCCTGTTCTATTTCCCTGAACCCTTCTGCCTCCCAAATCCGGTTTCAGGCATCGCATTTAAAGCCACACATTGGCTCTTAATGCCACCCTCTCTTTGGCTTTCACCTGCTTCTATTTGGTCGCAGATCGAGAGCCGAAGACGAGTTATCTTGATAGCGTTAGAAGGCTTGTGCCAGACAACTCTTATTAGCAACTGAGTGGCATATTTTTCTAGGTTTTACCCCCAAGAATATCAAGATGACATTCTCTGGTACGCAGGACAAGTGCAAGGCTTGTGAAAAGACTGTTCATTCCATTGACCTCCTTACTGCAGATGGCATTCTCTACCGAAAATGCAATTCTCGCGGCGCCGGTGTCTACCGGTCAGCCATCTACCGTCCATGTGCATCGTGATTCGTGCTGCGTCATTTGCCATGTTTGACCAATTTCAACTTGATATGATGCACATTTGGATTTTAATTGAAACCGTGATGAAATCTTGTAGATTTTAGTTATCTCATAAGCATAACACATAGATTTCACACATATTTAGACTATTTCAACTTTTTTCCAATCAAATTATGTTTCACAGCAAAATCCTACTAGATTTCATAACGGCTTGAATTAGATTTCAAATATATATCATATCAAGTTGAAATTGGTCAAACATGACAAAAGACGCAGCACGAATCACGAAGCAAGTGGACGATGGATGACTGACCGGTAGACACCGGCGCCGACAGAAAAACTGCGTTGATTCTCTACCACAAGTCTTGCTTCAAATGCAGCCATTGAAAGGCACCCTTTCGGTAATTCCTTCTTTGTTGAAGTTTGCACTCAGATGCATCAGTTTCTTACACCCAATTTCTCTATGATCTGAATTTATAGATGTGCAGCTACTCCATGGATGGAGTTCTTTACTCCAAGACTCATTTTGAGCAGCTTTTCAAGGAAACAGGCACCTTCAACAAAAACTTCCCCACATATAAGTTTGTCCTGCATCGTTCTTCCCACTGTTGTTTTGCAATCGCAACAGGAATCTCATTACAGTATACTTGTTTTTTATTTTCGGTGCCAAGGCAAACAATGAGCAGGTACTGCATTCTCACCATCTTTTTTATTTGATTACTCTTTGTAGTTTTTGAGCCTTTTCCCTAGAAAATAGCTTTACTAGTCATTCTGCGGGCCACACTATTTGTTGTGAAAAGATCATCGAAAAAACAAGCATCGTTATACCCGTAATGTGAATTTTTGCATGATAGGTTATTCTTGCTATTGCTTTAATATTTCATGCAGTACAATAAGCAATGTCACGCTTCCCAGATTTGTCACAGACTACAGCTCATGAATCATTTTTGTTATCTTGTACAGTCTAAGGTCCCAAACAAGTTATCTTCTGTGTTCTGCGGAACTCAGGACAAGTTTGCTGCCTGCAAGAAGACTGTGTACCCATTAGAGAAGGTAAAAAACAATCCCTTCTCCAAAGATCAAGCAGTGGAAGGGCAACTGATTGACTTGTTCATCTCTCAACTTTTGACTAACAAAACTGAAGTTGCAATAGGATGCACAGGCATGTCTGTATGCATCATTTCGAGTCCATTATCATGATTAATCGTTGGAAACCACAGAATACACATGCATCTTGTGCCCTTCTCAAGATGCGAAAGCCTGTCTGATAATTCCAATCCCTTTGCAGATGACCTTGGAGGTCTGAGCCCTACCACAAGACCTGCTTCAAGTGCGCTCACGACGGCTGCCTCCTACGCTGCCCTCAACAGGATCCTATACTGCCAGCACCACTTCTGGCAGCTGTTCAAGGAGAAGGGAAGCTACGACAACTTGCTCAAGCCCGCCTCGGCAAAGAACACCGGCCAACCAGAGACCACCAAGGAAGAGGTGTCACCCGAGGAGCAGGCGGCAGAAGCCGTAGAGGATGAGGAGCACTCATAAGAACATACACTTGAGCAGTTACAAGAACCTACATGCTGATATTCTCCCGTTGATGGTGCTCTTGTGTATTGCTGCTGCTGCCCATCGTTTGTATCTCATCGAGACACACAGTATTGGTATGCGCGTTTGGTAGCCTGCATGGGTATCTCGTTTTCTTGGGGGCATGCCCTGAAGAGCATGGCCACGGAAAAACGACCGGGATCCATGTTGTTGCTCATGTTTGGTAGCCTGTAGCCGGGTTAGTCGCATGGGATGAGAAAAGACAAGCCCTTTGTTTGGTTCGATCTAATCTGGACTCTTCGGCTGAGCTTAAACAAAGGGACATTGTTTGGTTGCTTGCAAGCAGCCGACTACGGTTACCACAGTTCAAACATGGTGAGATTACCATGCCATGATCAAACACTACCATGATCATACACTACGATGATCATACACTAAAACAGAAGTAGTTTCACAATCACCAGAAGTAGGACGATGATTATGAAGTCCTTCATCCTACAACCTACCACTTGATTACGGTATGACCTCGTTCGCCCTGGCCTGAGCAATGAGCTGATGTTCTATCACGTCATGATCTCCTAGGGGATGCAAAGTCTCGAACCCTTCATAGCTGTTGTTGGAGAACCTTATCACCTATTCTTGGCAGCGCCGCCAAAATTGTACACTCTTGGACGTCTTCCCCTATACACAACGTACCAGTTCATCTGCAAAGGACACAAGGATGAAGGGATAGAACATATCATCATAACTAGACACATGAACAACATCAACAGAAGCTTAAGAACGCGTCTCTAACATAGAACTACTGCGCATGCATGATACTTACAAAAGTAGGATCGCAAGTTCATCCTACACCTATGGTGTTACACCTACCACCACATCAAAAAGTGGGTGTCATCCTACCACCACCACCACCAACAAGTTCACCATCATCCGATGGGTTAGTATATACCACCTCATCAAAATATACAGGCCATAAGAGTAGTTTGTAAGCCCTAGCTAAGCCAAAATATACATCGACATCATCAGTTCAACTTCATCATGCTTCTGCTGCTGCCACCCTCCCCACCTCGACAGTGCAAGATCACTCCTCGTAGTACTTGCCCATGAAGTTCCTCAGCCAGAGGGTCATGTGCTGCTCTGCCATGCCGACGAAGTTCACATCATGTGCCTTGTGGTCGACGACGAGGTGGTCGAGAGCCACCATCATAGCCTCCTCAGTGAACCCAACAGAGTCCATGACGACATTGAACATGTCAGGGTACATGTCCGTCGGCTTGCTCTCCCTAATGGCCTGGGCAACCTCCTTCACATCTTCAGTCATGCTGGCAAAAGCCTGGATCTCTTCCTCAGCGAGGGCACCTCTCTTCCTCTTTTGTCCATGGGTGTGGCTGGTGTATCCCCCTTCCTGCCCGGAGGACCATCAAGGATCACCTGTCAGACTCCTGCGTGTCGGCATCCTCCGGCAGAGGAGTGCCAAGGGGAGTACCTGACCCCATGGCATACTTGTCGGTGGCCAAACCAAAGGAGAAGATCGTTTGCATCTGTGGGTAGTTCAGAATAGACTTGTTAAGAAACTCAGCATCCTTGGGGTGATCCTACGATTGGAAGATGAGTGTGTTAGAGCACGATTGTTAGTTCAAGTTTGAAAAGAACCCACTGTT
Organism: Poa pratensis; assembly: GCA_947311845.1. Classification (NCBI taxonomy): domain Eukaryota; kingdom Viridiplantae; phylum Streptophyta; class Magnoliopsida; order Poales; family Poaceae; genus Poa; species Poa pratensis. The sequence continues at coordinate 44,725,386 of CAMZMU010000064.1, forward strand.
AGTACACAGATGCTCACCATGATGTGGCCCGTGTAGTGTGCGTCCTCTAGGATGATGGTGTGGTCTCCTCACACCATTGAGCGCCGCTCAAATCTCTGAGCTTGCTCACCTGTACCCACCTCAGCCTCCACTTCCTCAGGTGGTTGTACACCTGAGTTGAGGTCACCTCTGCCCCACAGTGGGCAAAGAGAGCCCGAGCGTAAGCTTTCAGATGCACCTCTTTGAAACCCTTGGTTGTCCTAACATCTGACCTGATGAGAGTGGTCATGTGCTTGAGCACAAAGGTTGACATGAATGGGAGCCATTTCATGGTTGCTTTGGCCTGGGCCTTGTTCTTCGCAATCTGCTGGTTCAACGTCGTAGCTAACGAGCCTACAACATCGTGCACAGCACCGTACGTGTTGTCGTTCATGCCGAACTCCGTCATGGGCTGAGAGTCCTCGACATACGACGATGGGATTTGGGAGTCCCCAATTGGTACAAGTGACATACTAAAATCCTCGCTCTTCATCTCCTACATCGAGCACGAAACAAACCTTATGAGCCTATGATGCATGTAAAATGCATACATGAACTTTGCACTATATCACTTATATTCCAATCATATTTGCATCATATAAGGGTTATACCACTGTTATATAATGATTTTAGGCAATAAAATATTTATTTCCTATTTTTATGGAATTAACCCTGCGCAGGCAGAAAACCCTATTTTTTCCTTTTAAGTTTCAGGGACCCAAACGACGTCCAAATGACCTGGAAAATTACGAGCGTCAATATTTTGGAAGGAAGAAGACTTGGGAGCGAAGGAAGCAAGCAAACGGAGGCCAGAAGCCCAAAAGAGGGTGGCCCACGCGGCCTCTGTACCTGGCCGCGTGGGGCCCACCATTTTGGCCCTCGTGGCTCCGCTGCCGTCGATCTTTCCTCCACCGACATCGTCTTGACCTAAAAACGCCTATAAAAAAGTCCCACGTCGTTCTCTGGAACAAGCGCCGCCGAAACACAGAAACACCGAAAGAGAGATCTGGAGCTGCAGATTGGAGGGGGAAAACTCCGGCGGGGCGCTGCCGGCGTGGTCTCCATCTTCTCCATCGACATCTCCACCGTCTCCATGATGAAGAGGGAGTAGTCCACCTCTGGACTATGGGTTTGTGGAAGTAACTTATGTATCTCTCCTCTCTTGAGCTTCACTAATTAGTACCGTATGAGCTGCTGAACATGATTACGGTCATATTTGTAATACCTATGTGGTGGATCTTTTTTATGAGTTAATATATGTTTGAGATTGCAATATTTGTTTCAGTTATGAATATAGATGCATATTATGTACCCCGTTCTTATTCACTTGTTATGATCAAGCATGTTTATGAGGGCGTGTGTGGGTGATGTGTGCATTAGTTGGAGTAACGGGGGGTGGTGAGTGCGGTAAGTTGACAACTGTAATATCGCGATCCACTTGGGTGTTTTACCTTACTTTGTTGCCTCACTAGGGATAAACAAAAATACCATGCTACAAGGGTTGTGGGTGATTTGCCACTTCTCCGTGACTAGATCTAGCATGTTCTTATTTTAACTTCATGTCATGATACTTAAAGCTATACTCTGAGTTATCTTAATTACTGAGGTGTTATGATTTGGTTCGCATCTTGGTGAGTATAAGTGAGATTAATAACCAAAAGATCTCTATGTTAGGACGTGATGCCCATATAATTAGTAACTTGTTATCAAACTTTGTGTTGCAATCTCATATGTCAACTCTATGGGTTCCATTGTCTACCACTTTATTAAAGAGAGAGTGCATTTGTGAAACCATGAACCCCGGTCCATTTTTAATCATAAGAAACACCTTTCCAACAACTTTTACCACTTTTTCATTTTCTGCCATTATTAAATCCGAAAATACAAAAACACTTTTACATCTTGCATTCATCATAAAAAAACCCAAAAATATCATTCATCATTGTTATCATCATCCTTGCACATTTATTCACCACCATTGCATATTTATTTCTTGTTTGCATTGCATAATTATCTTGATATTATTCTTACACCTTGTGCTTGACAACCACAGGTGAGGTTGAGGACCAAAACATTTAACATTGTTTTAGGTGACCAAAAAGAAGGATAAGGAGATAAATCTTTCACTACTGATTCCCGAGAGTTCGATATTAAACCCTCGAGTCACCCCTCGTGGGGAAAACACGTCTTCCATTTACTACACACTCTGCACTTGGAGTCTCAACCTAACCCATTTACTTTTGACGCAGGTAACTACGCACCAAGACATCAACTGTTTTTGGAGCTGTAGATCAACCTCTTCAAGGGCCATCAGCCTACCGATCTACCATTGTCAACCTCGTAAGCAAAGACAAGCATGTGTATGAACTAATGAAGTGACATCGAAACTAACAGATCTAGAGAGCATGACCACATGTGAGAACATAGGTGAAATCTAACAGATCTACAAATCCTAGCACCTCAGCTACAAGCATGGATCATACATACATCTTCGGAGACCACAAACACAGCTCAGATCTAGAACATACTACACACATGAACACTATGATAGCACGGTTTTGGAACTTATAGCCATCGATGGGGACGGACGAAGGCGAGCTCACTCCGTGCCGAGGAGGGTGCCGCCGCCGCTCCGCTGCTGCCTGCCGATGAAGACTGCCGCCGCCGCTTACCTGCGAGCTCGGACCGAAGAGCTCGAACTGATGAAAATGGTGGACTTCGAGCAGCGGTGAGAGTAGATGGCGTATATAGGGAGGCTTTTGGGCAGGAGGTGACGCAAACTCTCCCGCCGAGATTTCGGCTGCACCGCGCGAGCTCCCGCCATCTCCAAATCGCGCGCCGCAGCTGCAGGCGGGATGGGAATCTGCATGAGGAGAAGAGAGAGAGGAGGCACGGGCATGGCTCCCTGGAAACGGCCGATTCGGCCGTTCCTATGGGGCCTGGCCCGTGGATGCTTTAAACATCGTGCGGGCCTGTCTACACGAAAACGCGAATCAAACAAGGTGTCTGGTTCTGCATCCAGCGGGTCTGGCCCATCGGGCTGCAGGCTACCAAACGCGTCCTATAGGACTTTTCGTCTTGGCTTGTGCAATCCTGAATTATGTATCTCATTTTTTACGTGAAAATTCTGCATCTCATTACCCGTGCGCAGTGTCGAGAGCTGAATTTGTACGTGTTCGGTTTTATCCTGGGATGTCGATAGCTCAACTTCTTGTTCACAGTGTATCTTTGGCTTCGGTCGGAAACATATCCTTTCTTGCCCTTCTTTCTCCTCCAAATGTCAAAAGACAATTCAAATTTCTTTGTGTGTGTTTTGAAAGACAATTCAAGATCCAAACATTCGTCCCCCATTTGTTATTGTGCGAATACCGTAACGTGCCCGTTTTTTATTCCTTTCACATCGGATCCCAAGCTCCTCAGGCCTCGCCCTGCAACCTCCTTTTCATGAACTTCGTCTCGTGAAAAAACTGGTTGCTTCACCTTCATAGCGCTATGGGGCCTCCTTTTGACCCTCATGGATTCTCTCATGGGCCCCAAGTGTTGGTTGCTTCACCTTCATGCAAAACTGGTTTTGGTTGATTTGTTTTGAGTCCCGAAGGTTCCTTCTGGACCTTCCCGCCTTCTAGAACTAAATAGCAATGTATAGGGGCTTTCTAGGAAAAATTTCCAAGTCAACTAAAACTGATAAATTAAGAAAGATAGACAGATATAACATTCCAAACTTCCCTGTATGGTATAAAATAGATGACATAAAATACACATCTTTTATAGATCATGGCTGATAGGTGCGGCGAGTTTTTTACAACAAATTTATGGATACATCATCCGATGGCTCGTCCGACGATGATATTTTGATGGCCATAACTCTTGTCCCTAGATGCATGATGAAATACGTAACCCGGCTGTTCATGTTCAATTTCCATAAAATTTGGTCGAGCATATGTGGATCCACAAAGAACACGAGCAGTCCTTATTTGTTGTCTTCTCATGAAGTTTGATCAAGTTTTATGATTATTGGAATTTAAAGTGTAAATTTTAATTAGTGTGAGATTTAGGTCATTTGGATATTTAAATTATTATATAAGTTGATCTGTGCTCGTTGCTTAGGTTTAGTACGTGTCAGGTCGTGCGACAATCTGACAGAATTACCCCTATATATTAAGGGGGAGGGATTGGAGGCCTCTCCGCGCTCCGATTTTGGGCCGTTGGATCGAAATCCGACGGCCCCAATCGACCAGATCGGGCGGGTACTGTAGCATGAAAGTAATCTACAGTACCGCGCCCGATCCTGGCCGTCCATTCGGCGATCCGACGGCTCGCGCATCGTCTCCGTGACGACTTTTCAAAAATCTCCCTCCAAATTGCAGAAAGAGCTCCGCAACCCAGTTTTTTACGAGCGGAGGGACCTACACGCAATTCCACAAAAATTCAGGTCCTTTTTTGCAAAAGTATCCGCAGATCCTCTCTTCCCCTCCTCTCTCCCGCGGGGCCGCCGCGCATCGCCGCCGCCACGCCGGTCCCCGCGCGCATCGGGGACAGCGGGGAGCTGCGCCGCCGCGCCCTCCACCTACTGGCTGCGGATCGGCCGCCGAGACGGCGCAGCGTCGCCGGGGTGGCCGCTGCCGTCTCGCCATCCTCCTCCGCGTCCGTGCGCCGGCGCGTCGCTCCGGCGACCATTAAGGGGCGGCGCCGCCACCTCTACGTCGGCCGCGTCGAGGCGCAGCCTCCGCGGCCCGCGCTGCCTCCCAGCTCGCCGTCGGGCGGCTCCGGCGAGCGCTACGCCGCCGCTGCCGACCCGCCGGGCCAGTGACGTCACCGCCCCGTCACGCTTGGGCCTGGGCTGGGGAGGCAGGCCTGCTGCTGGGCTGGCTACGGAGGCGTGCCTTCTTTTTTTTCCTTTGTGATTTATTTTTCTTTTTTTCCGAATTCAAACTCAAATCAGTTCGAACCAAATTTTGCAAATTTGTTACAGTTTTAAATCTGCATCCCAGAAACTTCGGACCTACCCAAAAATATTTGAATTTTAAAAATTTCAAATAGTACATAAGGCCTCATTAATAGATTTAAAGAAAAATACAACGATTTCAAACTTTTAGTTCATTAATTACAATAATGCAAAAAAAACACATACTTACAAAATGCATACAGGAAAACCAAACAATTTTTCCTTGCGGGTTCCAAAATATAATTCACCAATTCACACAGTACAAAACTTCAATTTTACGAATCACAACGATGCAAACCGCGACAAAAAAATACAGAAAATGTATTTCCAAAAAAAATCTATCCTACATATTCAATTTCTTTCTGAGTTCGAACATGGATTTGAAAAATTCACAAGAACAAAGACATTTTAATTTACTTACTACAATCCTGCAAATCATACGTACGAAATGCAAAAAAGGAAAAAAACCTCAAGCAAATCTTCCTCTCCTCATAAAAAAAATCAACAAATTTCTATTATTTTGAAAACTAGGTTCCAAACAAGATTTGTCGGGATTTCTAAGAACAAATATCCCCCCCCCCCCCCCCCCCCCCCCCCCCCCCCCGCCGCCTCATAAAATATTGTTGTAGGTTTTTTTTAAAAAACTTTCATGTTCTTTCAAATACATATTCAAATCATTACTCCCCCCCCCCCCCCCCCCCCCCTAAAATGTTGTCGCATCTTCTCTTTAAAAAAAGCAACAACTAATATAACTTCCTATATAAATTATAGAGCTGATGACGCCTTTTTATATAAATTGTGGAGCTTACGGAAAAACTTTTGAAGCTGCTGGATATTCGTGGATACTCAAAAACAATAAAAATAAAATATAATTCAGTACATATATATTCTATCAGCTTTTACCAAATATATTATTCGAGTCAGTCCCAGATATAATTTATGTCGAACCTGTCAAACAAAATTTGGATTTAAAACTTAATCAAAACAACTATTTCCCACGATGCCACGACAGTGATTTATAACAACGGTCTCATCTGTCAAAAAAAAAATACACAGATATTTGGAGTATTATTTAATCAAGAGCATAAGTGGATCGGACCTGTCGCTTTTTTCCCTTTCTCAAAATCATTCCCGCTGGGAAAAAAATCCCTGGCCAGTGGGCCCGATGCATATAAAAATTTCTAAAAAAAAGGAAAAGACCGAAAAAAATGTCCTGACATATCTATTTGAAAGTTATATCCATTTGAAAAATACGAGTACTATAGGAAAACAACGGAAAACAACCAGCAAAATACATCCAAACTGACTACCAAAAAAAAATGATCTTCATTGAGAACGTACATTGACCCGGAGCGGACGAAGCGAGTACGAGGTTAGCAAACACATCACGCAAAAGCAAAGCAGATTATCTGGCAGAGAAAGAAGCGAGGAAAACTGGGTTACCACTTCCTGACTTGCCACTGTGCAGGCAAATCTAGCAAGGACTTCGGAAAAGCAGACGGGAGAGAGAGGCACGGCAGCACGGTGACGTCTGTCGTAGAAAGGGACAGCTCGCTCGCTCTCCGGGAACCTTTGGTTGGCCGTCCGCGTAGAAGAAAAGAAAAAAAGGAAAAAGCAGCAGCGGCAGGCAGGCAGGCATTCGTCCATGCCCACCCGGGCGATCGATCGGTGTCCGGAAAAAGCCTACGGTGACGCCGGAGTGGAAATAAAACTCAAAACTCTTATATGGCTCATTAAGAGTTATGAGTTAATTAAGAGTAGAATTTTGCTGCCGGCATCGGCCAGTTCGGCCCTGCCTCGCTGGTGCTGTGATCGGTGTCCAAATGAAATTAAATGATGGGTGCCAAACGAGCCTGTAGAATTTTGTGTGGGGGCGTTGAGGATCATTGTCAGAGAAGCTTGCAATTGTGGCACCCTACGAGTTACTGCTAGATCAGTGGTGATAGATCAGCGTCGAGGAACATGTGCTAGTCTGAAGAGATTATTTTAGCTTGTACGTCTTCTCGGTTGTGGACTAATTAGAAATTTTAGTTGGGTGCATTTCCTTTGTATTCATTAGACATTTGTTGAGTAGGCAACTCTTAGACTTTGAAAAGGCTGAATTCTCTTGTGGGCTGATCTCTCTTGTTATTTTTTCTTTGTTTTTCTTATATGAAGGATTGGTAAGTGAACTTGTAAACATGAACCTTTTCTTCTCAAATTCATAATAAATTCTGCTGGGTCAGAAGAATTTGATGGATGGGAGCCCGGTTAAAGTTTACTTTTGGATTCATATTTATTGGCTAGTTTGGTGGTGAATCAAGGATAGCTGATATGCTGAATACCTTAATTGTTCTTGCCATGTCAAGTCTGTTACTTCCGAAGTCACGTCTCCACTAACTAAACAGCTCCGGCGGAGGATTGTTTGGCTGGTGCGGCTTTTGGTTCCGGCGATGCTGGCTCCTAGGTGGCTTGTTCGTAGTCAGGGATTTACACGGTTTTCCTTGAATAAACCGTTGTTTGTATTTTCTTTCCCTAGTTTTCCTCATAAACTGGGTCAATTCTCTCTTCTTAAATGAATTGCAAGTGCTCTTTGAGGTGTTCCTCAAAACAAAAGGGAGAATAACAAACAGCTCAATATTTTGTTTGTCACATTGATGTCATGACTCTGCTAACTATTGTGGTATTAATCTACCAGTAGTGCAAGAGCTAGTTTCCTCATTCCTGGAAGTAACATGACTGGTTGTGGCAGTGACCTGGGAATACACTTGGTTTTGGATGAAAGCTGATTATTGCTATTAAGCACCTACGTATCTGAGTCTTCTCTAACTGGGATTGATTTAGTCCAGTAATCTTTGCGGATTCCGAGTAGAATTATTTTTTATCATCTTCTTAAATTCTGCGGTCATGTAGTTTTTAGAAGGGATTCAACACCTGAGATACAATGTTAACCAATTGCTTGTGGTAAACTAGTTGGCTAACTTTGTACATTGTACTTGATCACATGTGTATGGATGTTGAAGATCCATATTTCAGCTCACTAGTTATTGTTTTGATCCTGGAAATAAAATTTGTATAAACCGATTTCCTGTTAGTTTTTCGTGAAATAAATCGTTTTTTGGGGTATCATGAGTGTACTCATTCATATATTTGTTCGTGGTCACTCATGGCTGGGCACTGTTAGAATAGTTCTATCAACCAACTATCCCAAAAGTCCGAACTGATAGGAAGTGGTGATATTATATACTTGGCATATACTTTTAACACCCCCCCTTCACATCCAGGAAAGGATGTGGAATGATCTACACTTCCCCTCACACCCCGGAAAGGATGTGGAATAAATGGTAGGGAAATGCGGGAGTTGAGACTTGAACCCAAGACCTCAGTGCTCTGATACCATGTTAGAATAGTTCTATCAACCAACTATCCCAAAAGTCCGAACTGATAGGAAGTGGTGATATTATATACTTGACATATACTTTTAACACCCCCCCCTTCACATCCAGGAAAGGATGTGGAATGATCTACACTTCCCCTCACACCCCGGAAAGGATGTGGAATAAATGGTAGGGAAATGCGGGAGTTGAGACTTGAACCCAAGACCTCAGTGCTCTGATACCATGTTAGAATAGTTCTATCAACCAACTATCCCAAAAGTCCGAACTGATAGGAAGTGGTGATATGATATACTTAACAGGCACAAGTGTTTCTATTACTGTCATGTACACGACAAAAGTCTGTTTGGTTAGCTGGCTTTTTGCTGACTGGTGTGTGTTTTGTTAACTTGCAGGATTTGATAATAATGGGAGAAAACAAATGGATGGGGAAAAGATGGGAGGACATGGAAACTGATGTCCTCGTGAAGATATTTAAGGAGCTAAACTTGGTTGAGCTGTCACCAGTGTCTCAAGTTTGTCGCTTATGGCGTTTAGCTTGTTCAGATCCACTTATATGGGGCACTCTTGACTTTGGACTGCTAAAATCCAACTTCATTCAAACAAGAGCATCTCCATATATTTGGGTTGATGATAGGTCTGACAAGAGACTTTCAAAAATACTAAGGGTGGCAATGGCAATTAGCCGTGGAAGTGTTAATTCTATAATATTCCATTACAATCTGTACATGAAAGATGAACATCTGCATTACATCTCACAAAGGTAAATACTCTTTGCTAGCTAGTACTACGTTTTATGACTGTTCTGTTTGTATTCATATCCTGTATATGGCTGTATGACATGTAGTTCTATATTAAATCTGCCAACTTCATTTTCAGCTCGTTAGTCAAGGCTTTGCGTGCAGATGTATTGTAGCAGTGGGTATTTTATCTCGAGCACAATGTGTAATTTGTATTAGCAAAAGGCACCGGAATGGTTCCAGTACAGCCCACAACGGAAACGAAGACAATTGAAAAAGAAAAGAAAGCGCAACGAAAACAGCCCTAAGCTAAGCTATCTACAAGAGGAAACTTCTAGGTGTCTTGTAGCAGTAGGTCTTACTGAGCTTTATAGTTAAAGCAATTGTAAGACATTAAATTGGTGACCGGGTTAAATATTATTTCCTTTAATCTTCATGTCATGCACTATCAGTTCTACACATAGGATATCTTTAGCACTAGCTATTTTAGCTTGCAAAAAAGTCTTATATTAGGGGACAGAGGTAGTATTTTATAGTCGTTCAATTTATTATAGGTCCAAGGAATGTTGTTTGAGGATTTTTTAAGTTGAACTGACTCTTGATTTTTGCTATCGTTGCTCATATCTTGACACTGCTCTTGACTCTTAAGTTTATGGTGCGTCATTGTAAGCTGAGGAATGCTAACAGTAAATAGCTATGTGCAGGTCTCCTCACCTAAAACGATTGGTTATGCCAGCATGGAACCGCATTTCAAGAATGGGAATATGCCTAGCTATTCAAAGGTGGGAAGAGCTGGAGTCCTTAACTATGCCCACCATAGGTTATCCTCCATATATCATGGAGGAGTTAGCCAGAAGATGCAAGAATTTTAAAGAACTTAAGGTCATGGGTTCATTTGATCTCCTATTTGCTTCAGCAGTCACCACCTACCTTCCGAAGCTGAAAGTCTTGAGCCTCCGTTGCTCAAAAGTGACGATGGGTGCCCTGCTATGTGTTCTGAACTCAATGGAACATCTTGAGGTTCTCAATATATCCCACTGCCTGCTGTATGAGATCGCGACAAATGGACGGAGGCAAGTGATTCATGAGTTAGATGACAGAACTCTTGAGAGAGCTTCCCAGTTGCGGGAGTTCCACCACTGCCAGAGCAGAGAATGCCTCGCATGCCAGCGGATGATGCTGGATGAAGGTATCTTGCGGTGGTATAGATATGAGGATCGGTTTTGGCGACGGGATGAGGTGAGCTCGCTTGACCTGAAAGATTATGGGAGGTTGTTTGGTGCACAGTGTGAGATGTTGACATCAGTTGATTAGAAGCTAATCGGGAAATAAAACCTGCCTCCTCATTTTAGACGCTTGTGATGATGCGCCGGCCATGTGCAAATCGTAGCAAAGAATTGGTAAGCTGTAACCCTAGAGAAATAATGGAAATAATAATGTGCATGGATGGTGGTGTGGTAGCTTGTGCTGTAAATGGATGGATAACCTGTCTTGTTTGAAGGTGGTGTGCACCTCTATGGGGCCCAGAATGTAAAACCCAGAACCGTATGTTTTCTAGTGATCTTTGCATTGGACGTGGATTTCTATTCCCAGGTTGGCTGTATTGGAAAGTAAACCCAAGATGGATGTGTCTTTTTCCGGAGAAATTCATGATACATTGATGTGCTCCAAGCTGGTCCTGCTTCCACTGGGCCTTTATTGATTCGAAGATGTTTTCTTCCAATGTGTTTTGTTGTTTGAGGTAGATTCCTATTGTGAGGTAGCATGTCGTGATCTTCCTGCCTGCCTTTTGTCTGAGGCTATGTCAGTGGAGCCGTTGAATTGTGATATCTTAGACTTGTGACTTAGTGAGATGTCATCCTTCTTTCGGAAAAGAAATTAGAAAGTAACATCGCCATCAATACGTAATAACATATACTCTTTTCATCCACAAACGTGGCGCACCTGTTTTCGAGACTTAACCTTGACCATTTTTTGGTCAACAAAACATGGGTTAAGTGTTGAATACTTGAATATGTACTTAAATAAAGCTTATAACATTTTCTCATATTATCCGTCAATATTGATGGTTATTTATTTCTTTTGTGCGCGGAAGGACTCTCGGCTTTGTTAAACAGAGCTGAAGTGGAGGGACAAATTAAGGGTATCACTCTTGCTAATGGTACCCCCACTATAAACCACCTACTGTTTGCCGACGATTCGCTCTTGTTGTTTGAGGCCAGTCCGCAAGGAGCCATGGAGATTAATGCCATTTTGCAAACTTATGAGATGTGGTCTGGTCAAATGGTGAATAGAGACAAGTCCTCCATCCTTTTTAGCACTAACACACCGCGTCCCAAGAAAATAGAAATCATGCAAATTCTTGGGCTGCAATCAGAGGCGACAGAAGGGAAGTATCTTGGTCTTCCTATGTATGTAGGCCGTCAAAGAAGAAGTGTTTCCAATACCTAAAAGGCAGGATTTGGGCTCGGATCAGTGGGTGGAAGGAGAAGTTTTTATCCAAGGCTGGCAAGGAAATCTTGATTAAAGCGGTGGCACAGGCTATACCCACTTATGCCATGGCTTGTTTTGATCTAACCAAGTCGTTGTGTGATGAAATCAGCCAGATGGTGTGCAGATTTTGGTGGGCACAACAAGATGACGAAAATCGTATGCATTGGGTCAGTTGGGAAAAGATGAAATTACCGAAGGAGCAAGGAGGGATGGGATTTAAAGATCTTCACTCTTTTAACTTGGCCATGTTGTCTCGTCAAGTCTGGAGGCTTCTGCAAATTCCTGACTCCCTTTGTGCAAAGGTACTGAAAGCCAAATATTATCCCAACACTTCGGTGCTAGAAGCTCAACCGGTGGCTGGTATGAGCTACATAATGCGCAGTATCTTGAAAGGCCTTGAGATAGTCAAGGAAGGTATGGTCTGGCGTGTAGGCTCGGGTGAACACATATCTATTTGGGACGATCCTTGGCTACTGTGTGATACTTCGAGGAAGCCAATCACTCGTCGGGGAAATCAGGTACTGACCAAGGTTGCTGAACTGATTGACCCCATAACGGGACAGTGGGACACTCAGCTTGTCGAGCAGTCGTTCTGCCAGCGAGATGCACAGCTGATCCTTCAAATTCCCATTTGTGATCAGCACGACGACTTCATAGCTTGGCATTTTGACACAAAAGGCTTGTTCTCTGTACGTTCAGCCTACCGAGTGCACTTACAGCTGCTTGAGAAGAATGCAACGAGGGTGCATGGTGGATCGTCTAATGATTCTCCATGGAGGGAAGATGTATGGAAAGGTATCTGGAAGCTAACCAGCCAATGTTCATCATTTTTTGTGGCTTTGTCATAACAGTCACCCGCTGAATATGAACATACATGGCCGGGGAGTGGAGCTAGACACAAAATGCATGGTGTGCCACAGACTTTTCGAGGATGGCGGCCACTTGTTCTTGAGGTGCAAGGAAGCGAAGGCGTGCTGGCGGGCATCTCTTCTTGAACAGGTTCGTGTTCAACTGCTGGAGTGCGACAACCCCATGGAATTTGTCGAAAGGATACTAAATCTGCTGAGGAGCGGAAGCTGCGCACCGTTTGTCTCCTGTGTGGTCATGGTGGACAGAGCGAAACAAAGCAAAAAATGGGGAACGCCGCTTGTCTCCGGAAGAATTCCAGAGACAGATTTGGCATCAGGTGGGGGAGTGGAAGCAGTATTTTGGTACGAAGTCCAAAGTGCACTTGCACCATGTTCAGAAGTGGCAGGTGCCACCAACGGACTGGGTCATGATTAACCTGGATGGTTCGTTTAGTCCTGAAGATAGGAGAGAGGCTGGGATTGCATAGCACGCAATAACGAGGGCGAAATTTTGTTCTCTGCTGCTGGAAACTTGCCTCACCTGTCCGAAGCGCTACATGCCGAGGCTATGGCTATGACGAAAGCCATTGAGCTGGCGGAGCAATTTGGGATGGGTCGTGTGATCTTCTCGACAACTGTCTGACTCTTAAACAAGCCATCACTTCTTGTTCGCTTGATCGAGCCCCTCTGGGTACGTTGTTCCGTGAAGCCAAGTTCCTGCTAAGCTTAGGGTTCATTGAGTACCAAGTTGTTTTTAAACCTCGTTCATGTAATAATCCAGCGCATGTGCTCGCCCATATCGGTGCTAGTGAGGTTTTCGGCAACCATACTGTGTGGTTTTCTGATCCTCCCAGTGATGTAACCCGTGCAGTGGCCGACGATCTTGTCGAGTCCACAAGTTAATGGTATAACAGGTGTTTTAATTTAAAAAAAAATCAGAAATAGAACGCCATATAGTTATGGACAGAGGAGTAGTTCGTTTGAGGCGCATAAAAAGATGGTTGATAGTCAATCAAAAAAGGGAGGAGCATATCACACTGGTTAGCGTACCTAGAGTTGTTAGCATAAAATCGCAACATTGAAGGTCAAATTGCGAAAAAACGCGACATTGATGTGGGATCGCAGAAAATCACGACTTTGGTGGTGGTCGCAGGAAAAATCGCAATAAACACACATCGGTCGTTAAACGCGAATTGACACCGAATCTGATATGTGGGACCCACTCAACAACTGATGTGGCGTGAAGAGCCAACTTGTCGGACCAATTTGCATATTTTTGACTAAGTCCCACTAGTCAGCCCCATGGGAGCCAATTTAAAAAAAAATGTCTAAAGAAAAACTTCCTCCTCCACCTCCAGTAGCAAGGCATGTGGTCTAGACCTCGCGGCAAGTGGGACCCAGTAAATAAAAATGCAAATTGGTCCTGACAAGTGGGGCTCTTCACGCCACTTTAGCTGTTGGGTGGGTCCCACATGTCAGATTCGGTGTCAATTCGCGTTTAACAACCCATGTGTGTTTATTGAGAACGAACGCCACCAGAGTCACGGTTTTCTGCGATCCCACGTCAACGTCAGGGTTTTTCGAATTTCGCCTTCAATGCGCGGTTTTATGCTAACAACTCGCAGCTATGGAAGAAGAGAAAGACAAATGAATACTATGTTCTCTCGGGTGCCGCCCGGCCATCACCCGGTGGTCGGCTATGACACTGTTCATTGTTAATTTTTCTTTTTCTATTTCTCAATACTCTTTACGAATAAGAAAATTTGGAGGTTGTAGACACATATCTTGTGAACATTCTTTCGTGTTTTTTGCACATTTAAAATTATTTTTTCACTGATAGCACGAGAGCATCTAAAGGGGTGGTTGCACTATATATTTCTCTGACCGAGCACTTGCAATGACTGTTGAGCCCGCTCTCGAAGAAAGGAAACACAAGCAAGAAGGTGGTCTTATATATCAACACTCAAAGTTCAATCATTACACACAGTTTTTTGGCGAGGCCTGGAGGCTCACCCTCTAGACTAACAAATGAGTATGCACAATTGGACTGACCAAAAAGGTCTAGTTCTACCTGCAATGCAATTAAGGACCAAGAAAGAACCAATGATACAATCAGAATTGTAGATAAAAGATGAGCTTTATCAAGAGGTGGGATCCTGCAAGTGCGTAATAGAAGACTAGCAAAAATCCGAGTTTTTAAACTAAACAAAATTCAATCTAAACTCACGCCTAGGATAGGTATTGAAGAGGAGAGGAGGGGTTTCGACCAGCCATGGGGTGGCGTCCAATCCAACCTAGGTAGACTTCTCTCAGTCAACGCAGACTCTAAAAGCACACTAAAAATTCTGGTCCAATATTACATGGGCCCTAGCCCAAAAATAGATATGACACAGGACCATATGATGTTATGGACGAAGAATATGAAGTGTAGGCTTGCATATTTCATCCAAGTCGATCTTCAAGCATCATTATATGGTGGCTTCAAGTTTCTGAAAGAGTGAAACGCACGGGAGGTCACCAAGTTGCACGAAATATAAGGATTGTCACAAGTTGAAAAACCTCAAAACGTGGTCACAAAGTTGTAGATTAGCGACATGTTGGTCATTCCGTCACGGAGGGCGTCAACCCGCTGACGTGGCATGTGTTTTTTACACATATCCCCTTATAATTTTGTTTCTTCAATTGCTAAGTCCTTTTTGATTTTTTTTCCTTTTCACAAATTCTCCAAGCGAACCGGTGCGCCGGCCGCCGGCCGATGCAGCCTTCTCGAGCTCCACTACGTCGGCTGCATCGATGGCGTGCAGGCGCCACTCCATGGCCGCCGCCAGATTGGCCCAGGCGCCGTCTCGCGCCGTTGCGACGCCGATGCCCGACTCGCGCTCACGCTGCGGGCGGTCCGGTTCCTCGCCGCCGGGGACGCCAAGCAGCTGGCCGAGGACTTCCGAGTGAAGGCTCGTCTTGCCACACCTCCTGGCACTCCACTCGTTCCGCACACACGCAAGCTAGCGCACGCACTAGCTAGCTACTAGCAGGCTAGCAGCAGCGCGCGCACGCACGTCCATGTACTGCACTAGCTATTACTCACGAGCATACCACGTACATGTGCTGCACAAGACCAGCAGCACCCAGCGCATGCACGCGACCACTTCTGGGCTGCAAATCGAGAACGACCAGGCGAACCAACCTGCCGACGCTGCAACGCTGCCTCGGTCGATCTTATCGCCTCTTCTCCTCTCCTATAGAACCTCCTAGTCGTGCCCTACCTTTCCACCAAGTTTCGATTGCTGGAGTGTTGTGTCTGCTGGGAACGTGATCGCGTCCCAGAGCGCGCGCACGTCGGCGTCGTGCTCCCCCCTCGACATGAGCATCCCCAGCTCTAAAGAGATGTCAACCAGGTTGAAATTGCCTATAACTTTCCCCCCCTCGAGACACACTTGTAGGGAAGCAGTGGGTCGACGGGATCGACTTGGTCTTCCCCAACTCCGGCTCCGACCGCCACCGCTCGATCTCCTCTGATGTGGCATGGCGTCGTCTCCGCACTCCCGCCCCCGCCGTTGCGTGGCTCCTGCCGCGGGACAGGAACAAGTTTCCCGCAGCTGCTTCTCAGCCCACCCCGGGCTCGCCGCCGGCTGCGCCGCGTGCTCGTCATGCCGTCACAGGACAAGATATAGGTAAGCTGTTTGACAAAATGCCTGTCATATATTTTATCCATGTCTGGGTCGCCAGGGTGAACAGCGGGATTTTAGAGTGATCCCAGGGTGTTTTCCGCAAAAAAATAGTCACACGCTCTTCTCACGTGACACTTAACGGTGGACTTGATGGCCACGGTGACAGAATGACCCTAATTTACAACTTGGTGACCACGTTTTGAGCTTTTTCAACTTGGTGACCAATCCTTTCATTTCATGCAACTTGGTGACTTCCCGTGCGTTTCACTCTTTCTGAAATCTCCCTCTTCCGTAGAATTATCATCTTCGTCACTTGCAATTATCCTGCCATCTCCATGCATGCACATAGGCTCCAAAACTTGTCCTTGTCATCCATGCTAGGTCCATCATTTTTAAGAGAAACAAACACATCAGATTTAGCCAACATCATATTGTCGTGCATATTAGGTACAACTCGTGGAAATGAAAGTACTTGTAGATTGAGCTGTCGTGCACAAGTTATAGTTATAAGTCCATATATTTTAGGTGATGTAGTAGCTGCAGTTGCATCTATGGCAGGGATGTCCTCATCAGGAGGTGTGTGATCTTTGCCCGTAATATTGGACAAGAGGTCCAGGATTTTAGGTTTTGTGATGCTCAAAACTGTTTAGAGATTTTGGACCAAAACCATTAAACCTCAGGATAGCATAGTGTTCATTTTCATGAAGTTGTGAAGAATTTCCTGCTCGAAAAGGACCACTGAGGTAGAGATGTTACATGATAGGGCTGGGCTACATTTTATTGAGCGAGAAAAGCCAGGATGGGGGAGAAGATAGATCCAAGGAGGGATATGCAATATTTTATTAGGATTTACAGTTTAGGGTGGTCTGTAACCAAGGTGGCAAGTTTTCAGTCTACGACATTCTGTTATATGCAAAATAGTGGGGTGCCATGTGGATAGTGGTGCATAGGGTTTCCACCGTTGGATACACTATAGGGAGCACAAGATGGTGTCCAATGCAAACGGTAGAATGTTACGCCGTCACAACGAGAGCACGAAACATCATCTGCATGTGGCTCATTCTCTCTCCTATCCATAGCTTCTAAACATTTTCACATCACATGGAGTGGTTTTGTAGCATGGTGCTGATGCATGTAAAATGCATACATGAACTTTGCACTATATCACTCATATTCCAATCATATTTGCATCATATAAGGGTTATACCACTGTTATTTAATGATTTTAGTAAATAAAATAATTGTTTCCTATTTTTATGGAATTAACCCTGCGCAGGCAGAAAACCCTATTTTTTTCCTTTTATGTTTCAGGGACCTAAACGACGTCATAAAAATCTGGAAAAATACAGGCGTCATTATTTTGGAAGGAGGAAGACGTAGGAGCGAAGCAATCAAGAAAACGGAGGCCGGAGGGCCAAAAGGGGGTGGCCCACGCGGCCAGCGTGGGGCCCACCAACTTGGCCCTCGAGGCTCCGCAGCCGTCGATCTTTACTCCACCGCCTTCGTCTTGACCTAAAAACGCCTAAAAGAAGTCCCACGGCGTTCTCGAAAACAAGCGCCGCCACAAGACAGAAACACGAAAACGGAGATCTGGAGCTGCAGATTGGAGGGGGAAAACTCCGGCGGGGCGCTGCCGGGGTGGTCTCCACCTTCTCCAACGACTTCTCCACCGTCTCCATGATGAAGGGGGAGTAGTCCACCCTCTGGACTATGGGTTTGTGGTGGTAACTTATGTATCTCTCCTCTCTTTGAGCTTCACTAATTAGTACCGTATGAGCTGCTGAACATGATTACGGTCATCTATGTAATTCTTATGGTGGATATTGTGGTATGAGATGATTTGTTATGCATTTACTGTTGTGTTGGAATTTTTATGACTTGTCATACTTTGATAGAATATTGTTCTTTAAGAAGTATGATGTATGTGGGTACGGGATGGCCGATGTGACACGGCATAGGTATTGAGTGACACAGTACTGCCCAACATCCTTTATCTGGGGGTAAAAAGAAAGAGTATGATGTGGGAGTGACAACAACCATGCTAGCCTTACGGGGGTGACATAGCACACAAATGAGTATTTCTTTCAACTATGTGATTTAGGACATATAGCCGTCATTAAAAGCTACCATTAAAACATGACAATTGTGTGTACTTTATCTATAACACGATAATCACCGTAGATGAGAGAGAGAGGATTAAGTGAACCCATGAACCCATGTCCATTGTCCCTATAAGAGAAAACCTTTGTCTTATCCTCTTGCATTGAAGAGGATTGGGACACTTTTACATTCTTGCTTGGTTACATTAAACTTCCATCCATCAAATCAACCACCTTGTTCTTTAAACTTGTTTAGTGCATAATCAACTAAAACTTGTGACACTTTAGTTGTAGGGAATAGATAACTTTTCCTTCTTACTCCTGCGGATCGATACCTTACTTGCACATTGAGAGGTGCTATAGTGATCCCCTGCTCTTGGGGGTAATCAGGTGCACGTGGCTCTTTCTCTCTCCTATCCATATGCTCTAAACATTTTCACATCCCTTGGAGTGGTTTTGTTGCATGGTGATGGACCACAGGCTTGAAACATTTCATCTGTGGGTGGACAGCTTTGCATTTTACACGCGTCACTCCCTTCTTGCTCGTTTTTAAAACTTGACTAGGCCCTTCCGTGGTGGGAGAACAAAAATGTGCGGGAGTCCAGCTACCCATGCATAAAAATTCCCGCGTTAAAGATTTTTCCTTAATTTCCACCACATACGGCCATTGGCATGAAAATGTTGCATGGATGTGGTACCTGGGGACCACAACCATCCACCACCATTGTGTAATTCCTCTATGGACCACAACCATCCACTACCATTGTGGAATTCCTCTATCCACCAACATTAGTAAATTCTTCCATGGACATGGCCAGCTAGCACATGCAGATAGAGAAGAGTAGAAAAAATGCCCACCTTTAGGTTCCACAACCATTCGAAAATGTCCAATGTATGTGGAGGGAGCACTTGCAATCTAACCAAAGTAGTAGACAGAGCCTGCCGCTATTACACGCACAGATAACTTTGTCTAACCATGGATCTATCAAGGGAGCACATGATTGATTTATCCAACGGTGTACACCCTATGCACCACTACCCCCATGGCACCAAATCCGCATTGTCTATTATATTAGTCGCTTGCTCAATAATTCAGTACACATTCTTGCTCGAAAAGCAGAACAATTTGTTTTTAGGATTTTTCGTGATGGGGGACCGGATTGTATTCGGGACACTCTCTGTAATGATTTGATTTGATCAATACGTTGCTGAATTTCAAAAAAAAAATCGTTGTGTTTGATTATCGATACCACCTACGGTCCATTTTTTACTTTTAAATGTCACGGAAGGATTACTAGGTTAGTACAAAATACAATATAGACTCGCGATAATCGTTTCAGATCAGAGTAATATTTAGTTTTGTGAAAACGGTTTGTTGCAGTGGTAATATATTCACTTTTCGTCATCGTCAATGGACACTTTTTCTCCGCATTGGTGCTAGTCACGCACACACTCCATAATCCCCCTTTTTCCGTTTAGGTTTCTAAATTCGTAAAGAGATGGTGACTTTTGATTTTGATTCCTGGACATGAGCAAGGGAGAGGGTTTTACACCATGATCATAGGATAAGGCGATTCTCTTTATGGTGGCACTGAGCCCATTTGCGTGGTTTGAAATATGACGGGACACATCCAAAGGCTACGGTGGGGTTGTGTGAGTTGATTTGGGTTTGTCTTTTTTAAAACACGCAAGGCGAGAAACATAATTGGCAATGGAGATGAGACACCTAATCCAAGTCGGAACGAGGGAGACATTGGATACATGAAATATTTTTAAACGTTTGATGTCATTGAGCTCGTGGAAAATATGGTCTTCTCCATTTTCTCACCCTGGCCTAGGAGGAGAAATGTCAATATGCAAGTTGAGCTACTAGAGAGGAAGGATTTTCCTTGCATAAAATCAGATCGTTTGCTAGAAACATACTCCCTCCATTTCATAATATAGAAAGTCTTAAAAAAGGGTTACATTTTGGAAACTGTATGGAGAAATATTCCTAGGATTGGAAAATCGGGATCCCTATGCATCATCACAAGCACGAACTCAAACGTAGTGGAATCCTACTCATCTTCGAGACCGGATTCGTCGCAGAAGTCACGCTCGTATGTATCGGAAGCTTCCTTATCGAGGACTCCGCCACGGTCCCTGACTGGTGGGCTCCACAGACCTTGACCCACCGTCAGAATTTCTCACCCACACCCAACCCATCCTTTGCTCTTGGCCGCCCCCTATAAACTCGGAGATATTTCTCCACCTCCTCTCCTCCGCTCGAGATCGAAGGCCGCCGAAAGACCAGAGTACCCCTCAGCCTCCGAGGCCCAAACCCCTGTCGCGTCTAGCAAGCAGGCTTCCGGCGATGGCGGTGGCGGAGCTCTGGGAGACGCTGAAGCAGGCGATCGTGGCGTACACGGGGCTGTCCCCGACGGCCTTCTTCACCGCCGTGGCGGTCGCCGCCGCGCTGTACCATGTCGTGTCGGGATCTTCGCGCCGCCGCCGCCTCCCCGGCAGCGGCCGCGCGAGGAGCCCGAGGCGGAGCCGCTCCCGCCGCCCGTGCAGCTCGGCGAGGTCGACGAGGAGGACCTCAGGCAGTACGACGGGACCGACCCCAAGAAGCCCCTCCTCATGGCCATCAAGGGCCAGATCTATGACGTCACGCAGAGCAGGTATCCCCCTTGGCCGAAACCCTGGCTTTTCCTTTGCGATAGTTGCACTTATGCTCCGATTTTCGGATGTGCTTTGATCGTATGCTCTGTAGCTAAGAGTCGCGTATAAATCCTTTTGAATGTTCGTAGTACACCAGTTGACTGGTTGACTGGTATTTGTTGGTAGTACAACAGGCGACTGGTTTACTAGTATTTGTTGGAAGTGGAACAGGTGACTGGTTTACTGACTGAATCTGTTGCATGACTCATCATATTTGGGGCTTCTCCGTCGAGTAGGATCAAAAGAGGCGTGGTTTGCAAAATTTAATGGTTAGCATAGTTGGATGAGACAGGTGAATTATTTTCAGGGAAAGCTGGAGCTGGTACTCCAAATAATTGAGTCCAATGTTGGTAACTCGGAAGAACGGTACTAATTGGTAATAAATCACTTACCAAAACAAGGAAAAACACACACACGATCCGTTACGAACCGGTTAGAATTCCCGATAAGCGACAAAATCAAGCAGAAGGCGACAAATTGGTTAGGTCTTTTCTCTAGCGAGGTGACACACAGTTGAGTTAGGGTTAGTTTTTTTTTTTTTTGGCTCACCATGCTCTCTGACTGTCGGCCATACTGCCTGGCTCACTGGACCGTTAGGCAATCGGTGGATGACTTCTTTTGGTTTGTATCGACGGGTGGGGGGTTGATTAGGTTGAGTGGAGAGGCTGTGGAGGCGCTGCCAGCAGCATAAACAGCTGGGGTGGATGGAGCTATGCTGCAGAGAAAGAAAACAGATGGAAGCAGCAGCTGTATGGTTGATGCATTATTAACGGCAACTGTGTAAAGTTATTTAGGTTTGTTTTATCATGATCTGTGTACTCAATGAGTGTCTATTTTGTATCAGTTAACTGCATGTGAAAGAAGAAACATGCTAGTACTACCTATAGAATGTCATATGGTAGGATGTTTTTGGATTACTTAGATATCAAGGTTCATGTCCATAGTCATAAAATGGAAAACTATCAATTTGGTGCTTGGAGCGTATGGTCATTTAGTCTCATCTTTATAGTTCGTTCTGTGGTATATTGCTTTGATTTTGAATTGTTGATTCATTCATTAGTACACACTTCTGAGGTCAGATACCAGAAGAGTTGCATTTGATTTTGATTTTGAAAATTATATTCTAGAATGGAGCAATTGAGGTGCAAACTTATTTTTTTGAGATCAGATACCTTGAGAGTTACATGCTAGAAGGAACAAGGAAGTTGGGTCACAGAAAGAGATCCTGCTTATGTTCTTAAACTCGAATTACATGTTAACAACTAGGAGTGCTAAAACATAAAAGATCATTGTATCGATGCGTGTAGACTATAGAGTTCTGATTCGTGGATGTGGCCAGGAAGGTGAAAAGAAGCAAGGGCCCTTTCTTTAGGTGTTATACTCAATGCTTAAAATATCTGGAAGAATTGTATTAAGTTGTTCTTGACCTTTGCATACTTTATGGTTTTTTATGGTTAGGTTGAATGATGCAATAAGATATGTTGCTTCTCTTCTTTATCTTTTGTTATGCAAGATGTAGTTGTTGGTGGAGCACATATATCTTGTGGGAGGAGGGGCACATTAATATAATTATATAGCAACCCAACCTTTAAGAGCATCTTTATCGCAGATGCTAAGAGGGGTTCCCATCATGTTGGGGGCTTGGGGCCCATGCCTTGGACGGCTGTCGGCTGCTAAGGATTAATGCAGTTGTCATTATGGCTGATGGACCAGCAGGAGACGCTATGCCTATAGCTTGCAATGAGCCATATGATATTTGAACCTCATGTGCGACCAAATTTATGTAGCTACTACTTCCTAACACATGTCCTATGGGACGTGCTAGAAATAGCTAGAGGAGAGAGATCTCAGTGGCATGCCCCTTAGCACAAACTTGACACTAACGATGAAGATTCCCTAAATAGCATTACGTGTGCACTTTCTGAATGATACTTTTTGGTGAGAGTTTGTGCTGCGTGATGCATGCTAATTCGTATATTTTAAGTCATCATTATTCATTCATGAATATTTATTATGATTTTCTCAACAGTTGTATTAGAAATATATGTTACAAATCTCACATGTATTAACTACCTTTTTTACC
This sequence comes from Poa pratensis, assembly GCA_947311845.1. Lineage (NCBI taxonomy): Eukaryota > Viridiplantae > Streptophyta > Magnoliopsida > Poales > Poaceae > Poa > Poa pratensis. The sequence goes on from CAMZMU010000064.1 coordinate 44,748,354, forward strand.
ATGTCTGTGCAGAATGTTTTATGGACCTGGTGGACCTTACGCCCTATTTGCTGGCAAAGATGCCAGCAGAGCTCTAGCCAAGATGTCCTTCGAGCCCAGGACCTGAACGGTGATCTCACTGGCCTCGGGCCATTCGAGGTTGATGCACTGCAAGACTGGGAGTACAAGTTCATGAGCAAGTACGTGAAGGTCGGCACCATCAAGAAGGCAGCTCCTGCGGAAGAGGGCAATGCAAGCACATCCCCCGAAACAAACGAAACCACCACCACTGAGGCAGAGCCTGAGAAGGCACCCGCAACCGAAGACAAGCCGAGGGAGGCGAGCTTGGAGGAGGTGAAAGAGGAGGAAGCCACAGCTGACGTAGCAGCTGCCAAAGAAAGCTAGAGAAGTCCCGTGCTCCCTTGTCCAGGCAATAATTCTGTGTCATTTCAGTATGTAAATTGTACCAGCACACTGGACATGGGGATAGTGCTGGTGCGATGTCATTGTTAGTCGGGTCTGGAGTGCTGGATATTACTGGGGTAGCGGGGTATGCCTCCCCTTTGTTAATGCGCGTACTGATACTCTTGGGCGAATAATATAGTTGCTGTTTAAAGTATTTCTGGCTTGCATTTTACATGTTACATTCGCTTGCAAATCCTTCATCCAGTAGGCAAGTCACGCAGTAGTTGGATCCAGCTTACGTGATCTACATGTCTTTTCTTAGCCGTGAACTATTTTAATGGTTAATACCGTGCTCTGATAACACCATCCTCTATGCTGGTTGCTGAGCCGTGTTAGAATAAGAACTCATATGCTACCAAAGAAGGCTGGAGCTTACTAATCAACTACTCCGTACTACTCAACTTGACACTATGCTTATGTGGCATGCTTACGTTTAGTCCTACATCGCCCAGCCGCAGAGTAGGGAGCAGAGACGCAGTATAAAGTCCCAGGTTACCGAGCTTCAAGCCATCAACATAAAGTGCTGTGCTGTGTTAGTGTGTTGTGTCGCCAAATCTGATGATTAACAAGGCTACGGCACTGAGGCACTGCAAACACCCGAGATAAGCTTAGCCAAGCTGTCGCAAGTTTGCAGTCCTCGATGTCGTAGTTCTGTTCTTTCATCTAACTTTTGCAGTACATAAGTGGGTTCAGCGCCCACCAATTGTAAGCATAGAATAATTTTCGAGAAAGCTTTCGTCGGAACACAAAACCACCCGACGGCCGCTTGCTGGCAATAGATAAGCACATACGATGATGGCGAGCACGACGGCCTGATCAATATGGGTAACAGAGGACTCAACCGTGAGTGAGAAGGAGACTGGTTTTGACTGGTAACGAGATTATTCGAAGGCCTCGAACATTCGCAATTTCTTTCACTTTTTCCAAGCACCCAATAATCTTCGAACAGGAGTTTTTTCCTGGAGAAAATGGAGTCATACAGGCATGCGACGAGGCCTGGTGCTATCGTTCGTATCCTGGGCCAGCCCAGGTAACTCAGCCCAAGAATATCAGCGCAATTAAATTAAAAAGATCACAAACACACCCATTTCGCAAAAAAAAAAACACACACACACACACACACCCAGCCGTGCTATCGTTTTAGTCCCACCTCGCTCGGCGAGACCGCAAAGGCTCTGGAGGCGTGCTATATAAGCAGACCCACGGCAACAATTTAAAGCATACTTTTCTCGGCCTTTTGGCTAAGATCAAGTGTAGTATTTGTTCTTATCAGTTTAATATCTGATATGTGGGCTAAATGTCCACAACGATATTAAATTTATTTTTTATGGGGGAGGACCCACCACAGTATCTTGCTACTGGAGCCCTCAGGTGTCGCTCAGGCGTTGCACTGCTGCCTGGGCCCGGCGCACCCCAACCAAATCAATTCTTAAAATTTCGTGAACTCATAATTTTGTACCAAGCTAAATTAAAAGGTTTTTATTTAGTGGATATTAGGACTAGCCGTCAGAGTTGAACAGGAAGAGAGAGACTCTTTCAGTTCAGTTGGGCGGCATCTTTCGTGGGATCATCGAATGGCGTCTTCCTCTGCTCTGACCGCCGTCACCTTACCTTCCGCCGCGGCGACGACCGGCCGGCCGCGCGCGACAGCGTCCCTGCGTCTGCCCGGGGGCCGCGGCCGGCGCGTCTCTGGCGTCGTGCGGTGTAGCGCCGCCCGGGCGGCCTCGGGATCTCGGGGAAGCGTGAGTTCTCTGTTCTGAAACTCGTAAGCTTCCGATTGTCGCTTGCGATTCGCTTGGAGACCTGACGTGCTTTTCTCCGGTCGTGTGCGTGGCAGTGACGGAGCTCTGGCAGGCGGCGAGGGGTGCGCCTCCGGGGACCGTGCTCGCCGCCGTGGCCGCTGCGGCGGTGGTCTACAAGGTGGCGTCCGGCCTCCTCGCTCCGCCGACTCCGCCACCGCAGCGACGGCTGGAGGTGGTAGATGACGCGCTGCCCCCGGCTCCCGAGCCAGTGGAGGTGGGCGAGATCACGGCGGACGAGCTGCGGCAGTACGACGGGTCTGACCCGGAGAAGCCGCTTCTCATGGCCATCAAGGGGCAGATCTACGACGTCTCCCAGGGCAGGTCGATTTCCTTTAGTCATTCCCCAATAAATCTTCATTTTCGGCTCTGCTGTTTGACTTAAGACTTTGTCAAGTGTGACAGCTAAATCACTGAGAGTTTGGACTGTGACAACTGTTCAATGGTATCACTTACTCATTATTACAGTCGTGGTTCTGTTAGTTATGAACATCAGTTCTTCTACTAACCTGTTTGTCTACTATTGCTTAAAAAATTATGTTTGTCTTACTATACAATGCCAAAGTTTTTACAAGTCTAAAACAATGAAAGGTTCAAAGGCTTTCGTGTTAAAATCTATCCAGGTAGTAGCTCATGAGATGTTTGACGGACATTCCAACATGCATATGAAATGTTCATACTGGACTACTGGAGTAGCTTCTGAATTCTGATGCCTTGCATAGAGCTTCTCTGCTGTTGGTATGTTTGCATGGATATGTGGGTTCACATGTTGCTTGTCCACTATATAGAAGTTGTGGGTTCATGTTCAAATATTGATCCCTATTCCATATATATTATCTTTGTATTCTTATCTGTACCAGTAAATTCAGATCATTTTTGTACTAGTTGAGGACTGGTGAACTGGGATGTGTCCAATAAGGATAATTGCATGCCTAGTTACATGTCCTCTATTTTTTGTAGTGGCATCAGCAAGATTAGATTTTTTATGTACATAGTGCCTTGCTGAACTCAACCTTTGACATTGATCTGCATCACGTTTGCCTATTTCTGATTTAGTTTGCTGTTATGCAGAATGTTCTATGGGCCTGGTGGACCATATGCATTGTTTGCTGGTAAAGATGCCAGTAGGGCATTGGCCAAGATGTCCTTTGAGCCGCAAGATCTGACAGGTGATGTATCTGGTCTTGGTCCATTTGAGCTCAGTGCCTTGCAGGACTGGGAGTACAAGTTCGTTAGCAAGTATGTGAAGGTAGGAAGCATCAAAACAACAAGACCCGTAGAAGAGGATAATGTTAGCACTACCTCTGAAATACAGGAGGAATCTGATGCAACGAAATTGAATGGAGAGAAAGTGTGACGATATAGAAAGAATTACCATTCAAAAAAAAAAAAGAAATGGAGTTGATTGCTAGCTTATGAAGGCTCTGAGGGCAACTGGATGCCTCGTCGCTGATACAGTGACACCACATGCATCTGGACAGGAATTCACCGATGTACTGTAAATGTGTAATTAGAAGCTTCATTGTAACATGAAGCATGGGATATCGAATTATTGAATTTGAAGAGGATGATGTCTCATTGCTGCACTCGAGGGAATGTTGTTGATTTTCCTTGTCAAGAATATGGTGCCATGTTATTAGTTGGATGCCTTGATAGTTGTTGCCGTGTTGATCTTCCTTGTCAAGAACATGCTCAATCATCGGATATCTACCTTATTGAAGAGCAGCTGGTAGTACGTAGAGCCTTTTGATATTTTTTTTCTCATGTTACAAACTTCCTGAATTATTTGCTCAACATTCTTTTGATGTGCTGTCTTCTGTTGATCATGCGACTACTCGGACCATGACACTAGTACCACTTCATATGAGGTTTTCCGTACATGCTAATATCTGATTGGTCTGGTTGAACAGTTACTGATCCAGAGGAAATCAAAACAAGCAGCACCGTGCCAGAAATATAACATTATCAGCAGCACGAATAATGCCATTCAGACTTCCATTCCAGCAAGTATCTGTCGCACTTGGTTTGAGAAATCCTTCACAGAGAGGGGTAGAAGCTACATAATTTTATCGAACCAAAGCCAGAGAAATGCTAATCACATCATCGTTTGCATAACTGGCATAGAATAGCTGTTTTATGCGATCTCGATGCTCAGGTATACTAATCACTTTAACGAGGTTCCAGGATACAGTGATGATTGCTCAAGAGGAACCAATCAGGAGCTGTTTCTGTTATGCTACCTGTCAAGGTTAGGTAAACAGCTTTTGGCCAACCTAAAGAACGTTTTTGTTCATCACAACCTCTCTGTACTTATGTCACGCGTAATGGCATCAAGTCAACTGCGCTCATCACCACCACCATGAGCATGCCAAGGCTATTCGCTTGCATATGAAGTTGATGCCGGATTGTCTTTACCTTTTCTCGTTGCCTTCTTCGCTGAGGTGAGACATGTCAACTGACATACAAGAGCGTACTATTCTTTTTAGGTTCAGTTTACTTGATATTATGAGTGTTTGGTATTATTTGAAGTGGCTAAATGGCATTCTAACATCAACAGTCCAACAACCAAGCATGATATTACTTAGTATGGAATGCAAGCAGCTAACAGACTAACAGATGTTGAGCTGCTTTCCTTTGCCATCCGGTGTGAAACGCAAGCAGCTAACAGCCTAGCAGATGGGAGTAGTAGCAGTAGAGTCTAAGAAAGAGCAACAAATATTGGTAGAAAGATAAGCCCCACACACAGTAAAATGATTCTTGACGAGAAGGGAACTTGTGTGGCATGATCTCTTGATATGTTTGTTTTATCACACGTTGTGTACCTCTAGTTTGACATAATTGCAGTGGGATGATCTCAGCCTTGACAAATATGCAGCAGCACAGTTTTTTTTTTTTTTGCGAGGAAAGTTACAGCGAAATTACACCAGAGTCCATGCAAAACAGCCCAGAGAAATAAGAAAATTACAACTCAATCCTGCAGGACAACGGAGACAGCAGCACAGTTGTTAGCGCACATAGAAGATGGGAAGTCAAAGGCCAAAGGAAAATGTGTTGTGGAAGAGTGCATGCATTTTTCATTTTCCAAGTTTTATTTTTCTCTGGTAGCAGCGCAAGAAATTTCACACGCATATCAACTGCGCTGGATTTAAAATACACATGACCAAAAATGGTATCTAGCTAGGCTAGATATCGAACCCAAGGGCGAACCCCATCTTGTGTTGCCTGGTTGTTTTAGTGCGCGTATTTTGTTCGCACTTGACCAGTTTCAGTTTTATGAATATCTAGTAACCGATCTAGTTCATCGAACTGAGCATCATGAAGCTCGTCATGGCGCTTCGAAGAGGAGTCACCAGTGTTAACAATAAAAAAATCGGAATAAAGAGAGCAATATGGGCTACTTCCCTTGATGCATGAACTAGTGCAAGTTGCAAACACTGAGCATGGCAATGAACATAATATGCATATGGACATTCTCGAAGGAAAAGAATTTCAATCTGTTGAATTCTCCCTCAATATTATGTACTAGCTAGCCCCATCATACCCTTGACGCCGAAGATTATGAACATCAAAAGCATGTTTGGATAACACATAGCTCAACATCTTTAAGTGTCACGACTTTGGTGCTTGTCACATGTATCAAGGAAAAAAAACGCCATTGCAAAATGCCATATTTATCGACAAATCTGAAAACCAATGCCATATACTCTCTTTTCACACATCACAAGTCTCATCCACTAGGACATACTACCTCCGTTCCGAAAAAGAGGGCGTAATTTTTCTGGCGCTAATACCAAGGTGAGTCTGGGCGACGGCAATCCTTCCAATTTTACCCTTGCCAAAAATCCACGCTTGTATCTTGCTGGTCCCACGTACAGATCGGTTTGCGTTTTATATTTTCACTCGCTGCACCCTCTCTCCTAGATTCCCCAATGAACATACAGCGCCAGAACTTTTCCTGCTAGCACCGAGGCCGCATACATACATGCAAGCCCATCTGACGGGGGTAGATTAGGCTAGTATGGTATAAATTCCACCACGCGCCTTCCTTTTTGGAAAATTTTGCAAAAAAAAATATGCGCCTTGTTTAAAGGAACGGAGGGAGTAAAACATATAAACCCCAATCTCATCAAGAACATGCTTCCTAACTTAAATGCGTAACTTCCCCAAATCTCCTTTTAGGATCTATGGTGATGTGTATTTCGCATTGTATTTGAATTTTTTGATGACTTCTGCATTCACATGATTGAATTCTCCAAGAAGCTTCAATAAATTAAGAAAATTTACTATTTTTCTATCCGACGTGTCCCATCATAACCTCTAAAATCACAATATTGGGACGTGAGCCACTTAACTACTGCAATTCAAGTTTTCACCCTTGACCGGTTTAGTTTTATATCCAACATTTTCTCCACAGCCGCAACATGTTTTGTATGTCAGACCGATCAACCAAGTATTGTCATTCTGTGGTGGCACTATTGTGTTCAAAGCAAGGTTCAGGACCCATGTGGTTTAAGAATGCACATTTCTTTTCATCGTCGTCATTCTTCCAATTAAAGAAAAATCTTTGAACGATGAATACATACATCAGAACCATGAAAATGAATAATAGACCCGCCCCGTTGCATGTTGTGAACCCGGCGAGCCGTTTGCAGTCACTGCGGAACGCAACACACACACAATAGACTAGGACGCAACAGAGCCACACGAGGGGCCTTAGGACGAGACAGAGCCACACGATGGGCCTGAAAAGGGGCCCCGGATATGCCAATACAGTGACCGTGGCCGAGGCTGGATCGCAGCCAATGCAAGGGAAGAACGTAAATGCCCTAAATCTCTTGTTTGATCTTCGGTGGTCTGTATTTTGCACTATATATATATTAGCATTTTTTGATGACTTCCGCATTCACGTGATTGAATTCTCGCTAATAGAGGAAAGTTCTTTCTATTATTCAACTCGGGTGTCGCATCATCATGGCCTCTGAAATCACAAGATTGTGACGTAGGCCACTTAACTACTGCAATTAAGGTTTTCACTGTTGACATGGTTACTTCTATATCGCAAATGTTATCCACGGCCATGACATGTTCTATATGTCCCGGCTGGTTCAACAAGTCTTGGCATGTGCTTCGGTCGCATTGTTGTGTTGAAAGCAAGGTTCAGGACCTACGTGGTCTAAGAATGCACATTTCTTTCCATCGTCGCCATTCTTCAGATTAAAAATCCATGAACCGTGAATACATCAAAACCACAAAAAGGAATAATTAGCCCGTTCCCATTGCCTGCCGTGACCTGAAACTGGGCGCCGAATATGCCAATAGGGTGACCTTGGCCGCGGGCAGCCAGGGGACACCGGCCGGAGAGGGAGTGTGGCCAGCACGTCGACACGCTTCGCCGTCACCGCAGGGATCCGCGCGTGAGGCGGCCATGCGAACCCGTGTGTGTGCCCACCACGATCACAGACCGAGCAATTCCGTATCGGCGTCAAAAGGAGGATGCGGCAGCGATAAGGGGAGCGGATAGAGCGCGGGCGCGGCAGCCAATCACAGCACACGCCCATCTCCTCGACTGGATTTCTCTCCTGGATTTCCAGAGCATGTGGCTTAACCCACCCACACCCACTGACCCATCCCAAAGCTCGCGCGCGGATTAGAAAATTCGCGCAGCCCCAGAGACACCAATCCCACTGCTCGCGGGCCCCACAGGCCACCTTCCCCCTTAACCTCCGCTCCAAGCTCCCCCATCCTCCTCCCCCTTCTTCCTCGCAGACCCAGAACGCGAGCGCCCGAGCAGCGGTGAGACTCGCGGACGGACGGAGAGAGGGAGGGCGGGAGGAGCGTATAAGGATTCCTCCTCTCCTCTCTCTCTTTTTTTACCTATCTATCCATCCACCCTCCTACGGTTCGTGGGCCGGGCCTGTTACTTCTGTTGCTGGTCTGATATGATGGCGGGAGCGACGTCAGCCACGGCCGCCGCGGGCGCATTCGCCGCCGCTTCCGGCGCCAAGGCGCGCGGGTCCGCCGCGTGCCCGAGGCTCGTCGCCGCCGGCGGGCGGAGGCGGTGCGGGGTCGTGCGGTGCGACGCCGGCGGGGACGCACAGGCGGTCGCCAAGGCCGCCAGCATCGCCGCCCTCGAGCAGTTCAAGATCTCCGCCGACCGTGAGTCCCCTTTCTTTCACCCCAATTTCGCTTCCTCGAGTCCTGAGATGTGAGATGTGGCAGGCGGCGCGCGAATCAGGGGATCTCTTTGGTATTTTGTGGGTGGTTTGCCTAAGTTTTGAGGGTACCTGGAGAAGAGAAAAAGAGAAACTGCATTGTTCTCCACCCAGTTTGCCTTTGATTGATGTGAGCACGTGTAGGATTTTTGCCGGTTACTTACCTGTCATTACTAATTAGTTGTGTTCACAGCCTTTATGTTCAGCTGACTAACAAGTTTGAAAGGTAGTTGAACAAGCAGCTTATGATGTACTCCATCCGTTCCAAATTAGTTGCGACAATGTAGGAGTCTGTGTGTCGTGGTCTTGTGGCGCTAGAGAGGAATTGGTTCACGATATCAGGGGTAATTCGAGATGGAGACGTCAAAATTGTGGTGAAAACATCGATTAGTTTTCTTTCTGCACTGAGTTGTCAAAATATTGGTGAGTTCTAGTGGTAACTGATCTTGGAGCCAAGGGTTGAGCGCTTGGCAGACCTTTTGCACTGGGCATGTTTGTTGGTGACGAATAAACCATACATATCTTGTCTCAGCAATAGAACTTGCATGATAGCTTTAAGTCTAGTATTGCATCCTAATCAAAGGATGCCTACCTGACTAAAAATGCCAAATACCTACTATGTGCATATCACATAAGATAAGAAGGTTAGAACAGAAAGATATAGGAAATCGCAGGAAAACATGGGTTGTTGTTCCTTTGTTGTCTAACTTGAACTCTGGCTGAACTTCTAAATTTGCAATTATTGCAACTAAATAAAAAAATCATTATGGTGATTTTCACCTTTTCAGTTAGGTTTATTTCCACTCTTTCAGTTAAAAAATGCATGTCTGTTTGCAGTATTTGACAATGTTTTGTTTCACTACCAGGATACATGAAGGAGAGGAGTAGCATAGCTGTAATAGGCCTCAGTGTACACACAGCACCAGTAGAGATGCGTGAAAAACTTGCTGTTGCCGAGGAACTATGGCCCCGTGCTATTTCAGAACTCACCAATCTGAATCATATCGAAGAGGCTGCTGTTCTAGTACCTGCAATAGAATGGAAATATATGTGGTGGCTTTATCGTGGAACCGTGGTATTAGAGAAGTAGTGGACTGGATGTCAAAGGTAAGAGTTATTTTCATCAAATGCTTGTTTTGCTCTGCCATAGTCTTCTGCCTAACTTTCCCCTTTTTTGTGGCTGAAAAAACACAGTATCAACAAACAAGCTCTAATGGCCATGCTGTTGTGTTTTTCAGAAAAGTGGAATTCCCGCTTCCGAGCTCAGGGAGCATCTCTTTATGTTGCGTGACAGTGATGCTACGCGCCACCTGTTTGAGGTATCATCTGGGCTTGACTCTTTGGTTCTTGGAGAAGGACAAATCCTTGCTCAAGTTAAACAAGTCGTCAGAAATGGGCAAAACAGCGGAGGCTTGGGGAAGAACATTGATAGGATGTTCAAGGATGCAATCACAGCTGGAAAGCGTGTCCGCTGCGAGACTAACATATCAGCTGGTGCTGTGTCTGTCAGTTCAGCTGCAGTTGAACTGGCCATGATGAAGCTTCCAAGGTCCGAATGCTTGTCAGCTAGGATGCTTTTGATTGGTGCTGGCAAAATGGGCAAATTAGTGGTGAAACATTTGATTGCCAAAGGATGCACGAAGGTTGTTGTGGTGAACCGCTCAGTGGAAAGGGTGGATGCCATTCGTGAAGAGATGAAAGACATCGAGATTGTGTACAGGCCTCTCGAAGAGATGTATGAAGCAGCTGCGGAAGCTGATGTTGTGTTCACAAGCACAGCCTCTGAATCCTTATTGTTCATGAAGGAGCACACAGAGGCACTTCCTCCTGTTTCTCTTGCTATGGGTGGTGTTCGGCTTTTTGTCGACATATCTGTCCCGAGGAATGTTGGTACCTGTGTGTCTGAGGTGGACCATGCGCGGGTTTACAATGTCGATGACTTGAAAGAGGTGGTGGAAGCCAACAAGGAGGACCGACTCAGGAAAGCAATGGAGGCCCAAACAATCATCACCCAAGAATTGAAAAGGTTTGAGGCATGGAGGGACTCGCTGGAGACTGTTCCGACCATCAAAAAGCTGAGGTCGTACGCCGACAGGATCAGGGCTTCCGAGCTAGAGAAGTGCCTGACAAAGATCGGGGAAGACAACCTCAACAAGAAGATGAGAAGGTCCATCGAGGAGCTCAGCACCGGCATAGTGAACAAGCTCCTTCACGGCCCATTGCAGCACCTGAGATGCGACGGCAGCGACAGCCGCACCCTGGACGAAACGCTCGAGAACATGCACGCCCTCAACAGAATGTTCAGCCTGGACACCGAGAAGGCAGTCATCGAGCAGAAAATCAAGGCGAAGGTAGAGAAGACCCAAAGCTGAGACAGGAATCAGCTCTCCCCATGTATATCTACATACACACTACTTCCCCAGAATGTTGCCACATTCAAATCCCATATTTTTTTGATCCTCCACTTACCGCTGAGTTCATCAATTGTGTCGTGAATTAGCGCCATGGCAGCCTCCAAATCTGTTGAGAGAGGTGTAGCAAAATATGTTTTGCTCCAAAACTGCCCGTGTACATTGTACATTAATGACTGTTGGTTGCTGTGGCTAGAGCCCAATTTGTAAGCTGTATAATACGCTATTGGACGAAATAAACAGGAATATATCAGTGTGCTTATTGATGGCTTTGCTGTATTATTATGTAGGCTCGTGATGCTTAGATCCTGCAGAACACGTGTGAACTCTGAAGGTGTTCAGTCTGCTTAAGATTTGCTGTTGCTTCCTACGTTTTCTCAGTTCGCCTCTTTTCTGGCATCACCCATCTTGCTTTCTGTGTCCGGCGCGGGAACCGGGCGGCGGTCGAGCGTTGCTGGTCACATCGGTGTGGTGTGGTGTGGGTGTGGCGTCAAGTGTGAAGCCTCTTAGGCCCGTGAAACTTGATGGGCACTGTCGTTCTCGCCTCTCTTCTCGTCACATCACGAGCGATTCAGGGAGGAAGATCGGGGTTCAGGTAGTCGGCCTGACTTGATAACGCTGCTGAGTTAGGTAAAGGCCGGGGTGGGAATAGGTACATCGTTTAACGGCCTCACCATTGATCATCGGTGTCCAGTTGTATATCAAGAGTCAAACTCTTAAGCCTAACCATGTGATCCTTTGATACAATCGATCAGTCAGAAAACTCAGAATGACATGCTAAACAGAGGCCATTCATGTCACCTAGCTCAACGTACAAATGAGAAATCAGAATATCATATCAGATGGAGTACGGAGCAAGCTTTCCACATGCATTGTTAAGACCCAGCTTAATTAGTACTGTAAGAGAGGTCAACCTGTGAGGCTGTGACGCTAGCTACTGTCAATGAGGAGTCCAAGCGGTGCTAAGCGTGAAATTTATTTCTCACATGACACCTGGACTCCAGAGTTCCTAGACCGTAAGAAAGGTTGTTGGCCACTCGCTGTCTTCGCCATCCATCATCAGTTCATCACCCTCTCGCTATAAAAATAGCGAAGGAACACATCTGTGTCCAAGCTTCTACCAGTTCTTCAGCTCCATCTCCCTTCGTCTGCCTCACCTCCTCCTTCTCCATAGCTTTCCTGAACCGCATGTACCATGGCAAGCTCACAGCACACCAGGCTCATGCTGCTCCTGCTCATCGCCCTTCTCCTGCTAGTGGACACGGCAAGCGTCTGCCACGGCCGAAGAATCCAAGGCGTCGATGCCATGGCCTTCGGCGGCGGCGTTCCACCACAGGCCAAGAGCTACTCCTCCAACTCCAAGCATACGTCTTCGTCGACGACTGCAAGGCAGCAGTCGTCTCATGTTTATCGGCAGATGCACCGGGTGTCCAAGAGGTTGGTGCCTCAGGGGCCGAATCCACTGCACAACTGAGCTGCTCCAGCTGAGACTTTCTTCTTCTTCTCCATGTTCTTCCCTTCAAAAGGGAGAACTAGAGATTCGTTTGTGCTCTTCATTGAGCGATGTGAAATATTAGAACACTTAGCAATAGCGTAAGCGTGTAATGCTAGGCACTTCTGAAAGTAAAATTGGACGGGGTGTCCTGGTGTGCACGACGAAAAAATGTACTGAATTATATGCATTTAGCGATGCACATGCCTTTATTAGAGTGATGCATGGTGCTAGTCAAAGTCTTCAGTATGCACAGGATGCTATTGTCCATTTGCAGAGTAGAATAAGATCAGGCTTGTGATGTGTATGATCAGAATAGTGCGATAACTTCCCCTCGCGTCGCCCTCCCCCAGGCGGCGCTAGGGGCGTAGCTGCGCCGCCTCTCGCCCCCCCCCCCCCCCCCTCGCCTGAGCCTTCTCTGCCGCTGCCGTCGGCGGCCTCGGCCGCGGCGGTGGCGGCGCCCCTCCGCTGCCGCAAAGGCGGTCGGGGGGGGGCGGCTCCTTTTCTCTCGGATGGTGGAAGCTCGGGCCGTGGGGGCGGCGCCGGTCAGGGCGGAGGAGGCCGAGCCGGCGGGCTCGGGAGCGGCGGCGGATGGTGATGTCGGCAGGCGGAGGTGCGGGGTGCCTGCGGTGCCGTCGCTGGAGGTGGCTCGCCCGATGGGCTTGGCGGGCCCGATCTGGGCCCGTCGTGCCCGGGCGGGGGCGGGCAGGTGCGGTTCGCGGCGGTGGAGGGCGTCTCCGGCGGCTGCCGGCGGCGCGGGGCTGGCGTCTTGCTGCGCCGGCGTTTGGGTGGTGAAGATCGAAGCTCCGGCTTCGGTGGGTGTGCGGGCCGTGCTGGTGTTGCGGCCGGAGCGGGGCGTGGTGCGCAGGGGAGTTGCGGCAGGTGGCGCGTGGTGTGTTGGTGCCCTTGCGTGTGGTGGTGTGGTGGGCGGCGGCTCTGGCAGGTCGGGCTGCGCGGGAAGGCTTGGCACGTCGCGTCGAGCGAAAGCTCTGCTTCGGGTTCTCCCGGCGCAGGCGGTGGCGACGCCTCCGGGCGCCGTTTCCCTCCTTGGAGGCACCGTCGAGACGCGATGCTCGCCTGCTGCTCGTGCCACTTCGGGGGAAACCCTAGATCTTCCGGGATCGGGCGGTGGTGGCGTCCTGCGTCATGCTCCCCCTTGGGGGCATCGTTCTTGAAGTGTGACCGGCCGGAGGGACCTGTGGTTGCGGGAGGTGGCGGCGAGGGTGTCGAGACTGTTGTGGCGGCGGCAACTGCGGTTGTCTTTTAGGCCGGGGCGGCGGCCCCGGATGTTGGTGCGGCGTCCGTGGTCTGCGGGCAGCTCTCCCTGGGCAGCTTGGGCTGCGGGTGGCTGGTTCGTGCGGCGTCGTGGCTCGGTTGCGAGCGGTGCTACGTCGGGACGGCGGTCCCGGAAGGGGGTGCTGGCGGCGAGGCTGTCGGGGCTGCTTGGGCAGCGGCAGCAGCGTTTGCCTTTTAGGCCGGGGCGGCGGCCCCGGATTTTGGTACGGCGGCCGTGGTCTGCGAGCGGCTTACCTGGTGCAGCTTGGGCTGTGGGTGGCCGAGTCGTGCGGCGTCGTGGCCCGGGTGTGGGCGGTGGCATGTCGGGGCGGCGGCCCCGGAAGGTGGTGCAGGTGGTTTGCGCAGGGCGTGACGGAGGGTTGGATGTCGGGGCAGCGGCTCCGAGTTTTTCTGCTTCATCGAGGGCGTTCCTCCTTGGTTCGTGTGGGCGACAAGGCTGCTCTCGGTGCTGTTCGTCGTCGGGGCTCCCCGGTGGTGGCCGCTTTCATCTTCGACGGAGTGTCCCGTGCCTGCTCCTCCCATAGCAGTTGCGGATTCTCCTCTCCGGCAAGGGTGGATGGTTGGCCGGCTGGCCGTGGAGTGGGTGTTGTGTGGGCTTTGCCCCGTGGCGTTCTTTGTTGCTGCTGTTGGCGTCTGTTGTTTGGTTTTCGCCCGGTTTCTTCCACTAATAAACCGGTCACCTTCTGCTTAATTAAAATAAGGGGCAAAGCTTTTGCCTCTCGTTTCAAAAAAAAAAAAAAAGAAAAAAAAAGAATAGTGCGATGATGATCGATGAGTTAGGCACTACAATCCAAAGTACATGATTGAAAAGTTTTTAAATATTCCGTTGTTCATACATCATCCAAATGCATAGAATTGTTTATACAGTTATTAGGTGGTACCTGATACATTACAGAAACGAGAGGAAATGAAGGGCAATTTTTCTGCCGCTCCTAGTCAACCGCAGAAGATACATGTTACTATTTAGTTACTATATTTGGTAAAACAATAGGAATAAACCAGGACTCAAGTGACAAATCACAGCATAATAAGGATATTAAGGCGATGGCTATGACTAATGCCTGCACTGCGATACATCAACAGGTTAGTACTAGCTGCGAGTGTGATCTTCATTTATTTTTTCACTTGAAAACATAAAACATTTTTCAGGACTAAACAAAAGATATATATATTTCCATGTGATCCAAGTATAGGATAATATAAATGGAGGTGTTTTAAGAATCATAACATGTGGCTGGAATTTTAGAATCACATGCCCCATTGGAGTGTAAAGAGTAAACAACTTTAAATGAGGCCGAGGCAAGCTATACTTCAAGGCTCAAGCAGACTACTGGTAAGGAAAACTGAACAAAGAAAACAAAAGACAAAAACCAAAGCACAAACATTTGTAGTAACAATACAATTAGAGTTGTTGCACTGCGACCATTCTTGCCCCTTCGTCGGTTCAGTGTTCAAACCGTTCTTATGCAGATTGCGTAGTAAGAATCGTTTTCCTTGAAATCGAATCAAGTTTCAGAGAAATCCTTACCTGAAAAATAGGAAAGATAAAAAGATGGTGTGGTCTGCCAGAGAGGGCGCATGGACCTAAGCGGGCCTGGGCTGCAGCGGCCAGTGATCCTTCCACCGTTGGAAGCGGGCGGTAACGCTGCTCTGTGAAACCAGCCTCACGCCATTTCCGCCACGTCAGGTGCAAGGACGCCCAAGCTTTCGCCTGAGCGCCACGAGCCCACTACGCAACTTGGAACGGGCTGTCCACAGATTGCAGCCCAGGCCCAGGTACAAGCGCCACACGAGGAATCCAACACCACCTTAATTGCCCCCGCTCGGGTTACAAGTCCGCGCTAATTGACTCGGCGAGCTACCTCGTTTCGAGAGCGTATTTAAGCTGGTTGGTTTCCCCTTGCGTTAGCGAGGTGGGACTAAAACTAGGAGGGGAACGAAGATTGCTGGCTCCTGCAGTAGAATATGGAGCAGAGGCTCTCTCGTGGGTCGGCTTTCGGCCTCTGGGCTCTTTTCTTGTGAGGATGAAATCTCTCGCGGTCTCAACAAGCCTGGCATCTCTCTCAAAAAAATATCTGGTTCATCAGCTGCTTCAACACACTCATCTTGCCAAGCAATTAATTCTTGGGTGAACAAGATAAAAAAGGCACAATTGTCTTATAGGAGATAGCCTTAAATAGAACTCAGCCATAAGGGAAATGTTACATGCAGCTTAGAAAAATCAATATAGCTGCCACAAACAAAGTACGATGCTCTGGACAGGTCATTAGCTTCACAAATTCAACCTCTAATCCTGAGTGCAAAAGAACTGCCATCATTTGACCTCACAGGGCAAGTTTGGTTCAATGCACCGCACGGTAATAAACTGACAACCGTTTCGTGATTTACAGTAGGCACCGCATGATTTGGATGGGCTCCTTTTGTTACCTATGCTGTTGCTGTGTGTGTGCTCCTTGGTGCTATTTTCCGATGTGTACGTGCTACCTGTGGTGCATGAAGTATGGAACGATTCATAGAATTTGAATGTCGGGTGCTGATTTGCTATTGCATTTGCAGTCGTTCAGAGATTTTGTGAATAGTGCATGTAACGGTTCAAAGAAGTGAAAACAGTAACTTAGAATTTGAGATGGTATATAGAATATCACATCTCTTGTGTATAGCCATTAGCCAACGATTAGACAAGATTCATGTCATGGTTCATGTAAATATGAGAGTCGTGTAGTGCACACGGATTTGTGAGATAGAGAATACTAGATTTTATGAGTGATACTAATTACCATGTTTCTAGGATTTGAAAATTGCACCAATTTGTTTTATATCCGTTGCAACACACGAACATTTTGTGTGACTATTGTTGGATGAGATCATGTAAGCTTATTCCTTCCTTGGAATCGGTAATATGACATTTCATTTTTAATTTGGTTCACTGCCAAGATTATATTCTCGTGTTCTCATTTTATTTTCCATATTTTATGTATCATTGGTCTTTTTCTAATTTAATATTTTTGGAACCACTGCAACAATATGTGCCCATCACAATGCATTTTATGATTGTGCCCAACGTCATCCTACCCGGCGCCCCTGCCATGCCAATTTGAAAGTTAAATATTGTTCTAGGCATGTCCCGAGGCGGCTTTGAAGCATCCGACTAGGCACACGGGGGTTACATGATTCAGAAGTAAAGAAATAACCTCACCGTTGCTACCACTGTCCTCAGTAGGTAGAGTATTACTCGTAGGTACAACTGATCCGAAAGTCGCACCAATGTTCTCAGTAGGTAGAGTATCACTTAACACTCGGGGGCTACATGATGCAGGAACTCGCCAAAAATAGACGGGGAAAGTAGAGGTAGGAGACGACCCTGGTCTGGGATGGGTTGTGGCACGCAGTGTGCGTGACGACATAGGCACGGGGGATGGGGGCCGGGTGCGTGGCGCGCGTGATGGCCACCCTCTTTCCTATTATGGAAATATTCATTTTCTAATTATGGTTTGTCGGGGTGAGCTTGTCCTAAGCTAAATCAAGCCCACACACGATGTAACCGCGTCCGACAAATTATACCGAAATAGAAACATAGCCCAGTTGCCACGTATGCCCATTATGACCTTTGCTTTATCCTTTGTTCTGCCTGTCAGGATACTCATAACACCAACGGCCTAGCCAGGTTTACATGTATGTGTTTACAAAATTGAAGGGTAGTGTTCTAGTACTCTGTTCGATACATATTAATTGTTTTAGTGTTAGATATGTCTGATTCAGCGACAATTAGTATGGATTAGAAGGATAAGTTAATTAGGACTAAAAAGATATCTCCTAAGTACTCATGTTAGCCAAATTAATGGGTGTATAGCTGTTTCTGGCTCCTGCCCGTGACCATTGGTTTTCCTTTAAAACAAACACCAGCGGTGGAATGCTAAATACATATTTAGTTAGATAAAAGAAAGATGCATATAACTTTTCGTTCTGGCAGGCAGCGGTGGCGACAAATTTGAATCGTTGGATTCCTTGTCTCTGCTTAATTGTCTCTTTGCTAGGGCATGGGACGTTGCCTCTCACACGCTACTTTACCCTCGGCTCCGTCCTTGTAGTCTTTTTGTGCATGAACGGCTAGAATTGCTTAAGCGTGCAAACATACAACTGATGACGCCATCATAAATGGTGCTTTATCTTGAAATCTCACCTCATAAATCGTGGAATGTTGCTAATAAACCAGCTCATGCTTTGGGTGGCGGAGGCCGGGCAAAGTAGGACCCTAAAGAAAGTGAAACGTAAGGGCAAAGTAGGACCCTGCCGTCCGATCCCCGCCTACATAAGCTGCGGCTCGGGTCTACAACTCGCCTCGCACTCGAACTCATATCTATTCTTGGCAAGTACATTCCGTCCATTGCGCATTTGCGCCTAAGCTGGAGACATGGCCGTCTCACTGGTTGCACTGTTGACCTCGCTCTTCCTTCTCACCGCCGTCGCCTTCCTTCTCTTCACCGTCCCCGTCTCCAAGAAGCGCAGAAAAGCCGCTGCAGGAAGAATGCTGCCTCCGTCGCCGCCCAGCCAGCCGCTCGTCGGCCACCTTCGTCTACTCGGAAGGCTGCCACACAGGAGTCTCCGGTCACTTGCCGCGTCCTATGGCCCGGTCATGTACCTACTTCTCGGGCGTGTGCCCACAGTCATAGCATGCTCAGCGGCAGCGGCGGAGGAGGTCATGAAGACACGCGACCTGGCCTTCGCCAGCCGCCCCAGGTTGTTCATGGTCGACCGCTTCTACTACGGCAGCGGAGGCATCGGCTTCGCGCCGTACGGCGAGCACTGGCGCAAGGCTCGCCGTGTCTGCGTGACCCAAATGCTAAACTCGCGTCACATCGTGTCCTTCGGACTCGTGCGGCGGCAGGAGGTGGGCGCCCTCGTCGAACGGGTCCGCTCTGCCGGCGCCGTCGTGAACCTAAGCGACAACCTCATCATCTACTCCAACACAGTCATCTCCCGTGTCATGTTCGGCGACACCGACTATAGGATGGACGACGACGAGGGCGGAGCGAGGCTAAGGAAGGTGTTCGCCGAGATCGAGGAGCTTCTCGGCACGGTCCCATGGGGGAAAAGGTGCCATGGCTGTGGTGGGTGGACGTCGTGACGGGACTAGAGCGGAAGACGAGGAGGGCCTTTGAGGCAATGGATAGACTACTCGAGCGGGTCATCACGGACCGTCGCCAGCGTCGTTGCACAGGGAAAGAACATTGCCGCGACTTCGTGGATGTGTTGTTAAATGCCAATGAAATAGACACGGGCGGCATCAAGGGCATCATCGTAGACATGCTTGCTGCCGCCACGGATTCAACCTTCACACTCCTAGAATGGGCCATGGCGGAGCTCATCAACAACCCAGAAAAAATGCGCAAGCTCCAGGACGAGATCCGAGCGGCCGTTGGTGCCGCCGGCCAGGTCACCGAGGACCATCTGCCGGATCTGCCCTATCTGAAGGCCGTCATCATGGAGACCCTCAGGCTCCACCCTCCCGCGCCGCTCCTCCTGCCCCGGGAGACGCTCGAGGACACCGAGTTGCTCGGTTACCACGTTCCTGCGGGCACACGGGTCCTGATCCATGCATGGGCTATCGGCCGTGACCCGGCGACGTGGGGCGATCGCGCTGAGGACTTCTTGCCAGAGAGGTTCCTGGAGTACCACCATGAAATAGGGCAGGACTTCACGTTTTTACCCTTCGGTGCCGGGAGGAGGGGCTTGTAACATCCCAAAATTATCAACCAGTATTATTAGTTCCAGAAATGAGAGCCAACAAAAACTTTTACTTAATTATATGTATTGATCTCCTATTGTTGCTTGTGTTCTTGCTAAATGGTGTTGCTTGCTCTAAAGGTTGACATGAAGAAAATAAAAGAAACAAAATCAACAAGAACCACACATAAAATCATGTGACAAGTGTCACATTAAATTTCTCAAAGTGAGAGAATTATTTTTTTTGTGTTTAAATAAAAGTCAGGAGAGTGATATTTAATCACTCTTATTTTTATTCTATATCTTTTCCCTCTCAAAATATATTTCCAAAAATCTAAATTTAAAATTTCAATTCTTTCTTTAATAAATTCAAATTACAAAGTTGTGGTGCAACATTTGTCAATTAAATTATACCACTGCACCACAACACTACATTTGGATATATGGATCCACTTGTGGAAATAAAATCCAGAAAATAAAAATAAAATTTCGTTGAAACATTTCGTCGAACACCTTGCTTGCACTGCTCGTGTTCTTCCCCAAATTCTTCAACCCGGAGATCAATTGATCGAATTCGCTGTTAATTCGACCAATTGACTCACCCAAATCCTCTCCCGTGCACCACAGAACCTGTTGCGCGCGGAAATTTGGAAGAGGAAGGTCGGGAAAGGAGCGGAGCTTCGGAGGGGACCGAGCCCGGCGCGGCCGCGCCATGGTCGGCATGGCTGCCGTGCGTGGCATCGCCTCGATTATCCACTCCCTGGCCCCCTCTCACTCCCTCGCTTCACCTTGCTCTCCTCTGCTCTCACCTCCCGCCCAGGAGGGACCCCCGTTGCCGCCGTGCGCCACGCCATGGCCGCGCCCGCCCGAGACGGCCGTGCCGGTGCACGCCGCACCGTCCATTTGCTCCCAGCCCCGTCCCAAAATTGGCGACGCCCAGCTCGCCGCCACACACCACGGCTACCCCTGAGCACCTCGATCGTTGTAGCCGCCCCTACGACGCGCCCCTGCACGCCCTGCACCTCTCCCGCACCGCGTCCACCATGGACCCGTGCTCGCCGATATATACCCCTGCCCAACCCTTGCTCAAACCACACCACCACTGCCTCCCTTGCTCTCCCCACTCCCCCGTTCACCGCCAGGAGGGCGGAGCCGCTGCTGCCAAGCTCCAGCTGCAGCCGCAGCTGCTGCCCGAGCCCCTGCAGGTCCGTCGTGCTCGAGGTAGACGACGACACGGCCGCCACCGTGCTAGCCTCTCTTCTCCTCCCCTCTGGCCCTCAACTGCCTCACCATTAACCTCGCACTCATCCGCCGTGTTTCCTCGACGTTTCGTGCACAGGATCAACGCAGCCAGTTCGCCGGAGCCGTGCACGGCCGTGGAGGAGAAGGAGCTCGCCGCCGCCAAACCAGCCCGTCCCAGCACGCACCACTCAGCCAGGAGTTCCTCCGGAGCCGCCGCCGTCGTTCTGCGTCATCTCCGCCGTCTCCCGAGCCCCCTAGGTAAGCCGCCCGTCCTCCGCGTCGTCGCCGGAGCCGCAGCACCACCCCTCTGTGGTCGCCGTCGCTGCGTCGCACGGCAGCCGTTGGATCGCGATCCAACGGTAGCTTACCGTTTCGGTTATAAGAGAGAGAGAGAGAGAGACTGACGAGCGGGCCCCGCTCGTCAGGGTTTTATTAATTTTACCGCGTGCGCTGAGTCACCGACGGATGGGCCCCGCCCGTCAGATTTCTCCACATTATCCAGAGCAATTAGATTTTCGAATTTAGTTTCTCTGGAAATTTCAATACTGGACCCAACTTAGAAAATCAATATCTCAAGATTTAGGAATCCAAATAAATCAAACTCAATTGTTCTGGAAAGCTTATGAAATTGTTTAACCAACCCAATTGGTCTCATGTCATTTAATAAATAGTTAAAAAGTATTATTGAAAATGCCACAGAAGGTTTAAAATCTAAACTTGTTTGTTTCTGATACTCTGTTAGTCCAATTAATTCCAAACCAATTTTGCTAGCTTAGTACTGCCTTGTATTAGCTCCCCTAATTTTGGTAGAATTAATTAAGCAATATTAATTGTTGACTTTAAGATAAACCCTTCTGGACTAAAACAAACAAATATGTTTATTGGTTGACCCAAATGAGTTAGGACCAATTTTGTTAGCTCACATATAGCCATGTTTAGTTACCCCTAAAAGGGTTTAATTTTTGGAGAAATAGAATTTAAATGGTAGCTAAAACTTGATTATTAAGCTACTGGATTCAATCCAATGTGTAGGGAGTTTGGTAACTCCAAATGATCCAATTCAAATTGGGTTGTCTTCTACACATCAGTAGCTTTCTATAGAATTTAGTTTGTATTTTTGTGACCAACAGAACTTAAGTTGTGGATTTAAACATGAATAACTAGTTTCTGCCATAATTTGGACTTAATAAATAATGTTTAATTCAATATTTTGAAACCAAATTGTGTGGTTGATGTGGGCAGTAGCTAATTGTGATGTTTGTGATTGATATGTTGTGATGCTTGCTTGAGTAGTTAGTAATTGTTTGCATTGCTTGTTTAACGTTTAGACGAGAACGTTGCCGGAGTCTACGAGGAGGGGGAATTCTCTGATCATCAAGCACAAGAACCCGAGAACTTTGCCGAGCAAGGCAAGCTATTCCCTGAGCTTGCACCTAAATACATATGCATCTACTTTCATAACATGTTTTACTCTCAAAGCAAGATTTATAAAACCCATTTCAAAAGTATATGGATACTATTTTGCCACCCTATGTAGTAGCTTATATAAAACTTTAGGATGGGAAAACAATGTTGTTTATTCAAAACTCCTTTAAAAAGACTTGTGTGGTGATGGAACACCGAGATGTCGGTGTGGAAGTAAAGAAGTGGAGAATGGTGATGTTTATGAAAAATGCACATTGTGTCCTAGTACTATGACAACCAATCATACCCTGTGCGACCACATCTACCCACATATGGGAAAGGGCGTAGTCATATAATTTGCTCATATTAGTATGGGATGCCTCAACAACGAGGATGACCTCGTTCCATGAGGGGATGGTTTGGTGACCTACCCCTGACCTGGGTCCTAACACGATGGTGGGAGGATTGAAGGGTTCGCTCGCCGGGCAGAACTACGAGTCCTCACACTTAGGTTTCCCGACGGGGAATCTGGACTGGGTGTTGATGGAAAGGATGATAAATTCGTAGCGGTAGGGTCCTATACTAGCATGAGCAAAGGACAGGCTATGGTCGGCGGCTTACTTCGCATACACCTTGTATGGCGAGACGTGGCAGACACGATGAGTTGCCGGATGGATGGGGGAAAAGCGTGCTACCTCTGCAGAGTGTAAAACTATTCGAATAGCCGAGTCCTCGGATATGGACAGTTGGGAGGCTGTCCTAGACCATGTGCAAGTTTTTGGAAAAGCTTTTAAGTTTAAAAGAAATTGAAATGGTGATGGTGTTACACAGCTATACCAAATGAAGTGGTATGAGTTGTGGAATAAATGGACTATGGTGAGCCATGGTCATGAAAAGGAGGAGTTTTTGAGAAACAAAATGAGATGGTGACTTCTTTCAAAGATGGTTATAAAACTCTTCTTACCTTTTTCAATAAAGATATAGAGATGTTTTAAAACAAATAAAAGTGCATACTCATGTTGGGGTAGTTTGCGAGTACATTCAAATGTACTCATATTGGTTTCGTCCCTGGCTATTGTCCTAGCCAGACTACGAGGAGGAGCACTACGCCGAGCAGGAATATGGCGACTTCTACGCAACTAAGGATCTCCACAAGTCAGCTGCCTGTCGGGTGTCATCGTTAGAATATGATGTCTACTACGCCGTAGCTTCCGCTGATATTTTGGTTTGGCCCATGAAGGCACCTATGTAAGAACTTGGTCTAAATGACCATTTATGTAAGACTTTTATTCGGTACTGTAATGGATGTAAACTTTGGTATCCAATTCGGATTATGTGCAACGACAGACTGATCACGGGATCGTTGTGTTAAGCATAATCGGGTATTTCGGACAGCTAGTCCGGGGTCCCCACAGACTTGGTATCAGAGCCATCCTGACTTTAGGAAACCTTAGTTAGCATGGTCGTTTGTCAAATGTTACAAAAGATGAATTTCTAAAAAGAAAGGAATGAAGTATTTTGAAAACTGCTTATCTCCAATCCTCTTACTTATGCAAAATTTTACTCCATTAAATATTACATTTTCCTTGGTATCCCTAAAATTTTGTACACCTCTCATTAAGTTAAAATTTGACTCACTTGTTGCCCTACTATATTAAAATTTTGATATACTTGTCACCTAACTAACTTAAAATTTTGCTTAAAAACTGTAGATGGCACTCCATTGGACCGAGTTCGTTCAGCTGGAGAAGGACAGCAAGCTGACGTTTGAGAGGGACTTGTTCGAGTTGACCAAGCTGTTAGGTCGCCCCGCTCCAGAGTTTGAGGGAGCTCAGATTGATGTTCACGGTGTCGGAAGGCTGAGCTGGCTCATCAGTCGTCAGTTCGCAGGAACATCAAGTCTCCCAGTTCCGGACGCTGTCTTCACCACCAAGGAGGCCACCTGGGTTGATGGTCTCTGTACTGCTACACAGAGGATGCTAGCCCGACTTTGTGAGGAGCACAAGGCGGAGTTAGTAGACTCCCGTTTCCGGTTCTACGGGAGGCGCAACTGCGATGGACACCCTACTCCTTCACCTTACCACCCGATGTTTGGGAGCTACATCATGGACATGGAGATCTTACTTCAGTGCACTCAGGATGATCTGTTGCGCACTAGGATTCAGCTTCACTTTGACCGCGAGTCGCTCGTTGAGCTTCGCGAGAACGAGGAGAAGCTGATGGAGGAGAAGGTCGCTCTTCTCGGAAGAGGGCCCAGCTGAGGAGGACATCGTGAAGCTCCGCAAGAAGGTGGCAGAGCAGGACAGCTGATTGAGGATCTAGAGCACCATACTGACGAGATGGAGGAGGAGGGCGAGGATCTCCGCAAGGAGAACAACGCTTTCCTCAGTGACGATGATGACTTCGTGGAGGAGATGGACTGTGAGGAGGAGATGATGAGGAGGAGTTAGTTGACGAGGAGGAGGAGCCACTCGAGCCAGTTCTCGAGGACGAGGAGGAGGATCCCGAGGAGCCAGCCTACCAGTCAGATGCTGACGTGTTAGAGCTGGAGGTTCCACCTCAGTAGGCGAGTGACTTGATCACTACCGCAGGATTAGGTTGACCCCCTATAGCTAGTCGAGTCGAAGTAGTGGTTCTTTTGGAAACCAGATGCTATGTTGTAAGCTTGGTGTTGTAAGCTTATGTTGTTGTGAACTCCTTGATGTTGTTTGTGAAATATAAGTATGTTTGTCTTGTTAAATCTGTGTGAATATTTTCATATAAACTTAAATTAATCAACCACTTGAGAGATCGTCTTTTCCCTTAGTCGAACTTTTCTTGCCTTGTCTCTTATACCCGGTGTGCTTCAGGATGCCGCCCCGTCGCGACAATACGGAGGATCAGGATCAGCACCACCACCACCGGACCCAACCCCCGCCCAACTTCTCGCGCTTATCATGGAGGAACGTGAAATGCCCGGCAGGAGCGCCAGGCTCATCTCGTTGCCCTACAACAACTGCAGCCGCTTACAACAACAACAACAATAATAACAACAACAACAACAATGGTGGTAATGGCAATGGCAATGAGAACCAGCGATCTACCTTAGGCGATTTCCAGAAGACCAACCCACCCACCTATTCCAAGGGACTTCACCCACTGGAGGCCGATGATTGGCTTCGCACCATCGCAACAATCTGGAAGTTGCTGCTGTGGGAGAAATGAGAAAGTGTTGTATGCAACCCACTATCTCGCTGGACCTGCAAGAGCTTGGTGGGAAACTACCAAGGCTCTCCAGCAAGCTGGTCATGTCATCGACTGGGCTGAGTTCCAGGAGAAGTTCCGCAAGAAGCACATTCCCTATGGACTCATTGAAGGAAGAAGGATGAGTTCCGTAAGCTGAGGCAGGGAAGTAGAGATGTGGTCGGTTATCTTGAGGAGTTTACCGACTTATCTCGGTATGCTCCTGATGACACCGACAAAGAAGAGAAGAAGATGGAGCGTTTCATGAGTGGACTTCATGATGAACTGCAGTGTGCTCTGGTTATCCATGACTTCCGTGATCTGGAGTCACTTGTGGACAAAGCCATCCAGCTGGAGACCAAGCGCAAGTCTATGTATGAAGGTCGCAAGAGGAGGATGAATGCTCAGGAAGGTTCGAGCAGCCAGAAACCTCGTATCTTTCAGCAGAACCCCAGGCCTGCCTATCGTCCACCCCAAGCACCACGCCCCAATTTCCCTAACCGCCCAAACAACTTCAACCGCCCCAATGACAATAACCGTTCTGGAGGAAACTTCAATAACTTCAATCTCCGCCCCAAGGTTGTCTGCTTTGAATGCGGCGCCCAGGACATTACTCCAGAGAATGCCCCAATCCCAAGAAGCCTGTCCAGCGCCCCAATGCACCTGCACCGAACAATGGTCAAGGCCGCAATGGAAATGGTAATGGCAAGAATGCCGCACCCCGCGGGAATGTTGCTGTTGTCAGAGGCCGTCTGCACCACATCAATGCTGAAGAGGCTGAAGAAGCGCCAGATGTTGTGCTGGGTACGTTCCTTGTCAACTCAGTACCTGCAACTGTTCTGTTTGATTCTGGTGCCACCATTCGTTTATTACCAAAGAGTTTGTTTCTAAGGGAGGTTTAGTCGGGAGTCTTTTACCCAAACCAATGTTGGTACAAACCCCAGGACTGTTAGCCAAAACCAACCAGATGTGTTCCGAAACCCCCATAGAAATTGGAGGAGGAAGGTTTGCAGCCGACCTAATTATCTTAGGAAACCAAGGCATAGATGTTATTCTTGGAATGGATTGGTTAGCCAAGTATCACGGTCGTATTGACTGTGCCCGAAGAGCTGTTTCTCTCACTTCTGATGATGGAGTTGAAGTGGAGTATGCATCTGAGACCAGCCAGACCAGACCCGGATGCCATGAGAGCATAGCTCGACCGCCCTAGATGAGATCCGTGTTGTTCACCTGTTCAAGGATGTTTCCCAGAAGAATTGCCTGGTATGCCGCCAGACGGGATATTGAGTTCATAATTGAGCTTATCCCAGGACATCCCCCATATCCCAAAAGCCTTATCGGATGAATCCGGAAGAACTGGTGAGTTGAAGAAGCAGTTGGCTGATATGCTAAGCAAAGGTCTTGTCCGCCCAAGCGCTTCACCATGGGGATCACCCATTATTTTTGTGGACAAGAGAGACGGTACCACACGCCTGTGTGTGGATTATCGCAAGCTGAATGACGTGACCATTAAAAACAAGTACCCTCTTCCCAAGATCGAGGATCTGTTCGATCAAATGAACGGAGCCCGAGTCTTTTCAAAGATCGATCTTCGGACAGGTTACCATCAGTTGAAGATCCGAGAGACAGACATTCCCAAGACCGCCTTCACCACCCGTTACGGTTTGTTTGAATACACCGTGATGTCCTTTGGTCTGACCAATGCCCCAGCCTATTTCATGAATCTCATGAACAAGATTTTCATGGAGTACCTCGACAAGTTCGTGGTAGTTTTCCTTGATGACATCCTTATTTATTCCAAGACGAAGAAGACATGCTGAACACCTGCGTCTAGTTTTGGAGACCCTCCAAGAGCACCAGCTGTATGCCAAGCTTAGCAAGTGTGAGTTTTGGCTCAGTGAAGTGGCATTTCTTGGACATATTGTATCCGCTGGAGGAATTTCTGTTGACCCTGAGAAGATACAAGCCATTCTTGACTGGTTATCCCCAACCAATGTTTTTGAAATCCGAAGCTTTCTCGGACTTGCCGGTTATTACCGCAAGTTCGTTGAAGGATTTTCCAGTATAGCCAAACCTCTGACCCAACTGTTGAAGAAGGACAAGAATTTGAATGGACTCAGAATGTGAGGATAGTTTCCAAGAACTGAAGAAGAGACTAACCTCAGCCCCAATTTTGATTATGCCAGACGTCACCCAGAGTTTCGACGTGTATTGCGATGCATCACGCCTCGGACTTGGTTGCGTTCTGATGCAAGAAGGCAAAGTTGTGTCGTATCTGTCCCGGCAGTTGCGACCGCATGAAGAGAATTACCCAACCATGACTTGGAGTTAGCTGCTGTAGTCTTTGCTCTTAAGAAGTGGCGTCCCTATCTTGCGGGACATCGCTGTGAGATCTATACGGATCATAAGAGCTTGAAGTATATTTTCACCCAGAAGGAGTTGAACCTGCGACAGAGGAGATGGATGGAATTAATCAAGGATTATGATATTGGAATCCATTATCACCCGGAAAGGCTAATGTAGTTGCCGATGCCCTTAGTCGCAAACCTTGCACCCTGAATGCCCTGATCCAAGCCGAACAGCCAGCCTTGTTCAAAGAGTTCGAAGATTTTGGACTAGAACTTGTTAGCCATGGTTATCTCGCCAATTTAGAGTTAACCCCAACCCTGATGGATCAAATCAAAGAAGCCCAAAAAGACCATGAAAGCATTGAAGGAATTAGGAAGAAGATTTCCCTCGGCAAAGCACCCGGTTTTACCGAAGATGCTGAAGGAGTACTGAAATTCAATGACCGTATCTGTGTGCCCAATGTCACGGAACTTAAGGAGTTAATCCTAAAGAGGCCCATGAGACCCCTTATTCAATCCACCCCGGCGGAACCAAAATGTACCAAGACCTTCGAGAAAGATTTTGGTGGCATGGAATGAAGCGAGAGATTGGTTCTTTCGTAGCCAAGTGTGACATCTGTCAGCGAGTCAAGGCTGAACATCAGCGCCCGCTGGATTGCTTCAACCTTTGAAAATTCCCGAGTGGAAGTGGGATGAGATTGGAATGGATTTTATTACCGGACTTCCAAGATCCAACCGAGGCCATGATTCAATCTGGGTCATCGTTGATCGACTGACCAAGGTTGCTCATTTTATACCCGTCAAGACCACTCACAATGGAGCCCAGTTAGCAGACCTGTATATTTCCAGAATAGTAAGCCTGCATGGTGTGCCTAAGAAGATTGTATCTGATAGAGGCACGCAATTCACCTCAAGATTCTGGAAATCCCTTCATGAAGCCCTCGGAACCAAGTTAGCATTTAGCACGCTTATCATCCCCAGACCGATGGCCAAACTGAGCGAGTGAACCAGATATTGGAGGACATGCTTCGTGCATGTGTTCTATCCTATGGTTCCAAGTGGGAAGATTGTCTTCCGTTTGCAGAATTCTCGTACAACAACAGTTATCAGTCAGTCTGCAAATGGCCCCTTTTGAAGCCCTTTACGGCAAGAAGTGTCGTACACCCCTGAATTGGTCCGATACCGGAGAAGGCAAATTGTTTGGACCAGATACCCTCCGTGAAGCTGAAGAGCAAGTTCAGCTTATTCGTGAACGCCTCAAAACTGCCCAATCCCGTCAGAAGAGTTATGCTGACACCAAGCGCCGTGACCTCACTTCAGTGTCGGAGATCATGTTTATCTCCGAGTGACACCCCTAAAGGAATGCAGCGTTTCCATGTCAAAGGAAAGTTAGCGCCAAGGTATATTGGACCCTTCAAGGTCATTTCTCGTCGAGGAGAAGTATCTTATCAGCTGGAATTGCCCCAGGAGTTAGGAGATTATCATGATGTTTTCCACATTTCCTTGCTCCGGAAGTGTCTGAAGTTCCTGACCAGCCTGATGTTTTCAAAAACATCGACCACCTCTCCATCGACCTGAACCAAGACCTGACTTATCGTGAGAGACCTCTCAAAATTCTCGAAGAAGATGTTCGTGTTACCCGAAGACGTGCGATCAAGTTTTACAAAGTTCAGTGGACTAACCACTCTGAAGAAGAAGCAACTTGGGAACGCGAAGATTATCTTCGAAGCGAATTTCCAGACCTCTTTAGTACCCAGGCCTAGCAAATCTCGGGACGAGATTTATTCTAAGGGGGGAAGGATTGTAACATCCCAAAATTATCAATCAGTATTATTAGTTCCAGAAATGAGAGCCAACAAAAACTTTTACTTAATTATATGTATTGATCTCCTATTGTTGCTTGTGTTCTTGCTAAATGGTGTTGCTTGCTCTAAAGTTGACATGAAGAAAATAAAAGAAACAAAATCAACAAGAACCACACATAAAATCATGTGACAAGTGTCACATTAAATTTCTCAAAGTGAGAGAATTATTTTTTGTGTTTAAATAAAAGTCAGGAGAGTGATATTTAATCACTCTTATTTTTATTCTATATCTTTTCCCTCTCAAAATATATTTCCAAAAATCTAAATTTAAAATTTCAATTCTTTCTTTAATAAATTCAAATTACAAAGTTGTGGTGCAACATTTGTCAATTAAATTATACCACTGCACCACAACACTACATTTGGATATATGGATCCACTTGTGGAAATAAAATCCAGAAAATAAAAATAAAATTTCGTTGAAACATTTCGTCGAACACCTTGCTTGCACTGCTCGTGTTCTTCCCCAAATTCTTCAACCCGGAGATCAATTGATCGAATTCGCTGTTAATTCGACCAATTGACTCACCCAAATCCTCTCCCGTGCACCACAGAACCTGTTGCGCGCGGAAATTTGGAAGAGGAGGTCGGGAAAGGAGCGGAGCTTCGGAGGGGACCGAGCCCGGCGCGGCCGCGCCATGGTCGGCATGGCTGCCGTGCGTGGCATCGCCTCGATTATCCACTCCCTGGCCCCCTCTCACTCCCTCGCTTCACCTTGCTCTCCTCTGCTCTCACCTCCCGCCCAGGAGGGACCCCCGTTGCCGCCGTGCGCCACGCCATGGCCGCGCCCGCCCGAGACGGCCGTGCCGGTGCACGCCGCACCGTCCATTTGCTCCCAGCCCCGTCCCAAAATTGGCGACGCCCAGCTCGCCGCCACACACCACGGCTACCCCTGAGCACCTCGATCGTTGTAGCCGCCCCTACGACGCGCCCCTGCACGCCCTGCACCTCTCCCGCACCGCGTCCACCATGGACCCGTGCTCGCCGATATATACCCCTGCCCAACCCGTGCTCAAACCACACCACCACTGCCTCCCTTGCTCTCCCCACTCCCCCGTCACCGCCAGGAGGGCGGAGCCGCTGCTGCCAAGCTCCAGCTGCAGCCGCAGCTGCTGCCCGAGCCCCTGCAGGTCCGTCGTGCTCGAGGTAGACGACGACACGGCCGCCACCGTGCTAGCCTCTCTTCTCCTCCCCTCTGGCCCTCAACTGCCTCACCATTAACCTCGCACTCATCCGCCGTGTTTCCTCGACGTTTCGTGCACAGGATCAACGCAGCCAGTTCGCCGGAGCCGTGCACGGCCGTGGAGGAGAAGGAGCTCGCCGCCGCCAAACCAGCCCGTCCCAGCACGCACCACTCAGCCAGGAGTTCCCGGAGCCGCCGCCGTCGTTCTGCGTCATCTCCGCCGTCTCCCGAGCCCCCTAGGTAAGCCGCCCGTCCTCCGCGTCGTCGCCGGAGCCGCAGCACCACCCCTCTGTGGTCGCCGTCGCTGCGTCGCACGGCAGCCGTTGGATCGCGATCCAACGGTAGCTTACCGTTTCGGTTATAAGAGAGAGAGAGAGAGACTGACGAGCGGGCCCCGCTCGTCAGGGTTTTATTAATTTTTCCGCGTGCGCTGAGTCACCGACGGATGGGCCCCGCCCGTCAGATTTCTCCACATTATCCAGAGCAATTAGATTTTCGAATTTAGTTTCTCTGGAAATTTCAATACTGGACCCAACTTAGAAAATCAATATCTCAAGATTTAGGAATCCAAATAAATCAAACTCAATTGTTCTGGAAAGCTTATGAAATTGTTTAACCAACCCAATTGGTCTCATGTCATTTAAATAAATAGTTAAAAAGTATTATTGAAAATGCCACAGAAGGTTTAAAATCTAAACTTGTTTGTTTCTGATACTCTGTTAGTCCAATTAATTCCAAACCAATTTTGCTAGCTTAGTACTGCCTTGTATTAGCTCCCCTAATTTTGGTAGAATTAATTAAGCATATTAATTGTTTACTTTAAGATAAACCCTTCTGGACTAAAACAAACAAATATGTTATTGGTTGACCCAAATGAGTTAGGACCAATTTTGTTAGCTCACATATAGCCATGTTTAGTTACCCCTAAAAGGGTTTAATTTTTGGAGCAATAGAATTTAAATGGTAGCTAAAACTTGATTATTAAGCTACTGGATTCAATCCAATGTGTAGGGAGTTTGGTAACTCCAAATGATCCAATTCAAATTGGGTTGTCTTCTACACATCAGTAGCTTTCTATAGAAGTTTAGTTTGTATTTTTGTGACCAACAGAACTTAAGTTGTGGATTTAAACATGAATAACTAGTTTCTGCCATAATTTGGACTTAAATAAATAATGTTTAATTCAAATATTTTGAAACCAAATTGTGTGGTTGATGTGGGCAGTAGCTCATTGTGATGTTTGTGATTGATATGTTGTGATGCTTGCTTGAGTAGATTAGTAATTGTTTGCATTGCTTGTTTAACGTTTAGACGAGAACGTTGCCGGAGTCTACGAGGAGGGGGAATTCTCTGATCATCAAGCACAAGAACCCGAGAACTTTGCCGAGCAAGGCAAGCTATTCCCTGAGCTTGCACCTAAATACATATGCATCTACTTTCATAACATGTTTTACTCTCAAAGCAAGATTTATAAAACCCATTTCAAAAATATATGGATACTATTTTGCCACCCTATGTAGTAGCTTATATAAAACTTTAGGATGGGAAAACAATGTTGTTTATTCAAAACTCCTTTAAAAAGACTTGTGTGGTGATGGAACACCGAGATGTCGGTGTGGAAGTAAAGAAGTGGAGAATGGTGATGTTTATGAAAAATGCACATTGTGTCCTAGTACTATGACAACCAATCATACCCTGTGCGACCACATCTACCCACATATGGGAAAGGGCGTAGTCATATAATTTGCTCATATTAGTATGGGATGCCTCAACAACGAGGATGACCTCGTTCCATGAGGGGATGGTTTGGTGACCTACCCCTGACCTGGGTCCTAACACGATGGTGGGAGGATTGAAGGGTTCGCTCGCCGGGCAGAACTACGAGTCCTCACACTTAGGTTTCCCGACGGGGAATCTGGACTGGGTGTTGATGGAAAGGATGATAAATTCGTAGCGGTAGGGTCCTATACTAGCATGAGCAAAGGACAGGCTATGGTCGGCGGCTTACTTCGCATACACCTTGTATGGCGAGACGTGGCAGACACGATGAGTTGCCGGATGGATGGGGGAAAAGCGTGCTACCTCTGCAGAGTGTAAAACTATTCGAATAGCCGAGTCCTCGGATATGGACAGTTGGGAGGCTGTCCTAGACCATGTGCAAGTTTTTGGAAAAGCTTTTAAGTTTAAAAAGAAATTGAAATGGTGATGGTGTTACCCAGCTATACCCAATGAAGTGGTATGAGTTGTGGGAATAAATGGACTATGGTGAGCCATGGTCTTGAAAAGGAGGAGTTTTTGAGAAACAAAATGAGATGGTGACTTCTTTCAAAGATGGTTATAAAACTCTTCTTACCTTTTTCAATAAAGATATAGAGATGTTTTAAAACAAATAAAAGTGCATACTCATGTTGGGGTAGTTTGCGAGTACATTCAAATGTACTCATATTGGTTTCGTCCCTGGCTATTGTCCTAGCCAGACTACGAGGAGGAGCACTACGCCGAGCAGGAATATGGCGACTTCTACGCGAACTAAGGATCTTCACAAGTCAGCTGCCTGTCGGGTCGTCATCGTTAGAACATGATGTCTACTACGCCGTAGCTTCCGCTGATATTTTGGTTTGGCCCTTGAAGGCATCTATGTAAGAACTTGGTCTAAATGACCATTTATGTAAGACTTTTTATTCGGTACTGTAATGGATGTAAACTTTGGTATCCAATTCGGATTATGTGCAACGACAGACTGATCACGGGATCGTTGTGTTAAGCATAATCGGGTATTTCGGACAGCTAGTCCGGGGTCCCCACAGGGCTGCCCAGGGGTCAAGTTCGCCATGCCGTCAAACGAGCTGGCGCTAGCGAGCCTCATGTACCACTTCGACTGGGAGCTAGCCGGCGAGAGGAAGCTGTCGGTGGACATGAGCGAGCTGCACGGGCTCTCCGTGCGCCTGAAGACAGCTTTGCTTCTTGTTGCTAAACCGTGGTGAACTGGTGATACATGGTGTGATACACCACATGCCACTGTGCCAGTGATACATGGAGTGGCAAGTAATAAGTGAAAAGTAAAGCGTGACAAATTGTAAAAATCCCTCACCATGTTCAGGCTATGGAGTTGAATGAAAAAAGCCAATTCTATCCCTTTATTCCATTGATTTGCATCAAATTGGTGCTTCTTGCACTGCATCAAAACATCTATTAAAAACAATCAACATGTCCGTATCATCGTGAAGTCCCCCCACGGTTCTTCTCATTAGAGCAACCACGATTTGCTACACCAGATTAACCGTCATTAGTATAACTTGTAAAAGAATAGAAACGAAATCCATGTTAAATCACATAAAGCATCGAGACAAGTGCATCTGACATGAACCAGAAATCTAATTCTACATAGGCATGGGATCTTTGATGCATACCACTATATATCCTTTCGGCTTCACATAAGTTGCTCTCCCACCGATGATATTTCATATCTTGGGGATTAACTTCATACATGCACAACAACGGTGGACATACTGATGAGGGTTGAGACAAGGTCCTTGCCAACCACGGGCTCAAACACAACCTAGACGGCAAGCTTGGTCTCTAAATACAGTAGTTTACAAAAATAGAACTTTTCACTTTTACAATGTACTTCATTGTCACAACTCTTTCACGTAAAGGGCTGCATGGTCATTTCATTAATTTCATCCTCGCCTGTATCGATTGGCCCACCTTTTCAATCGTAATTAATGGTCAACCATTTGTGAAATTCCAAAGCGACAGAGGGATACAACAAGGTTGTTCCTCTCTCATTACCATTTTGTCTTTGCTACAAATGAGTTGTCGCTAACCCTGTTGGATGCTATGATCAACAACTCTCTCGAAGGTGTGGTTTTAGGACCAAATTGCCCTCACATTCACTCACTAATTGTTGTTGGTGATCTCCTATTTTGCGGCAAGGCCTTCATCCAAGAAGATATATCTACGAAGCAGATCCTCGACTCGTTCTGCTCCATATCGGGCCAAACCCCAAATTGGTCAAAATCTGGAATCCTTTTTAGCAAGATGTCCATCCCAGTGATGTTGCTTCCATCAAAACCATTTCCCTATTCAAGATATGGACGCTTCCTTCATTCACCTAGGCCATCCTCTCATCTTTCTAGCAAAAGATAGAGCCCCAGCTTAGAAGTGCTTGAGAAGTTCAAGTCAAAGCTCAGCACCTACAAAGCAGATAAGCTCTGACATGCTACTCATTTTGAACTAATAAAATATGTCTTCTCCTCCATCCCAGTGTGGCGAGGAATGCTCTCCACTTTCCCTTTCCTTAGCCTTGGCTTCACCATTTTCCTTTGCCTTGGCTTTGACATCCGCTTCTGGGTTAGTAATACCGGAAATTTTCGCGGTATCACCAACCTAGAGCAGGTGGAGAATGGGTTTCTGTTTCCTTAGGTGGTTTCCACATAAACTCCATGAACATATTCCCAACTTTTTCACTAATCGTTGACGCAATGGTAGAGCTAATCCTAGAATCAAGATTGATCTTCTTGGATTCTATACCATCTATAGCATTGGTCCATTTCGTCGGCCATACACTTTTAGGTGGTAAAGCCTTAGATAAGAGAGGAGTCTATGATACCTACTGAAAAGGTCTGTATGGTCGACTAGAGGGGGGCGGCGAATAGGTGACTATGAAATTTTAGTTTTTCTTTTTAATTCAGGGATACAAGCAATCATAGGTTTGACTAGATGTTCAACTACATGAGCAACCTATCTGATAAGATACAAAGTACAATACACAATGGAATGCAAGTTGGTGTAAAGGAAATATATAACCGCAATGGTAGACATGGGGAAGTAATTCCCGAAGTTCCTTCTCAATGAAAGTATTTTCGTTGTGAGAGGTGTGGAGCCACCTAGGCACTCTAAATAGCAGGGATGTGCTCAGCCTATTCTCCTTGAGTCTCTCCCGCAAGGCAGAAGCTAAATCCACTATAAGGTCGACTTGAAGGCGTTGACTAAACCTTAACACAAGGTTGAAGCTACTCCACAAGTCAATTAGAGCCTTCCAACAAGATATCAAAGCTTCGTGTATAGAGGTGAAGCTCCAAGAACAATCTTTCGTTTAGAGTTCCAAAGAACCCAAGACGTAACAAGATCCGTTAATAGTGGGGGGGATTCGAAATTCCTTTGGTGGAAATGTAGATCTAGGTCTCCTACATCACTTCTCAAAATTTCAAGGTGTTTGGCTTAATGGAGAGGGAGATTTAGGAGGTTGAAGCTCTGCATTAATGAATGATAGAGAATATAAAGCTTAGCCTTTTCTTGGAGAAGAAGGGGCTTTAAATAGGAGGGGCTCCCGAAATGAACCGTTATGCAGTTACTGCCGCGGTACTACCGACGCAGGTAGATTTTATGGCAATTAGGCATCTGCCTCTGTGGGACCATCGATAGTACTACTGCGCATGGCAATAGTGGTACCGCAGCGGGCGGCACTACCGGTGCATTACTGCGGTTGCTGGCACTAATTACGTCCCGAGAGGCACACTAGGTGGTACTTCGTGTGGTACTACCGTTTCCTGAGAAGAGGTGATGACCCACAAGTATAGGGGGTGTATCGTAGTACTTTCGATAAATAAGAGTGTCGAACCCAACGAGGAGCAGAAGGTGTTGACAAGTAGTTTTGAACAAGGAATCACTGTAAATACTAGCAGACAAGTTTTTAGGGGTTTTTTATATTGCAGATAAATAAAATGCGTGTAAATAAAAGACAGTAATAATAATTGCAGCGAGTGGCCCAATCCTTTTTAGAGCAAAGGATAAGCCGGTTGGTTTACTTATGATGGCAAAATGTTCTTGAGGACACACGGGAATTTCGTCAAGTGCTTTCGCTTCCTACAGCTGATTAATCTTTATTGTTTTGATAAGTGTTGTGTGGGTGAACCTATGCTAATGCACTACCCTAACTTGGACTAATACATACTTGTGATTAAACCCTTGCAAGCATCCGCGTCACAAGGAAGTAATTAAGATAAATCTAACCACAACCTTAAATTCTGAGATCCTACACTCCCTCATGCACCGGTTTACTAACGGGGGTTTAGGTTTCTGTCACTCCGGCAACCCCACAATTAGTAACCAAATACACAATGCATTCCTCTAGGCCCATAAAGGTGAAGTGTCATGTAGTCGACGTTCACACGACACCACTAGAAGAATAACACCACAACTTAAATATCAAACCATTAAATATTACTCAACATAGTTCCACTACTAACAGCATGACTTCTCCCATGTCCTCAAGAACTAAACGAACTACTCACAAGACATCATATGGATCATGATCAGAGGTGATGTAATGATCAATAACAATCTGGACATATACTTCAATTCACCGATAAAACTTAATAGCATCAACCACAAGTAGTAATCAACACCGGGAAAGTTTCCCTATGAACTACACAAAGTATAACCCTAGATGTTGCAGCGAAACGAAGTGGAGCGGTGGAGATGATGGTGACAGCGATGGAGATGATGATGATCCCGATGAAGTCCGGCGTGATGACGATGATGATGGCGATGATTTCCCCCTCTGGGAAGGAATTTCCCGGCAGATTTCTGCCTGCAGGAGAGCTTTTTCTCTCTTTGTGGTTTCCGCCTCGTGGAGGCAGCGGAATATTTTCTCGATGACTCTCTGCGTCTTAGGGTTTCTGGGGAATGAAGTACGCTAAGGGGGAGTGCCAGAGGTGGGCCAGGGCGGCCACACCATGCCCGGCGTGGCAGAAGGGGGGCCCGCGCCGTGGGGTGGTGTGGGCCCCTCGTGGCCCATCTCAGCCTCCCCTTTTGGCTGGCTCCGGCATCTGACAAAATAGGAACATCTGTATATTTTCCGTGAATTGTTGATCTTCATAAATAAGGTGTCTTGACGATGCTTTTTCAGCTGAATCCTGACTCCGGCAGTTAATTCTCCAATAATCATCAAACATGCAGAACAAGATAAAATAACATAAGTATAACATCTAAATGTGAAATATATCAATGAATAGCAGTAAATTAGGATATTAAATAGTGATGCAAAATGGACGTATCAACTCCCCAAGCTTAGACCTCGCTTGTCCCCAAGCGAAAGCTAAACTCAGTAAACAAGACCACAGGTTTATGGAGTGAAGCGTCGATAATAAAGAATACGGACAAGAAGCATCAACATGTACTAACACACAAATCATTTTAGATAGCAACTTCCCCTCATATAACTTATCTTGGAACGAGTAATGGAAATCACAATAAAGGTGCATAAAGAAAATCATAGTTTGGTGATGGCAAACTTTGTTCTTGGTCAGAGAACAATTAACAGATTGTACTTATCTTTCGAGTAGAGTCCTTATATCGGAGCTATATTGCAGAACTAACATGCTCAATTATCACAATTTCTTTACAGTCATTGATAACTTTCAAAGTTATATTCCTTCAGATAAAAGACTTGTGCAAAACAAGGAAGGATAACAAACATGATTGATAATATTAATGTATAGATGGTTGAATCACAACAACTCAAATGCTTGCTTAAGAAAGAAAGGAATAGGTTTACTGACTCAACATAAAAGTAAAAGAAAGGCCCTTCGCAGAGGGAAGCAGGGATTAAATCATGTGCTAGAGCTTTTTAAGTTTTTGAAATCATATAGAGAATAAAAATATAAGTTTTGAGTGGTGTATGAGAATTGTCAACGAATCAGAAAATGGAAAGCACAATATGACCCCTGCCAACCAGACTTTTAAGAGCGGCTCCCATGAAGGACGTTATTTCTACCAGCAAGGCAGATCATCCCTCTTCTCATTGCTTGACTGATAAATCAGGGCAAAAATGTGAAGAGAATTAAGCGGTTAAAGTTGTAATTAATTGGGACTGGGCACCCCATTTGCCAGCTCTTTTTGCAAAATTAATGGATAAGCGGATGTATATGCCGCTAGTCCGATGGTAAAGTCTGTTTGACAGTTGACATAAAGACATCCACCCCGTCCTCGTGAGCTAGTAAACAGTGACACAAATAAGGAGTAGTAACTTTTGAATAGTTTAAAGGTAGCACATGAAGTATTTACTTGGAGTGGCAAGGAAATACCACATATAGGTAGTTATGGTGGACACATATGGCATGGGTTTTGGCTCAAGGTTTGGATGCACGAAAAGCATTCCCTCTCAGTACAGGTTTTTGGCTAGCAAGGCTGGGTAGCAAGCATACGAGTGGAGGGATACAAACAAATATAAATGTAATAGAAGCAATCATGCAATCTTCCTTGTAAACACAAATAATTTTAACTTGAGAATACTAAACTCATGAGCCAACAAGAAAGAAAGATACTGAGATAATGTATCTACATGCAATCCCCTCTTTTCTACTTAAGGCTCAAAGTATTGTTGCTACTGACCAATGCTAAGTTTGCCAAAACCAAATAGATTTACTTGATGCTCCCAAAGTGATGCCAACACTAACAACAAGATCATTCATATGACAGAAATTTGCAAGGTAAAATAAAGTGTGCAGATAGTAAATGATAAAACTTCTCATTAATATTTCAATAACGGCAACTCACACCAAGGGATACATAGACAACCAACTAAGGAGAGATACTTCCACACTGCAAACTATCCTATATGATAACTTCTCTACTCATGATATGACTCGACTGAAAAGTAAATGGTAAAAGATAATGGTGATGATACCGCGGCACTCCCCCCAAGCTTGGAACAAGCTGAGGGGATGCGGTCAATACCAATGATGAATTACTCCTTCGGTGGTGATGGTGGGAAGATGTTGATTGGAGACAGGAACCGCTCTAGCATGCGGCGAAGCCTATCGTTCTCCTCTTGGAGTATCTCCACCTCCATCCTCAGAACTCGATATTGATCACAAAACTCATCAGTGGCTCGAAGAGCCTCAGTTACTGCAGGAAAAGAGCTAAAATCTGGAGCAGGCGGCGTCGCTCCCTGCATATTATGAGAAAAGGCACGTTGAGTATTAATTGATCCACAAAAGTAGGTTTGCTTGTCCTTGATCTTGCAGCAATCTGTCCCTCTTTGTTTGACGACATCTCCTTTACTTCCTCCTTGACGCTCTGATCCATATCCTTGCGCCTAGCTGTGGTCCTTGCTTCTTCTGACCATCCTACGAAAGTCCCCTGATCGAGATCACGGAGGAGCTCACGTCGACGTCGCAACACGTACTTCTCTGAGGATGAACCCTGGGACGACATCTGAACAGAAACAACCCGAAATGAAAACACGACGAGAAAATGATATACGGACCTCGGGGGATCCGGGGGATTATATAGCGAAAAGTTTCATAACAAAAGGAAAGTCTAGGTCGAAACCAGGCTGGAGACGGGCTCCGAGGCGCCCACACCATGCCACGGCGCGGCCAAGGGTGGGCCCGCGCCATGGGGTGGTGTGGTGCCCTCGGGCACCGTTTCCTCCCCGTTTTCGGCTCGTAATTTTCCATATTTAATAAAAACAACAAAAACATAAGTTGGGAAATTAAACGCGAACTTTTGCTTACCAAAACGGTTACCTATTCGAAAACAGACTCTGCAGTTTTCTGAATTTGACTTTTAATAAAATCTTTCGGAGTCACTACTTGAATAATATCAACGTCTTCGTTATAAGAATCCCTAGAAATATAATGCTTGAGTCTTTGACCATTAACCACTTGAGATCTGTCACCATCAAGCGAAGTAATTTTGATTGCACCGGAACGGTAAACCTCTGAAACAACATAAGGTCCTTCCCATTTCGAAAGTAATTTACCTGCAAAAAATCTGAGACGGGACCTATACAATAGAACTTTCTCACCAACATTAAACTCTCTCTTTAGGATTCTCCTATCATGCCATTGTTTCACTTTCTCTTTAAAAAGTCTAGCATTTTCATAAGCTTCACTTCTCCATTCATCTAAGGAACTCAAATCAAGTAACCTCTTTTTACCGGCAAGTTTAAAATCTCTATTAAGCTCTTTTACGGCCCAATAAGCCTTATGTTCTAATTCTAGAGGTAAATGACAAGCTTTTCCGTAAACCATCTTATAAGGAGACTGATGCATGTAAAATGCATACATGAACTTTCCCTTTTTTTTTTACTTATATTCCAGTCATATTTGCATCATATAAGGGTTATATCACTGTTTTATAATGATTTTGGGAATATTTGGTATGTTTCCTATTTTTATGGAATTAACCCTGCACAGGCAGAAAACCCCTTTTCCATGTTTTTGACTTTCAGGGACCAAACGACGTCCAAATGACCTAATATTTTACGGGGCCCAATATTTGGAAATAAGAAGACGTACCAGCCAAGAATCCGCGAAAAAGGAAGTCCGAGGAAGAAATTAGCTGGTCCCACGCGGCCAGGTACATAGGCCATGTGGGACCACCTCTTTTATTCCTCGTGGCTCCGATGCCGTCCGTTTTCGTCTCCGTGGCTTCGTCTTGACCTAAAAACGCCTATAAAAATAGTCCCCCGACGTTCTCTGGAAGGAGCGCCACCGAAACACAGAAACCACGAAATAGAGACCTGGAGCTGCAGATTGGAGGGGGAAAACTCCGGCGGGGCGCTGCCGGGGTGGTCTCCATCTTCTCCAACGACTTCTCCACCGTCTCCATGATGAAGGGGGAGTAGTCCACCCCCTGGACTTTGGGTTTGTGGTGGTAACTTGATCCAATCTCTCTATATATGATCATTGTTGAAGTCCATATGATGTGCCTTGCATGATTATGGAACTATCTTTGTAATTCTTATGGTGGATATTGTGGTATGAGATGATTTGTTATACATTTACTGTTGTGTTGGAGCTTTTATGATTTGTCATACTTTGGAGATATTCTATGATGCATGTGATGGTTTGATTTATGCATAATGCCTTGTTTATCCTTGTCATGAGGTGATTGACACCACCAAGTGTGGATAGATGAGAGAGTTGTGGTCATGCACACGAATTATGAATCATTGCATAGTGTTTAGAATATTGTCCATTATGAAGTATGATGTATGTAGGTACGGGATGGCCGATGTGACACGGCATATGTATTGAGTGACATGTGAAATACGGCCCAACATCCTTTATCTGGGGGTAAAAAAGAAGAGTATGATGTGGGAGTGAGAGCAACCACGCTAGCCTTACGAGGGTGACCTAGCAACACAAATGAGTACTTCTTTCAACTATGTGTTTTAGGACATATAGCCATCATAAAAGCTACCATTAAAACATGACAATTGTGTGTACTTTATCTATAACATGATAATCACCGTAGATGAGAGAGAGAGGATTAAGTGAACCCATGAACCCATGTCCATTGTTCCTATAAGAGAAAACCTTTGTCTTGTCCTCTTGCATTGAAGAGGATTGGGACACTTTTACATTCTTGTTTTGTTACATTAAACTTCCATCTATTAAATCAACCATCTTGTTGCTTAAACTTGTTTAGTGCATAATCAACTAAAACTTGTGACACTTTAGTTGTAGGGAATAGATAACTTTTCCTTCTTGCTCCTGCGGATCGATACCCTACTTCCACATTGAGAGGTGCTACAGTGATCCCCTGCTCTTGGGGGTTATCAAGTACTTTTCTGGCGCCGTTGCCGGGGAGCGTAGCGCTTAAGTTCCTATTCTTGTGTGCATTAGACTTTAGATTTATTTTTGTTTTATATCTTGCAATCATCTAAGGTTGGGGAGGTTCCTTTAAACTTGTTTGGTTGTGAGTTTCTCATTAGTTTTACTTTCAGTTTTATATATCAAAAACCCAAAAAAATTAGAAAATGGTAAATTGTTATGAAAACGCCATGATGGCTGCTGAATTTAGAAAATCAAATGAAGGGAAAAGATTAGGAGAATACATAGAGCTTCTAAATAAAATTGCTAGTGTGCTGCTTAATTATCATAAGGAAGAAACTTGTTGCTCTGAACACTTTAGACACTTTGAATTCCAATGCCCTTCCAATAGAGAACATGTTATTGCAACTTATCATACATGGAATTATGCTCACTTAGGGATGGAAGAAGTAGAGCAATTTGTTATTTTTATGGCAGCCTATGAATTATACACCTTCATTGATGAACATGAAACCTGCCATATAGCTTCTCAATTTAGCGTTTTTATTGCCAATATCCTTGATCTCTGCATACTTGAATTTAATGAAAATATCTATTTTGTTGACACAAGGAAGAGAGCTGCCCAAGAAAGCTCTAATATTTTGCAGGAAGAAGATGACAAAAGCTTAAGCTTGGGGATGCCCGTGCAACCCCAAGAGGATGATGAAAACATAAGGTTGGAAGCGGAAGTATGTGAAGAGGAGATTGAAATGGATGTGTTCCAACCTAAGCTTGGGGAAGAGTTGGATCTCCCATCTTCACCATCAACAAATGATAGTAACACTCAAACTCAAAATCTTTTGTTATTTATGAGAATCCATGTTATGATGAGTGTGAAACTGAAAATGCTATGGTCCTATATGATAACCCATGCTATTATGATGAAACTAAAAATGCTCCTTTACTTTCTATTAATGCAACTAGTGAACTTATTGATGATAATAAGGAGTATTGCTTAAATAAGCTATATGATAATGCTTTAGATGATGGTCCTATGCTTATTGATAAACCTCCATGTTTAGTTGTTGCTAAATTATGTGAGGATAAAAATGATATACTTGTTGTTTGTGATAGTGCTCTTACTCATGAGAGTCCCACTTTGTTTTTGAACTCTCCTAATCACACCATAGAGGAGAAATTTGCTTATGTTGAGAAATACTTATGTGATTTGCAACTATCTTTAGTTCCAAATCTTTGTTGCAATCATGATAGTAAACTTGATATTGATCTTATTAACTATTTTGAAAGAGGGAAGCATGCTAATGTATTCCATAATAAATTTAATAATCCTCTTTATGTGCCTAAATTATCTAAGTTGAATGATTCTTGTGGTTATATGGTTGAATTTATTTCTACTACTTGCAACTATTATGAAAGAGGAGGTGATAAGAACCCTCTTTATGCTAATAATTATATGCTGCAAGTAACTATTGTTAATATGCATTGGAAAACTTCTATTTATTGTGATTCATTCATATACAAAATGCCAATGCATAGAAAGAAAGTTAGACTTCGTTGTTATTACTTTTGTGTTTTGTTTTTCTCTCAACTAGGGTTCAACTTGACTATTATTTTGATTGGTTTGAGAACACCATGGGATCCTGATATTATGCATGGAACACTTCCTAAGGAAGAGGGACACGCCAAAGTTCAAGCTCCCTCATGAGGTTCGTCCACAATAAACATCAAGTAAGAAGCCTAGCTATATGGCTATAAAGAAAGCGCTTTACGGGAGGCAACCCGGTTGTTTTTATTTGTGATTTTCTTTGTGTCCTCTTGCTGTAACAAGAGACTTAGTGTTTAGTTTAGTTTATGAAATTTTTAATAAAGTGCCAAGTTTTACTCATTTTGGTATGAAGAAGTTGCTTATAGCGTTCGGAGATATTATTCCTGCACGAATCTGTGCACGGTATGATTTTTAATTCTTATTCTGTAACTCCGAATGAGCTCATATTTAAACTGTAGTAGCAACTTTTCATCCTCTGTATGCATGAATTTTTCGGAATTTTCCGACA
Source organism: Poa pratensis (assembly GCA_947311845.1). Classification (NCBI taxonomy): domain Eukaryota; kingdom Viridiplantae; phylum Streptophyta; class Magnoliopsida; order Poales; family Poaceae; genus Poa; species Poa pratensis. The sequence goes on from CAMZMU010000064.1 coordinate 44,792,620, forward strand.
AAGTTAAGTAGGGTAGAAAAATACGTTTTGCTGCTGCTGTTTTTCTGGACAGATTCTGTCCCATTATGTTTGATGCATGCTTAGAACTTTTAACATGAATCTTTTTTATCCAATTGAGTTTATGAGTAGGCATACAACATTATACACTTTCTGGACATTCATATGAATTTTTGTCTAACGATTATATTGTAATACCCGCAGTTATAGGACTCGAGAGGGTAGAAATAGGAACTGCATTTGTGCATTCATGCATCTTTTAGTGAAAACTGGAAAATTTTCGGGCTTTTGTGCTAAAAGTATCGAGGGTCGATATCAGACGAGTGTCGAGGGTCTGGGAGTCAGACAGTGACAGTTAGTCGAGAGGTGTCGATAAACCCTACGACTTATTTTTCAAAACCCTACCTTTTCATAAGGGACATATAAATTTTGACATGAACTAATTATAAGTTCTTCAATTCAACACAATTCTATATCTTATCCAATCTCATACACACACAAAATATATTTCAACAACACAAGTTATATAATTCATAACAAAAAGGAATGAATCATTCCAAATGATATCAACACAAGATATATATATACACATAATTTCAAACATTCAAATGAATTTCAAAAAACATGATCATCTCTTCTTAAATCATCACAATTTAATTGCAACACCACATATTTGAATCCATTTTCTTTACAAGAATATATCAACACATTTCCAAACAACTCAAATAATACAATCTGTCCATTATAACCAAAATTACAACTAGATTATTACAACAAGTGATGATATTACAAAAGAGTATAAATAAAAATCCTAAAACTACATCTTCACTTCTGAATTTTCAGAGGATCTTCAACCTGCAAAACAAACAACAAAAATAAGAAGAAATTGGGGTTAGTATTAAAATGTTGCCAACACCATTTGGTGCTGGCATGTTAATATATGAAACCTGGTTCAGCCTAACCAAAACTATGGTTTGGTTAGACTAGTGTGGAGAATGCAAATAAAATCCTGAGGCAACAAAGGGACTGATTTGTTGATCATGCTCATTGAAACCGAAGGCAACATTAGGGGCAAAGGCTTAAGCATAGCACTTAACAGAAATCATCTTCAGGCAACAAACATCAAAGGCAACAAGTGCTAATTGAGCATTTTGATCTCATGATCATTTAAGCAAAGCAACTCATGAATTCACATCTCCACAATTAAAACCAGGAAACAAATAAAACTTAGCCCACAATTATGGTATCACATTTGCCAATTAATAAGGCAAATGGACCCTAAAACCCTCACTAAGCTAGCCATCAGCTTAATTGGCCACACATTTGAATTTAATCATCTCAAACCGACTATCATAAGCATTTCAATTCGCAGCCAAGCATTGCCACACCGAAATCTGGACCAGATAGGATCAGTGAGTCAAGAATGACTCATAGCTATCACCAGGGGGAGATGAACTGCGCTGCAGCAGCAGTGAGCTGATCTCCTAGGTGAAAAGGTGTGCAAGAATGAGTCAAATAAAGCAGCTCGAGGCAAAGGGGGCCACTGTAAGCAGGTTAGTCACCACAACCCAATTATCCTGGTGTCACAAGCACATGAGTATTCAAATTTGTATAAATACATACCCAAACCACAGCCACTGGCACACACAAGTCACAGCCATCACAAACCACACTTTTCACAAACAGTAGAATATCTAGCAGCACCATTTCCATCTGTTCTTCACCAAGAACAACCACAAATCACAAGCCAATCATGGAGATTACCTAAACCATCCACCACAAGCCATTAAAACTTAGGAGAAGTCAAGCAACAAGGAGGAGAAGGTAGAACCACAAGGTGCAGTCCAGAAGAGACGGTTGAACCTTGGAGCAAGATCAGACTCTTTCGTAGCTTTATCTGCTATACACCCAAGGTTGTTAAACATATGTGCTAGAGAGTGATTTAGTAGGTTCTGTAAATGACAGAACCATGCTTGAGTGCTGAATTTAGCATATGTTCTTAACAAAACCTTGCTCAGCAAGGTGTGGTGCTATAGAAGATGATTTGCAAGCAGAGTACTTCTGTTCTGTGCAAGAAATAGGGCAGAGAGATGAAAGGGAGTGAAGTTGAGTGTTTTACCATTTGTTTGAGCATCTACAAAAGCAAGGGAATCATTTTCAGTGTAGTATCTGTTCTTATTCTGTTTTTATCAAAGCACACAAGCCAGTGAACCAGCAGAGCTAGATTAACTGAGCTATACACATCCTTACACATGGAAGAAGCACAGGAAAGCATAAAAAAATCATCTCTAAACAAGAAAGCCACTGTGTAACTCTACAAGGAGGCATCACAGCAAGCAAAACTTTCCTAAATCGTTTTTATAACACTTATTCATCGCAGCTAGATCATTTAGTACAAGTTCTAGCTCAGAATTATTTTTCTAAAGAAAATTTCATCTTCTGTGAGCAAGAAATGCTCCCAATATTAAATCCAGAGGTAATGGATGGATCTAAACATGCTAGATCTACACCATTCATCTCATTCTTGGTGCACAATGGGTAGACAGTGCACATAAAGGAGTAAATCATCAAGAATCATCATCTGATCATCAAGAACCTAACCAACAGAGGAATATATAATTAATCCGAAGTCTAGAAGCATCTAGATCGAGTAGAGGTAGTAGGAGAAGGAGAAGAGAGGAAGGAAAAATCTTACCGTGCGTCCATGGCCGTAGCTCCACGGCGGCGAGGCAGTGCCCGCGCAACCGATGGACGGGGCACACGGCAGTAGAGGTTCAGGCACACCGCACCACGACGGCACAGGGGACGAAGCCCTGCACCTAGCCATGGTGGACATGGCGGAGAAGGAGAAGAAGTGGCGCAGCACCGAAACCTTAACCCTAGGGGATTGGGTTGTGCGCGGCCGCGAGAGGAAGCGAGGATTGAATCGCTTCGGTGAGGAGGAAGAGCGGAGCAAGGGGGATCGTTTTGCCCCATGCCACGGCGGCGGAGGTGGTCGGAGCTGGCCGGAATAGGGCGGCGACGGCGCGGGAGACACGAGCGCCAGAGGAGGTCGACCACGGGCTCGAGCACGAGAGAGAGAGAGAAGAGAGTGGCTCGGTCGGTTGACCCGACCCGAGCCAGGTCTTTGACTTGGTTCAACCAAGTTGGACCAAGGACCTATTTGTAAATATTTTAAAATTATGAAATTTCCCAAATTTTAAAACTTTCTATAAATTCAAATAAAATCCTAAAAATAATTTAAAAATATCTACAAATATCAGAAGAAAATAAGTAATCCAAATAAAATATCTACTTGATTTATTGAAAACTATTTCTTGTAGCAAAAATTCAAATGATCCTTAAGTGGAAATGACTTTGAAATATTTCAAATTATTTTCAAAAGAAAATAATATGGGAAAATTATGTATCAAGTTCAAAGTATAATTTGAACTACATTATGACTGTCATGTTACTCATCCTAACTAAAATTCAAATCAAAGATTTTTTTAAAAATGAAATCCTTAACAAAACTCTGGGAATTTTGGGAAAGAATAAAAATCATCTCATTCTATGCATATTGGCATGTATTTGGTTTTCAACATTGTCTCATACAGACAATGATATTGATTTTCAGAACACGAAGGTCCCAATTCGTCGGAAGCTTTAGACTGCATTACCTGTCAGTCTCAAGGCAAGTTCCAACTTGCATGTCCTACTTGATTAATTTTATCAAAGTAATTACAAAGTACTATGGTTTACCATTGCATGAAAAAGAAAAATCTATTTTCGAATGATGTGAAATGCTATATATATGGTTGGCTGGCAGTGGAACCACGGATTGATGTTGTGGTGGAGGTTCCATTGTACGGGAAAGTATATACCTAGGATTAATAACCCATGGCCCAGTGATCCTAGCGCCGTATCGAAGCATCAGCCAACAGATTCACTATGGATGGGCTAGTCAGAGGTTTCTTCCTTCGTTCGCATATCCTCGGCAGACTATTACCTGGTTGTGTCCGTTGCGGCGGCCAACAGCGTGGGAGCGCATACCTTCCCCACCCGACGGGGTGATTTGGAATAGGAGCTCGGGAGTGGTGACGAGTCTTTGGGTTATACCAGACTGGATTATAAGGGGCGGATATGCGTTGTGCCGGGAAGCGACTCCACATGACTTGTTGCCCTGTGTTCTGGCTATAGCACACATGGTGTGCAAAGAGAGCAAAAGGAGTCAGGCTGCTGTTGGGTAAAGTGGTGCAGCTCTGCAGAGTTAAACAAAGAAATTGTGACTGTCACATCCTTGTTCCAGGAGGGGACTACAGACCGCAGCGGGAAAGGCATCCCAAGTGATGAGTATAAACCCGTGGAGACTGGGGGTATAGTTTTCTAAAATAAAATGGACCTTTTCCTAAAAATGTTTTACAAAACTTGCATAATCATCCATGACTTTTTGGTCAGGATGGTAGATAGTGCATTATACACTTTAACATCTATTATTTGAACTTGCTGGGTAACGCTAGTGTTGCTCACCCTTTTCCTCCGTTGATCTCTGCTTAGACTCTGGTGAGATCGCTGAAGACGACTTTGGAGCATACCATGCCGACGAGGTGTACTTTGAAGCACCTGATCTGTCTGGAGGAGTAGAAGGCGTCGACTACATCATCGCCTACAGAGCCGACGACGCCGACGAGGAGGAGGTGGAGACTTAAAGTATCATAGTAGGAACCTGGCCGAGTCAGACTAGACTAGTACTACTTAGCGGCTGAGCCAAGATGGTTCTTAGTTTGCTTTTTTCTATCGCTTGTAGGTTGACTCCTGTCAACATAGCAATAATAGACATTCCTCCCATGTCGGAGGAAGACGTTGATGTTTTTATGCATTTCTGGCTTGTAATCTTTAGCAGTGTGTAATAAAGTGGACCCGCAATGTTTCTGTTGTACTACTCTGAGTGATGTAATATTTACGGATTAGTCCTTCCGTGGGTGTTATGTCAACGACTTGTACACTACAATATGAAGTGGTGTGCTGGGTCACCGCAGATGGTATCAGAGCTATTGCTAGACCTTAGGTTGGAAACCTATTAAAGGGAAAAACCTGTAGGTGTGCGAGGCCTTAGAATGAATTGAGTCTTAAGTTGTTATGATTGATATTCACTTGAGAATAGCATTATCATGCAATTATTACTTCATTTCAATTCTGATATCCTTTTTGGCTATAACAGCTAGGATGGAGAAACGAGGTTCCAGGAGGTCGGTTCGTGTGAGAGATGCTGAGTTGGGCAAGGGTGTTTTTCGGGGAAGTTGGGCGAAAATGCTTCAGCAACTGATCTATTTTCTTGGTATCAAAACCAAGGTGATAGTAAAAGTGATGAGTTTTTACGACGGTCAATTTTAGCCCTGTACCGTGTAGCACTCAAGTTACCGCCTGAATTAAAGATGGGATTCAAAATGCCCTTTGGAGAAGCGAAGAATGTGGAAGTAGCGTTCCAGATTGCTGCTGTCAGAGCAGTTACTGAGATAAGGACATCCAAGAGTTATGCGTTGGTGGAAACACCGTTTAACGCTATTCCGAGTGCGAATTACCGGCTTGAGGGTCCAGTGGATTATAAAGCTTTCCTGAAAACTAATCCACGTGATGTGGCTGAGTTCATGGACAGTTGTCTCAAGATGATTCGGGCGTATCATAAGACGTTCGGAGTAGTAGCTGGAGAGGTAAAGCCATGGTAGAGCAGTACTCCAGTCCGGAGGTTATTCAGGAAAAGTGTGATATACTGAGGTATGAAGCAGAGAAGGGATACACTGATCCACCACCCACACCAACTAGGTATGTGGAGGAAGTAGAACCCGATACCCCAATTTATCCTGACTATACACCACCACACTCTGGTTATGTCTTAGTTGATGAAGAGAAGGGATGGCAGAGTTGGGAACCTGAAGTACCAAGTGCCACGGGTTGGGATGAAGAACCTTATCAGGGTACACAGAGTGATCCCATAAGAATTCCAGGAGATCCAGGAGAACCGGAAGTTACTAGTCATACCCCTAGGAGGAAGTCTAGAGTTGGTGAGTCAAGTAGGCCAATAAAAATAGATTTGAGGAGGAAGATGAGGAATGGAAGTATGCGTACGAGACCAAGTATTACCCGAAGACGGAGACGGGAGATGAACCACGAGGGTATTTTAACAACTTCGAGGCAGTACAACGATGATGGAGGCGAGGGTTATGGAGATGAGAATGTTTACGATGGGGAAGCAGCGGCATACAAGTATCTTGATAGTTACTTCGCCATGACGGATATGACGTTAGAAGCAAGCCCATCTGACCCTGAATATCAGCCTACCACTAGTGTGGAGTTACCCGGGGTTCTCAGAAGGACCAGGCGTAACTATCACTGGAAGCCGGGGAAGTATACGAAAAAGTAAAGCAGAGCAGAATGGAGTAAAGCAGTAGCTGTGTAATATGTTTAATATAGGGTATTGTACTTAGTATTGTAAGGACGCTGGTAGCAATAAGTGAGACCTACTCACTTTTAGAGTGTGTTATTATTTTGTACCCATGTTTGCAATCCTACATGTATAATACATGGTATATGTTTGAAAAGTTTTGTGTTCTTTGGATTTTTCTGTTTTCCATTGTTTGACTAGTACTTGTGCATGGAATAGGACTCGAAGTGCATATGCATAATCTAATGGAGAGTTCTGATTCAATGTAACATGACTAGAGGGTAATGGCGTACGTTGGTGAGGAGAGTGATGAGCAGAGGCAAGAACGTGAACTTAAGGAGAAGCAAGATGCAGATGCAGGAGGAATACCACAACCACCAAGGCCAATCACGGAGCAAAGTTTCATGCAGTATATGCAGATGGTGGAAGAAGGCAGGCGCCAAGACCAGGAAAGGCAGAATAAATTTCTGCAAGATTTGCTGAAAATACAGGCAGGACGAGGAAGGGATGAAGTACTTAAAGGAGTGACTCTATCAGATTTCCAAAATGCTAGACCCATACCATTTGCAAGAGCTCCAGAAACTATGGACGCAGAAGATTGGGTGGCAGATACTGAACGAAAGCTCAACACAGTTGGATGTTCTGATGAGGAGAAGGTTAGGTATGCAACTCATTTGCTTACCGGACCAGCAGCATCATGGTGGGAAGCCATAGTGGCAACACTACCTGTTGATCATGTTGTAACTTGGAAGGAGTTTAAGAAGAGGTTTAGGGAATTCTCTTGCCTCAAGGAGCAGTCGGGCAGCGAGATGGATGCCTTCTACGCCCTCCGTCATATTAACATGATTATCCGAGATGGAGCGCAATGTGGTTTGCCATCTGCTTTACAAACATGGGTCGAATATGACAGACGCAAGTCCGATATGGATCTTAGAAAAGATTTCCAATGCATCAAGACCAAGTTATCGGAAGTCATCGTCGGAAATGTTATCACAACAGGGGGGACCTTCCATTGCTCCCGACGAGGTAGATAGGATGTATTATAAAGAAAACCTTACACATGCACACATACATACTCTATTTTATCCACTTAGATGAATAAATCATGCATGCATACTCTATTGATATTATTAACCAATATATATATCTATCTCCATCTACAGGGTTGCATCAGAGAGAAATCGAAGAACGCCTAAAGTTGCAGAAGGACAACAGGGCGTGGATGACGAAGAAAGACGGCAAACCATTCCCGGCGCCGCTCGCACCGCTCGCTACATGAGATCGTCGTGCTCCCGCTTTTGCTCACCGTCAACGCCGAGATGTAATCTATTCGATCCTAGTGTAGGCGGTGAACACTTCATTTGTAACGTGTGCAACGATCGATTAACTTTTGTATATATCTCAACACTTGTGTAAAACTTCGGCACTTTTGTATCAACTTGTGATGAGACATATATTAGTAATGTGTTTGTTTTGATATATGTATCTGTGAAAATATATCCCTGTTTCTGTTATATCTGTGTAAATATGAAATATACATGTATTCTGGTATTATACTGGTATTTGTATTCTGGTAATATGCGGTACAATACGGCACAGTAATTCTGTGGCGCACCCAGAACTATTCTGTGGCGCACCCTATTCTGTGGCGCATGGTGAGTGGGCTGCGCCACAGAATAGTTATTCTGTGGCGCACCAGGCTGGGTGCGCCACAGAATAGCTTATTTACCTGGTGGTGCGCCACAGAATAGCTTATTTAGTGGCGACTATTCTGTGGCGCACCACCCATGCGCCACAGAATAGAAAAATGGTGCGCCACAGAATAGCTTTTCTGTACTAGTGGAAGCACATGTTCCTGAAAGTATTATGGAATTGAAAAGGAGGGAGTTTGAGAATCTGAGACAGAATGAGTTACCTGTTGGACGTTATGTCAGTGCGTTCAACATATTGTCAAGGTATGCATTGGATGAAGTAGACAATGAGGAGAAAAGGAAGAAGAGATTCATGAAGGGTATGAATCCTTTCATGAAGATGCAGTTAAGGTTGACTAAACCAAAGGAGTTCCAGGAGTTAGTAGATGCAGCTATAACATTGGAAGATGATTATAAGTTACTCCAGGAAGAAAGAAGGAAGAAAGCAAGGATGGAACCAAGGAAGTTTCAAGTCCAACGACAACCACCAAATATACGTTTCAGGCCTAAGCTTAGAACAGATGTGAGGAAACCTATGCAGAGGAATCCCAATCCCATGAATCACATCACATGCAATAGTTGTGGAATGAGGGGACATTTGGCAAAAGATTGCCAGAAGTCCAAGATCATTTGTTTTGGATGTGGGCAAGCTGGGCATATTAAGCCTGATTGTCCAAATAAACAGAATCAACAAGTAAGCCGTGGAAATGGTGGAGGAATTAACTAGGGTGGAGGAGGATTTAAACCAAGGAATGGAGGCTTTGGACGGAACATGGCGGACAAGAACAAAGGGAAGCCATATGGAAGGCTGAATTGCACCAGTTTGGAGCAAGTCAACAACACCGACAACATGGTGATCGGTACGCTCAAAATCCTTTCTCATCCTGGCAAAGTTTTGTTTGATACTGGAGCTACTACATCTTTTATTTCGCAACAATTTGTGGATGCATATGGGATTAGATGTCAGCCGTTAGAAGTACCCATAACGGTCATGTCGGCCGGGGGAAAATTGTTGGTAACGCAAGTCAAAATGGATCAAGTAATTATGATCTGTGATCGCGTTTATGACGCTGATTTGCTAGTAATTCCCATGAAAGATATAGCAGTCATCTTAGGGATGGACTGGTTATCTGATCATGGAGCTCAAATAGACTGTGCAGAGAAGACAGTGTCTTTGAGAGGACCAGGAGGTATGAGAACAGTATACCAAGGGGATAAGCATAGTCAATTAAGAGCAGATTTACAGTTGAATGCTATGAAGGAAGCTAAGATAGAGGAAATTCCAGTGGTTAAGAATTTCAGGATGTATTCCCAGATGAGTTACCAGGGATGCCACCGGATCGTGAAATTGAGTTCACCATAGATTTGATTGCTGGTACAGCACCCATTGCACAAGCACCATACAAGATGGGTCCTAAAGAATTAGTATAACTCAAAGAGCAATTAGATGAGTTGGAAGATAAAGGATTCATAAGAGAAAGTGTATCACCATGGGGATCACCAGTAATTTTTGTGGATAAGAGAGATGGAGGACGAAGGATGTGTGGAGATTTCAGGAATTTAAATAGCGTGACCATTAAGAATAAATACCCGTTGCCAAGGATACAAGATTTGTTTGATCAAGTAAGAGGAGCAGGGGTATTTTCTAAGATAGATCTGAGGTCAGGATACCATCAGATAAAGATTAAACCCGAGGATATTCCCAAAACAGCATTTGTATCAAGATATGGACATCATGAGTATTTAGTAGTACCATTTGGTTTAACCAATGCACCAACAATATTCATGAACTTGATGAACAAGATTTTTATGCCATATCTGGACAAATTTGTGATTGTGTTTATTGATGATATATTGGTTTATTCCAAAACCAAGGAAGATCATGCACAACACTTGAGTATTGTGTTACAGACACTAAGGGAACACCAGTTATATGCCAAATTCAGTAAGTGTGAGTTTTGGTTGGATCAAGTGGAATTTCTTGGTCATGTGATTAGTAAGGAGGGAATTGCAGTTAATCCTGAAAAAGTAAAGGCAGTATTGGATTGGGAAGCACCCAAGAACCCTAAGGAAATTAGAGGATTTTTGGGGATGGCCGGATATTATCGGAGATTTATTGAAGGATTTTCTAATATAGCCGGGCCAATGACAAAGTTACTCAGAAAGAATGTTCCATTTGAATGGACGGAGAAGTGTGAAAAGAGTTTTAAAGAACTCAAAGAGAAGTTAACAACAGCACCTGTGTTAGCAGTACCAGAAACTGGAAAAGTTTACACAGTATATTGTGATGCATCTAAAAATGGATTAGGTTGTGTATTGATGCAAGATCGCAAGGTAATTGCATACGGATCAAGGCAGTTAAAGCCACATGAACTTAACTATCCTACACATGATTTGGAGTTAGCAGCAGTTGTTTATGCTTTAAAGCAATGGAGACATTTTCTTTATGGAGAAAGGTGTGAACTATAACGGATCATAAGAGTTTGAAATACTTCTTCACACAAAAGGAACTGAATATGAGGCAGAAGAGTTAATCAAGGATTATGACCTGACAATAAACTATACTCCAGGAAAAGCCAATGTAGTGGCAGATGCTTTAAGTCGCAAGGTTAATTGTAATCCTTTGATGGAAGAAGGAATGCCCAAGGAATTGAGGAATGAGATAAGAAAAGCGGGTATTGAAATCTGGGATGGTCCAGAGTTAAGTAGTATAGCAGCTATGGAAGTTGATGAAATAGAGATGGAGTTGAAAGAAAATATTCTCTCCAGACAAAGAGAAGATGAGTTCATAGCTGAAGAAATCCGCAGGATTAAAGAGGGTAGGAGTTCTGAATTCACTTTGAAGCTAGAAAATGACTGATAATCCCCAAGAGCAAGGAATCATTGTAGCACAATTCGATAAGTATTGAGTGTCGAACCCACGAGGAGCTGAAGGTAAACTATCTATTCTCTAAAGCCCTATAACCCTCTTATATGGCCGTTTATGCAAAGCAATAAAATGAAAAGAACTAATTAATGAAAGCAAGTGATGTGAATGGGTTTATCTAGTAACAAGTTTCTCAAGCAAGTTTCAGACACAGGTTTCTTAGAGAAGTTTCTCTCAGCAGTTTTCTCAAGCAAGTTTCTCAAGCAGCAAGTATCAAATATCTCAAGTAGCAAATATCTCAAGGGAGCAAATGCTCTAGCAATTGTTATTTCATTCGTGTGGTTGTCACAATTAGTGAAGCACATGTTTCAGTCTTAGTTGTTTTTTTAGGTGGGAGCCATAAATAGGTGTAGCCAAGTAAATGAGGAAAATACACAACTCTTATGATGGATCTCATGGCCAAGTAAATGTGCAGCACAAGAATTATTAAGACATAATTGTCCCACCATAGCCTTAAGTTCTAGAGTCCCCCAAATATCTCCCCCATAAAGTAACTTCAAGTCTCAGACACCGGTTTCTCTCTACTCCGACATGTCCTACTCAATCCATTACACTACGGTGATCACCTTACATGCATTCCCCAACATATGCGTGCACTCATACACTGTACATCAAGACAATCATAAAAGATAACAACACTTGTATGCAACCAATCAACGAACTATTTCACAATTGCCATGAACAAATCACTTCTCAAACACAGATGGGGAGACACAATAGATCACGGGAATAGTATATTGCATCACACATCATGTTTGCCAAGAGTTTACAGTGGGGAGATGGACATGATCTTGCTGTAGATGTTGATGATGAACACGCCGGAGGGGGTTGGAGCCCTCCGAAGGCGATTCCGGCGGCGTTTCCCCCCTCCGATCTTCTCCGGCGGCAGCCTTCTGTCTCTCTGTTTCATGGTTCTGTGTTTCTCCGCCGCCTCCTCTCGCGAAACGCCAGGGGACCTTTTTTATAGTCGTTTTTAGGTCAAGACGGAGTCGGTGGACGAAAGATCGATGGCAACGGAGCCACGAGGGCCAAAAGAGTGGGCCCCACGCGGCCAGGTACTGTGGCCGCGTGGGCCACCCCCTTTTGGGCCTCAGGCCTTCGTTTGCTTGCTTTCTTCGCCCACAGGTCTTCTTCCTTCCAAAAATGACGCCCCTAAATTTGCAGATGATTTGGACGACGTTTGGGTCCCTGAAACATTAAAATACAAAACTAGGGTTTTCTGCCTGTGCAGGGTTAATTCCATAAAAATAGGAAATCATTAAGATATTTCCAAAATCATGAAAAAACATTGATATAACCCTTATATGATGCAAATATGATTGGAATATGAGTAAATAAAGTGCAAAGTTCATGTATGCATTTTACATGCATCAACATCCCCAAGCTTAACCCATGCTCGTCCTCGAGTATGAAGGTGATAAAACTAACATGGACTTTGCAATTTACTACTAACAATGGATATCAAAGATGATTACAATTGCTACATGAAGTCAAATGATTCATTCTTCAAAGGAGTAGCAATATGCAAGATAGTTCATGAAGTGATATCAAGTATTCAAGACAAGGATGTTCATTGATAGTTCACAAAGTATAACATAGAAGCAAGTAATATGGACCACATGTATGCATAATGATAAGTAAGAACATCCTACATTGGTCATAGAGTGTAGATGGAAATCTGAATATGATAGGTGTACACTTTGGAAAGATGTAAATGTGAGTAGAGGTAAAGCATGCATAAGTTTCATACAACTTCCAAACTCTTCAACGTAAGTTAATGATTGCAATAAGGTATTCATTGGTGTCAAGCTCTCATTGCCCCTATCATAGCATCTTGAATGATTAAGGTTAAAGTGAAAGCAAATATGAGTAGTGTGCTTGATAAAGAATGGGTTGAATGTCTCATGCCCCTTGAATACAAGTACTTACACCATGTGTTACTCAACTTAGGAAACAAAGCAAGTTCAATTAAATATCATTGTAAGCATAATAGTATCATCAAGAGCGTCAACTGGGGTACCTCTTGTCCCAAGATATGGAACAAGCCCATATCAAAATGACAAGACAAACAAACAAAATGAACAATCTCAACACCCTTTTTATTTACCATTTGGAATAGTTTTTTATTGCAAGGTGTATCACAGAAGGTTCACGATAGTATGTAAGTAAATTTCCACCATGAATGATGCATGGCTTAGATTAGCGGCCCAAGCGTCTCTCTAACCATTTACACAAACTCATTTAAACTCACTCTATTTCCACATTTATTTCAACATGATAAGCATCCATAGACAAAAGCACATGATATCAACTAAATGAGATGAAGAGCGTATTGAAAGCTTGCCATGTGACAGCACATATGGGCTAACTTCCAACCCAAAACATTCATCAAGCCACAAACATCATAATCTTAATCACAATGGGTCAAGTTTTATTAATGCAAATAAAAGAACATTGTGCATCAAGTTCGTGAGAGCTATATAACCAATTTTTTTCATTGCAATTAATAACATAAACATTTTCATTCAGAGGTAAGATAACACAAACAACATGTTAAACATACTCGGAATAGCATAAAGCCAATAGGTAGATATGGTGGACTCACTGGAATAACTTTGGTTGAAGGTGTTGGAAACAAGTTTTTGCTTGTTGTAGTTTTTGGGCTAGCAAAAGGGAGAAAGTTGACCATCTAGATGCATGCATGAGTGTCCATAGAACTAACTAATCCATGTTAAACCAAGTAATATAACAATCAGCACCAAAACATGAATAAGTGATAGCTCCACAAAAAGAATTTGCAAACTATTACTCATAAAAAGCTCATGAATCATGCAACTATATGTATCATTAAAAATCAAGTCAAACATCCCTTTTCCCAATCTTATAAAATCATCCAGCATATTTCAACCCATATTTCTAGTAGCTCTCTCATATATAATTGATAGTGTGGTGGTCTCTCAAGACTCAAACAAAAACAAAAACGACGCTCCAAGTTTATGCGATAAAGTGTTTCGATCGAAAAACAGAAGTTGGACGTGTGCAAACCGAGAGTGTGTAGGTCCAGCGGGGTTGTCTTCACATCCCCAAGCGTATGGTTTCACCATCCTTGGATAGCTCTTGGTGCATCTCCTCCAATCCCTGTGAAAAAACTTCAAAACACCGTTTCTCCCATCTCTTTTCTGTGGGGTGCATTAATAGTGATAAACAAATAGGTTCATTGCTGCATATAATCCTTGAACAAAAATTCATATGAATGTCCAGAAAGCATATAATGTTGTATGCCTACTCATAAACTCAATTGGATCAAAAATATTCAACTTAAAAGCTCAAAGCATGCATCAAACAAAATGGGACAGAATCTGTCCAGAAAAACAGTAGCAGCAAAACGTATTTTTCTACCCTACCAAACTTTCTCGAAACATTCCGAAAAAATTCATGCATACAGAGGATGAAAAGTTACAACTACAGTTCAAATATGAGCTCATTCGGAGTTACAGAATAAGAATTAAAAATCATACCGTGCACTGACTTGTGCAGGAATAAAATCTCCGAACGCTATAAGCAACTTTTTCAAACCAAAAAGGGTAAAACTTGGCACTTTATTGAAAATTCCAGAACCTAAACTATAAACAAATTCTCTTGGTACATCAAGAGACACAAAGAAAATCACACATAAAAATAACCGGGTTGCCTCCCGCAAAGCGCTTTCTTTATAGCCATATAGCTAGGCTTCTTACTTGTTGTCAAGATGGTTGGAGTGAGGTGGCTTGGCATCCCCAAGCTAAAATTCTTGTATGTAGGGTGAGCTTAGGGGTAACATCCCCAAGCTTGAGTGTTTGTCCCTCTTGATCATTGTTCATCACCCTCAACTCTTCCACTTGAAAGTTCTCTTCACACAAAACTCATCATAAAACTTGATTAGAGGGGTTAGTGTCTCCATAAATAAAATCCTCAAAGGTACAGCAAAGACATATCATGAGTTGATTCTAAACATTAACTATTGTTACTATGGTTGCGTATTGTTCATTGATCAAAAGAACCACACAAAACACAAGTAATGAAGCTAATGCAAAATAAAGACAGAATCTGTCAAGAACTGAACAGCCCGCAAAGAGTGAATTTTCAGAGGCACTTACGTTGCTCAAATCAGAAAACTTTGAACTAATGAAATGTGTGATAATAACTAATGATTGCTGTCGTAAATTTTCAGGTCAAAATTCCTTTTCTGTGATTTTTAACATTTTTCACAATGAAGCTCAGGAATCTGTTTTCTGGACAGCAAATCACTATTGTTAAATCCTACCTCTCAAAAGAGGTTATTCTCTCCATAAAAATGAAAAATAAGATACAAAGGTGATGTTACAGTAGTAAACAAGCACCTTGACTCAAAAACCGAAAACCAAACTGAAGAAATCAAAAAGAAGCAAAACCAAGAAAGGTTCAAGAGAAACAAACAAAGAAGAAAGAAAATATTTTTGTTGTTTTTGATTTAGCAAAAAGGCAAAAGAAGAAGCAAATATATACAACTTAAACACTCTTTTTATTTGGTTTTAACTTTGGGAAAAGTTTTAATAATAGAGACTTTGCAATGGTTCCATTGGCATGAACAACACATGTTCAAGGTCGACCCCAACTTCTCCATTACTCATCCTTCTCATTTACTTTCCCAAAAAAAATTTATAAAAAAAACGAAAATCCTAAACTAATTGTCACAAATCAGTAGGTAGAGATATTTTACATGTTGTAAGGATATAAAGGTGTGCTCAAACCGAATAGGAAGTTAAAGCATAAGGAACACACCACAGAATATCAAACCATCAACTTTTAAGTCTAACTCTTTTCCTATGCATTGGCATTTTATATATGAATAAATAGCAGCAATTTTGTGATAACCAATGCATGTAGTGATCAGTAGCTTGCATTTTAAATAACATAGAAACATAAAGAGGATTCTTATCTCTTCCTCTCTCATAATAGTTACAAGCATTAAAGTTAAACATACCCACATAGTTTTGAATAGAATCACCACATAAAGACTTATCATCTAATGAGCATAATGGATCATCAAACTCAATTAAATCACTTTCATCCTCAACGGCTTCCCCAAGCTTAAACTTTTCAGAGCATTAGCAATAAAGGTGTTCAAAGAGTTAGTACCACAAACATGAGTGTTATGCAAATAAAATTTAATTTTCTCCTCAAACACTTCATGTCCTAACTCAAGATAGATATTATACAACTCTATTTTTTTTTGTTCTTTTCCATTTTCTATTTTTTTTGTGTTTTAGATTTATATGTTAGTATGCAATGCAAACAAGAATAAAAGTTTAGCACAACGCTCCCCGGCAACGGCGCCAGAAAAGTACTTGATAATCCCCAAGAGCAAGGAATCACTGTAGCACAATTCGATAAGTATTGAGTGTCGAACCCACGAGGAGCTGAAGGTAAACTATCTATTCTCTAAAGCCCTATAACCCTCTTATATGGCCGTTTATGCAAAGCAATAAAAATGAAAAGAACTAATTAATGAAAGCAAGTGATGTGAATGGGTTTATCTAGTAACAAGTTTCTCAAGCAAGTTTCAGACACAGGTTTCTTAGAGCAAGTTTCTCTCAGCAGTTTTCTCAAGCAAGTTTCTCAAGCGGAAGTATCAAATATCTCAAGTAGCAAATATCTCAAGGGAGCAAATGCTCTAGCAATTGTTATTTCATTCGTGTGGTTGTCACAATTAGTGAAGCACATGTTTCAGTCTTAGTTGTTTCTTTTAGGTGGGAGCCATAAATAGGTGTAGCCAAGTAAATGAGCAAAATACACAACTCTTATGATGGATCTCATGGCCAAGTAAATGTGCAGCACAAGAATTATTAAGACATAATTGTCCCACCATAGCCTTAAGTTCTAGAGTCCCCCAAATATCTCCCCCATAAAGTAACTTCAAGTCTCAGACACCGGTTTCTCTCTACTCCGACATGTCCTACTCAATCCATTACACTACGGTGATCACCTTACATGCATTCCCCAACATATGCGTGCACTCATACATTGTACATCAAGACAATCATAAAAGATAACAACACTTGTATGCAACCAATCAACGAACTATTTCACAATTGCCATGAACAAATCACTTCTCAAACACAGATGGGGAGACACAATAGATCACGGGAATAGTATATTGCATCACACATCATGTTTGCCAAGAGTTTACAGTGGGGAGATGGAGATGATCTTGCTGTAGATGTTGATGATGAACACGCCGGAGGGGGGTGGAGCCCTCCGAAGGCGATTCCGGCGGTGTTTCCCCCCTCCGATCTTCTCCGGCGGCAGCCTTCTGTCTCTCTGTTTCGTGGTTCTGTGTTTCTCTGCCGCCTCCTCTCGCGAAACGCCAGGGGACCTTTTTTATAGGCGTTTTTAGGTCAAGACGGAGTCGGTGGACGAAAGATCGATGGCAACGGAGCCACGAGGTCCAAAAGAGTGGGCCCCACGCGGCCAGGTACTGTGGCCGCGTGGGCCACCCCCTTTTGGGCCTCAGGCCTCCGTTTGCTTGCTTCCTTCGCCCACAGGTCTTCTTCCTTCCAAAAATGACGCCCCTAAATTTGCAGATGATTTGGACGACGTTTGGGTCCCTGAAACATTAAAATACAAAACTAGGGTTTTCTGCCTGTGCAGGGTTAATTCCATAAAAATAGGAAATCATTAAGATATTTCTAAAATCATGATAAAACATTGATATAACCCTTATATGATTCAAATATGATTGGAATATGAGTAAATAAAGTGCAAAGTTCATGTATGTATTTTACATGCATCAATGACTCATTATGGTATCACGGTAGAATCTGTGTTCCAGATATCCAAGAGATCAAAAGCATAATTTTGAAAGAAGCACACGAGACACCATATTCTATACATCCAGGTAGTACCAAGATGTACATGGATTTGAAAAAGATATTCTGGTGGAATAATATGAAGAGAGAGATTGCTAGGTATGTTGTAGAATGTCATACTTGTAGACAAGTCAAAGCGGAACATCAGAGTCCCGCAGGATTGTTACAACCATTGCCGATTTCGAATTGGAAATAGGAAGAGATTAGTATGGATTTTATCACAGGATTACCCAAAACCAGAAGAAATAAGGATTCTATATGGGTAATAGTGGATAGATTAACAAAGAGTGCACATTTCTTAGCTATAAATCAGAAAGACACCGCAACACAGTTGACCGAACAGTATGTGAAGGAGATAGTTAGTAAGCATGGAGTTCCACAAAGTATTGTATCGGATCGTGGATCCATATTCACTTCAGCCTTTTGGAAACATCTTCACAAACAGTTGGGTTCAAATTTACAGTACAGTACTGCATATCATCCCCAAACAGGTGGACAGACTGAAAGAACAAATCAAATTCTAGAAGACATGTTGAGAGCTTGTGTTCTTGATTTTGGAGGATCATGGGATGAACACTTAGCATTAGCTGAATTTTCTTATAATAACAGTTATCAGAGTAGTATTCAGATGGCACCATTTGAAGCTCTATATGGGAGGAAGTGTAGATCCCCAATATGTTGGTTTGAGGTAGGAGAAAACAAAGAATTTGCACCTGAGTACATAAAGGAACAACAGCAAATCGTCGATATTATCAGAGATCGTCTCAAAATAGCTCAAAGTAGACAGAAGAGTTACGCTGACCTATCCAGGAGACAGTGGGAACCAGAGGTACAAGATATGGTATATCTAAAAGTTAGTCCTACCAAAGGAGTGAAGAGATTTGGAGTAAAAGGAAAGTTGAGTCCCAGATACATAGGACCATTCAGAATTTTAAGCCAGAAACGTGAAGTAGCCTATGAATTGGAATTACCTGCTATATTATCACAAGTTCACAATGTGTTCCATGTGTCTCAACTCAAAAAGTGTTTGAAACCACCAGAAGGACCAATTGAGTTTGAAAAGTTGAATTTAAAGCCAGACCTATCATATGAGGAGCAGCCTGAGAAAATACTGAGGGAGAATTGGAAAAGATTAAGGAATAGAGCAATCAAATTTTGTTTAGTATAGTGGAAGAACCACTCAGATCGAGAAGCAACTTGGGAAAAAGAAGAAGATTTGCGATGAGACTACCCACAGTTGTTCAGGTACCCCAGAAAAGAAACTTCGGGACGAAGTTTAGTTTAAAGGGGAGAGGATGTAATACCCGCAGTTATAGGACTCGAGAGGTAGAAATAGGAACTGCATTTGTGCATTCATGCATCTTTTAGTGAAAACTGGAAAATTTTCGTGCTTTTGTGCTAAAAGTATCGAGGGTCGATATCAGACGAGTGTCGAGGGTCTGGGAGTCAGACAGTGACAGTTAGTCGAGAGGTGTCGATAAACCCTACGACTTATTTTTCAAAACCCTACCTTTTCATAAGGGACATATAAATTTTGACATGAACTAATTATAAGTTCTTTAATTCAACACAATTCTATATCTTATCCAATCTTATACACACACAAAATATATTTCAACAACACAAGTTATATAATTCATAACAAAAAGGAATGAATCATTCCAAATGATATCAACACAAGATATATATATATATACACATAATTTCAAACATTCAAATGAATTTCAAAAACCATGATCATCTCTTCTTAAATCATCACAATTTAATTGCAACACCACATATTTGAATCCATTTTCTTTACAAGAATATATCAACACATTTCCAAACAACTCAAATAATACAATCTGTCCATTATAACCAAAATTACAACTAGATTATTACAACAAGTGATGATATTACAAAAGAGTATAAATAAAAATCCTAAAACTACATCTTCACTTCTGAATTTTCAGAGGATCTTCAACCTGCAAAACAAACAACAAAAATAAAAAGAAATTGGGGTTAGTATTAAAATGTTGCCAACACCATTTGGTGCTGGCATGTTAATATATGAAACCTGGTTCAGCCTAACCAAAACTATGGTTTGGTTAGACTAGTGTGGAGAATGCAAATAAAATCCGAGGCAACAAAGGGACTGATTTGTTGATCATGCTCATTGAAACCGAAGGCAACATTAGGGGCAAAGGCTTAAGCATAGCACTTAACAGAAATCATCTTCAGGCAACAAACATCAAAGGCAACAAGTGCTAATTGAGCATTTTGATCTCATGATCATTTAAGCAAAGCAACTCATGAATTCACATCTCCACAATGTAAACCAGGAAACAAATAAAACTTAGCCCACAATTATGGTATCACATTTGCCTATTAATTAGGCAAATGGACCCTAAAACCCTCACTAAGCTAGCCATCAGCTTAATTGGCCACACATTTGAATTTAATCATCTCAAACCGACTATCATAAGCATTTCAATTCGTAGCCAAGCATTGCCACACCGAAATCTGGACCAGATAGGATCAGTGAGTCAAGAATGACTCATAGCTATCACCAGGGGGAGATGAACTGCGCTGCAACAGCAGTGAGCTGATCTCCTAGGTGAAAAGGTGTGCAAGAATGAGTCAAATAAAGCAGCTCGAGGCAAAGAGGGCCACTGTAAGCAGGTTAGTCACCATAGCCCAATTATCCTGGTATCACAAGCACAGGAGTGCTCAAATTTGTATAAATACGTACCCAAACCGCAGCCACTAGCACACACAAGTCACAGCCATCACAAACCACACTTTTCACAAACAGTAGAATATCTAGCAGCACCATTTCCATCTGTTCTTCACCAAGAACAACCACAAATCACAAGCCAATCATGGAGATTACCTAAACCATCCACCACAAGCCATTAAAACTTAGGAGAAGTCAAGCAACAAGGAGGAGAAGGTAGAACCACAGGGTGCAGTCCAGAAGAGACGGTTGAACCTTGGAGCAAGATCAGACTCTTTCGTAGCTTTATCTGCTCTACACCCAAGGTTGTTAAACATATGTGCTAGAGAGTGATTTAGCAGGTTCTGTAAATGACAGAACCATGCTTGAGTGCTGAATTTAGCATATGTTCTTAACAGAACCTTGCTCAGCAAGGTGTGGTGCTATAGAAGATGATTTGCAAGCAGAGTACTTCTGTTCTGTGCAAGAAATAGGGCAGAGAGATGAAAGGGAGTGAAGTTGAGTGTTTTACCATTTGTTTGAGCATCTACAAAAGCAAGGGAATCATTTTCAGTGTAGTATCTGTTCTTATTCTGTTTTTATCAAAGCACACAAGCCAGTGAACCAGCAGAGCTGGATTAACTGAGCTATACACATCCTTACACATGGAAGAAGCACAGGAAAGCATAAAAAAATCATCTCTAAACAAGAAAGCCACTGTGTAACTCTACAAGGAGGCATCACAGCAAGCAAAACTTGCCTAAATCATTTTTATAACACTTATTCATCACAGCTAGATCATTTAGTACAAGTTCTAGCTCAGAATTATTTTTCTAAAGAAAATTTTATCTTCTGTGAGCAAGAAATGCTCCCAATATTAAATCCAGAGGTAATGGATGGATCTAAACATGCTAGATCTACACCATTCATCTCATTCTTGGTGCACAATGGGTAGACAGTGCACATAAAGGAGTAAATCATCAAGAATCATCATCTGATCATCAAGAACCTAACCAACAGAGGAATATATAATTAATCCGAAGTCCAGAAGCATCTAGATCGAGTAGAGGTAGTAGGAGAAGGAGAAGAGAGGAAGGAAAAATCTTACCGTGCGTCCATGGCCGTAGCTCCACGGCGGCGAGGCAGTGCCCGCGCAACTGATGGAGGGGGCACACGGCAGTAGAGGTTCAGGCACACCGCACCACGACGGCACAGGGGACGAAGCCCTGCACCCAGCCATGGTGGACACGCCGGAGAAGGAGAAGAAGTGGCGCAGCACCGAAACCCTAACCCTAGGGGATTGGGTTGTGCACGGCCGCGAGAGGAAGCGAGGCTTGAATCGCTTCGGTGAGGAGGAAGAGCGGAGCAAGGGGATCGTTTTGCCCCACGCCATGGCGGCGGAGGTGGTCGGAGCTGGCCGGAATAGGGCGGCGACGGCGCGGGCGACACGAGCGCCAGAGGCAAGTTGGACCAAGGACCTATTTGTAAATATTTTAAAATTATGAAATTTCCCAAATTTCAAAACCTGCTATAAATTCAAATAAAATCCTAAAAATAATTTAAAAATATCTACAAATATCAGAAGAAAATAAGTAATCCAAATAAAATATCTACTTGATTTATTGAAAACTATTTCTTGTAGCAAAAATTCAAATGATCCTTAAGTGGAAATGACTTTGAAATATTCAAATTATATTCAAAAGAAAATAATATGGGAAAATTATGTATCAAGTTCAAAGTATAATTTGAACTACATTATGACTGTCATGTTACTCATCCTAACTAAAATTCAAATAAAAGAATTTTTTTTAAAATGAAATCCTTAACAAAACTCTGGGGAATTTTGGGAAAGAATAAAAATCATCTCATTCTATGCATATTGGCATGTATTTGGTTTTCAACATTGTCTCATACAGACAATTATATTGATTTTCAGAACACGAAGGTCCCAATTCGTCGGAAGCTTTAGACTGCATTACCTGTCAGTCTCAAGGCAAGTTCCAACTTGCATGTCCTACTTGATTAATTTTATCAAAGTAATTACAAAGTACTATGGTTTATCATTGCATGAAAAAGAAAAATCTATTTTCGAATGATGTGAAATGCTATATATATGGTTGGCTGGCAGTGGAACCACGGATTGATGTTGTGGTGGAGGTTCCATTGTACGGGAAAGTATATACCTAGGATTAATAACCCATGGCCCAGTGATCCTAGCGCCGTATCGAAGCATCAGCCAATAGATTCACTATGGATGGGCTAGTCAGAGGTTTCTTCCTTCGTTCGCATATCCTCGGCAGACTATTACCTGGTTGCGTCCGTTGCGGCGGCCAACAGCGTGGGAGCGCATACCTTCCCCACCCGACGGGGTGATTTGGAATAGGAGCTCGGGAGTGGTCACAAGTCTTTGGGTTATACCAGACTGGGTCATAAGGGGCGGATATGCGTTGTGCCGGGAAGCGACTCCACATGACTTGTTGCCCTGTGTTCTGGCTATAGCACACATGGTGTGCAAAGAGAGCAAAAGGAGTCAGGCTGCTGTTGGGTAAAGTGGTGCAGCTCTGCAGAGTTAAACAAAGAAATTGTGACTGTCACATCCGTGTTCAAGGAGGGGACTACAGACCGTAGCGGGAAAGGCATCCCAAGTGATGACTATAACCCGTGGAGACGGGGGCATAGTTTTCTAAAATAAAATGGAACTTTTCCTAAAAATGTTTTACAAAACTTGCATAATCATCCATGACTTTTTGGTCAGGATGGTAGATAGTGCATTATACACTTTAACATCTATTATTTAACTTGCTGTGTAATGCTAGTGTTGCTCACCCTTTTCCTCCGTTGATCTCTGCTTAGACTCTGATGAGATCGCTGAAGACGACTTTGGAGCATACCATGCCGACGAGGTGTACTTTGAAGCACCTGATCTGTCTGGAGGAGTAGAAGGCGTCGACTACATCATCGCCTACGGAGCCGCCGACGCCGACGAGGAGGAGGTGGAGACTTAAAGTTATCATAGTAGGAACCTGGCCGAGTCAGACTAGACTAGTACTACTTAGCGGCTAAGCCAAGATGGTTCTTAGTTTGCTGTTTTCTATCGCTTGTAGGTTGAATCCTGTCAACATAGCAATAATAGACATTCCTCCCATGTCGGAGGAAGACGTTGATGTTTTTATGCATTTCTGGCTTGTATTCTTTAGCAGTGTGTAATAAAGTGGACCTGCAATGTTTCTGTTGTACTACTCTGAGTGATGTAATATTTACGGATTAGTCCTTCCGTGGGTGTTATGTCAACGACTTGTACACTACAATATGCAGTGGTGTGCTGGGTCACCGCATATATGCAGCCAGAAATCTATTTGTTTATCAGTACTAATGTGCCCCACAGAAAAAGAAATAGGAGAAACGGTGTTTTGAATTTTTTCACAGGGATTAGAGGAGATGCACCAAGAGCTATCCAAGGATGGTGAAGACCATAAGCTTGGGGATGTGAAGACAACCCCACTGGACCTACACACTCTCAGTTTGCACACGTCTAACTTCTGTTTTTCGATCGAAACACTTTATCGCACAAACTTGGAGCGTCTTTTTGTTTGTTTAGGTTAGATTTTTATTTTGTAAGACCACCACACTATCATTTATATATGAGAGAGCTACTGGAAATTTGGGTTGAATTATGTTGGATGCTATTATAAGATTGGGAAAATGGATGTTAGAGTTAATTTTAAAAGATACATATAATTGCATGATTCATGAGCTTGTTAATGAGTAATAATTTGCAAATATTTTATCTAGAGCTATCTTTTATTCATGTTTTGATGATAAATGTTATTCTACCTTGTTTTAACATGGATTAGTTAGTTCTATGGACACTCATACATGCATTTAGACGGTCAACTTTCTCTCTTGCTAGCCCAAAAATTCCGACAAGCAAAAACTTGTTTCCAACACCTTCAACCAAAGTTTTTCCAGTGAGTCCACCATATCTACCTATTAGCTTTATGCTATTCCGAGTATGTTTATCATGATATTTGTGTTATCTATACCTCTGAATGAAAATGCTTATGTTGTTAATTGTTGTGGGAAAAGTTGGTTATATAGCTCTCTCGAACTTGATGCACACTTTACTTTCATTGCATAAATAAAACATGACCCATTGTGATTAAAATTATGAAGTTGTGGACTTGACAAATGTCTTTGGTTGAGAGTTAGCTCATATGTGCTGTCACATGGCAAGCTTTCAACATTGCACATCATCTCATTTAGTTGATATCATGTACTTTTGTTTATGGATGCTTACCATGGGTGAAATAAATGAGGAAATGAAGTGAGTTTAAATGAGTTTGTATAAATGGTTAGAGAGACGCCTGTGCCGCTAATCTAAGCCATGCATCATTCATGGTGGAAATTTACTTACATGCTATGGTGAACCTTCTGTGATACACCTTACAATAAAAAGCTATCCAATGGTAAATAAAAAGGGTGTTGAGATTGTTCATTGTGTTTGTTTGTCTTGTCATTTTGATATGGGCTTGTTCGATATCCTGGGACAGGAGGTACCCCAGTTGACGCTCTTAATGATACTATTATTACTTACAATGATATTTAACTTGAACTTGCTTTGTTTTCCAAGTTGAGTAACACATGGAGTAGGTACTTGTATTCAAGGGGTGACGAGGGGTAGACTCATCAAGACCCATGGTTAAGGTCCCTAGGTTATGAATATGGGGGAGAGAACGTGGTAGAGCTGGAAGTATCGTCGGCTGACAAGCAGGGCAAAGATTTTACCCAGGTTCAGGGCCCTCGTGTGGAGGTAACACCCCTACGTCCTGCCTGTCTGTTATTGATTTGTGAATATGACGGTTACAAGGATCCCGGCGAGATGTCGATCTCGCTAGGGTTTGTGGCTCTGGTGGTTCGTTGTCTGGTTCGATGGCCCTCCCAGTCCTTAAATAATAGGCTGGGTCCCGGGTGTTCGTAACCGACTCGATTTACAAGTAAGGAAACTCTAAACCGACTATTGCTTCGCCAAACTTGGAGGATACTTCATCTTCGTGGGCCTCCCTTCATGGGCTTCATGTAGGCTCTGATAGTTGGGCCTAGTCGATACGTGCACCAGGTACCCTCATGGTAGGGTACCCGATAGGCATACCCATGTCAGTAGCCCCCGAGTACTTGTCTGATTCGAAGAGTCGGGCATGGACTCATACATCATGCACGTTATATATATTTTTTACATCTGTATTTAGAATTCTTATGAAATAGCACATGTTAGCAATGCCGAGTGTTTTCATCGACTATGAGTTTTTGCTTATGATAATCAAGGGATATTAGCTTAGCAGGCCCGGCACACACGACGGATCGGGGCCGGTTAACTACCATTTGTGGCAAAACCATACTAGCTTTCAATCAAACTCGAGTCCCCGGACTCGAATCTGGAACAAACTGGACAGACTCGAAACGGCCGTTGAGGTCTTACTGAATCGAACTGCAGTATAATTTTGAATCTACCCAACGCGTCCGTCGGGGATTTTCATCATGTCTGCTGACACGGAACATTTAAGGATAACGCTGCTGGAGCGGTCCTTAGCCCAGCTCGACTGATCGGCGGGTCTTACCTTTGCACTTATGCATGCAGCATCCAAGGATCGTCGGATCAACTCGGGAATATTTTGAGTGTGATTTTGCTTATGAACTTAGTCGAATGTTTCGTCGACTGCACTTTTGCCATTATTCTATCGGGTGCGCGACAGCGCTCCCGATGGGAGTAGCCCCCGAGATTGTGCTTTATTGCTTGCAATGGAGGATAATCTCAAATTCTTTTACCCTGCACATTTTAGTCAAAGAAATTTTTTGATACGCTCCCGATGGGAGTATGATGCTGCAGTCGAAAGAATTTCGACTGGCCTCTATGACTTTTGCTAAAAAACCAACCGAAACTTATGCGAGAGACCACCCGAAGATATCATCGAGTGACTTTTATGCCAGTTGTGAAAGAGAGAACAACGTCAGCAATGACGCATTTTGCGACTGCTATCTCTGACAAGCGATGGCGTGCCTGGAGAGGCTTTGATAAGACGTGACCCTGTTCTGTGGGCCCGTTTTTGCAGAGCTGACCAGGGATGACGCCGCGTGGACTTGATTTGACCGTTCGGGCACGATTTTCACGGGGCGTGATGATGGCTTCCTGGATTCTCGTGCGTAGTGGGCGGAGTGGCCGGCGACGGTTGCTCTCCGTGGCCGCCACGTGTATGGCCAGATTTCGCGCGGAGCGTATGGATTTGTTTTAACGGCTACGATCGTTTTTGCGCTCTGTGGTAAATAGGGGGGACGGTGCTGGCAGAGTTTTTTACTTGCCATTTTCTCCCTGCGCCGCCCCTCGTCTCATCTTCTTCCTCGCGCCCACCTCCATTGCTCTGCGCCCAAGCTCCTTGCCCCACACTCCCTCCACCGTAGCGATGGCGAAAGGTGGAGGTGCGAAGCGTGGTGCTGCCGCCGCCGCCGCTACCGATGCGACCAAGGGCAAGAAGGCCGTGGCGGGTACATCTGCATCCGCCGCGCTGAAGAAGGGCAGCGGGGACTGGGCGAAGTCCACCATCAAGGACGCCCATTTGGTCAAGTTCCGCGAGCAGGGGTATCTGCCACCCGCGGAGCAGCTCGCCGTCCGCGCGCCGTCGCCCAAGGAGGTACTCCCCGAACCACGCGCCAACGAGCGTGTTTGTTTTGCGGAGTTTTTGCCTAGGGGCTTTTCGCTTCCCCTCCACGATTTCGTTCGTGGTCTTCTGTTTGCCTACGGGGTGCAGATCCATGATCTCACCCCAAACGGCATTATGCATATCGCGTGCTTCATCACGCTGTGCGAGTGCTTCCTCGGCGTCGCTCCCAGCTGGGCGCTGTGGAAGCCATCTTCATGGTGCGGCCGAACAGAGGAGGTGGTCGCACCTACCCCGTCGGCGGCTGTGGAATACAGGTGCGCAGCGACACCCGATACTTCCGCCTGAAGACCGTCGACTCCGCTCAAGGCTGGAGGAAGGGGTGGTTTTATGCGACTGTGGAGCAGGATGCAGCCGCCCCTTTCTCGACTGCTGCTTTCACCAGGACCAAGGCGTGGGATCACCAACTCTCAGCCGAAGAAATGGAGGAGGCAAGCCCTTTGCTGGCTCGGATCGGAGGCATGCTGGACAAGGTCACAGGCATCCATTTGATCGCCACCTTTGTGAAGAGGCGGGTGTGGCCCATTCGCGCCCGAGCGCACCCCATGTGGGAGTATGAAGGCGCAGGTGACATCACCCGAATGAATCCAGAGGAGCTTTCAAGGAGTGAGCTGCTGACGCATGTGCGACACATCACCAACTTGACGACAGGCGACACTTGCAATGTCGACTGCCCTGTTGCACCATATGGGTTGGAGAACCCTTTGCTTGAGGTATGTATGTGTTATAGCCTGCTTGCAATGAAAAGTTTGCCACTCGCATGTTTATGATCGCGATTTTTGATTCTGACTTTGCAATTTGTGATGTGTGCTATGCAGGGTCACTCGACTGCTGCCTCCCTTCCTCCTCTGCCTGAAAATGGCGAGACTGAAGAAACACAGGCACAGGTGGTGGACCCGAAAGGGGATCAGTCGCCCATCCCTTCCGCCACCACTTCACGTGTGGAGGATGTCGAGGAAGAAGCAGCAGAAGAAGTCCAATCTGAAGACAAGGCTCCTTCTGACCAAGAAGTCGATACCGCGCAACCGAAGCGGCGTCGACTGGCCAAGAAGGCGCCTTCTGCTGCCAGTTCACCCGCGAAGGAGCAAGGCTTGGAGGATGACGAGGAATCAGATTCACCACCTGTTTTCCAAGCCGCTCCTTTGCGTGCGTGCTCAACAAGCTCGACTCTTCCGCTTCAGTCGAGTGGTACCCCAGCCTTTGGAGGACCAATTTTTGGCGACTCCGAAGACGAGGAAGATGAGGAGCACAGGTATGTGTGTTTTTGAGTATGATATGAAAATGTTTGTGCTGTCATATTTTTGTGCTGACCATCCTTTTGTTTTGTTGTGTTGCTCACAGTGCTGAAAACAACCAGCCTGGGACTCCTCCAGTCGAGAATGTTCCAGCCGTGGAGCACTCGAAGTCTGCACCGACTGGAAACGAGGCTGCCCAGCCCATGGCCACTGACGCTGTCGTTGAAACAGCCAAGGCGGCAACTCCAGATGTCGGGACATCAGTCGCGGCTCCTGAGCCGTGGATGAACCACGTGAGTAACTTTTTGCTTGACCCGTTTAGTTGTAGGTCTGTGAGAATTTTTAGATTTTTGCTGAATCCGTGTGCTCGCAGCCCTTCTACCACACCTTGGCAGATTCTGCCAAGGCTTATGTCCAGGTGGAGCAGGAGAGGGACACCATGCGCGCCGAGCTCGAGCGGCTCAGTCGTGAGTTCTCCTTTTTGCTTTTGTTTTGCCCAACTTCTTTTCGCAATGCCTGATTTTGTCGAGTATTGAATGCACGTAATTTTTGCTGGGCCAGGCGAGAAGAAGGAGCTGGAAGACGCACTCGCCGCGCAGCGCGAAGAATCGAAGAAAGAGCTGGCTGCCGCCACCAACTCAGCTGCTGCACGCGAGCGAGAATATGCTGACCAGCTCGCGGCACTCGCGCAGGCCATGGGAGGTGAGTAATCTTTTTCTCCTTTTGATATGACGATATAACTTGTCGAGTGTCGTACTTATGCCTGTTTTGAATTGTGCAGAAGCTGTTGGCGCACCGGCCTCTGCAGACGTGGCGAGTGACGATCTTTCGCTGGAACAGGCTGTGGGCGGCTTAGGCGCTCTATGCAACCAGGCGAAAGAAGCACTCGCCAAATCAACGAGCACACTTGGTGCTGTATACCAAGTGGTGTTCCCTACTGGCGTGGTGCCGTCGACGGTGGATGACTTCGCCAACGTGTTTGGCCCCGGGACGTCCACCATGGCGGGTTTTGCTCGCGCCAACACGGTACGCGGATCCGAGTCCACCATCAAGCTTCTTATGGGACATGGGATAGATTGCGACTATGAGGCAGCACTGTCTGCGTTCCCTCAGAAGCCAGACGGGAAGCCCATTTCGCTGAAGGGGGTGAGCGGAGCAGCCGCGCGACTGGCTGAAGTTTTCATGAACACCATGGAGCGCCGGGCACTCGAGACTGCCAATCGTCTGCTTAGGAAATCGAAATCTTAGGCTTAGGGTAGCTGTACCCTTTTGCTTTTTTATGCCTTGTAATGATACCTTCTGAACTGCGCGAGTCTGCGCTTTGTTTTTGCTACCTTGTTTATGCAAACTGTCTTTTGCCAATGTCTTTCATTTGGAGAGTTGTATGCTTATGACGCGAGTCTTACAAACTTTGTGTTTGTGATTATGCTCTTTGAACAGTCACGAGAACCTGCTACTGCGACTAGTTCCTCGCAGGCTCCAACCACCACCCGATCCCAGGGTCAGGTGGCAAATGATGCCAAGGTGATGGAGTATATGAAGGCTAAATTGTGAGAATGGAGCAAGATCTGAAGGACGCCCAGGCTGAGCTGAGTCGATTGAGGGCCAGACCCGCGTTGGCCACCCAACGCGAGGATTATGTTCTCGGGGAGATGGAGCTTGTGAACAGGCAACTCGAGTGTAAGTTCGAATCTTGCTTTGTTTTACAAGCTTTTTGTGTAGCTTTTGTCCTTTTGATCTAACTGGTGCGCCCGTATTTGTAGGCTTTGTCGACAACTTCCAGGCTGAACAGATTCGCGTGGAAGGACGCCTGGATAGCGTGGTTGACGACCCTACAACTGGGCGTCAACACTTTTGGCTTGATAGGTACCATGCCCGCATACTTGCCACCCTGAAGGATCGCGTCTGGCGAAGTGCTGAGCTGCTGGAGTTATGCCGGGCATCGTTTATTCGTCTGAACGAGACTCTTTTTCCTTCGGGGCCACAACCACAAGGGATTCGTGCTGTGTTGAACATCTTCCGCCAAACAAATCCCATTCGAGAGTTGCTGTCTCAAAGACTTGTAATTGGAGCCAACGCTGCAATGGCGTATATGCGTAGTCGAAAACCAAGGTTGGTGTTGCGGACACCTGCAGCCGGAGAGGTTCTCGAAAAAAGACTTGGATGACACGATCCAAGCTGCGGAGACACTGATCGAGTGCACTCGCGAACAGCTTTGCGGCCCCGAGCTGCCCGTAAAAGACGAGCCTGAGGATTAGAATGGTTTGCGAGTGCAATTTTTGTATAGGGGGCAGCCCCCGAGTGTAATTTTTGACTCTTTGTATATTGTATAGTTTGTATACTTTGATTTTTTGCCGAGCCCCCGAGTCAATCGAGCGGGGTTTGTGAAATATGTGTTGGTTATGAACCGATGACTGTGCAGCCCCCGAGTATTCGAGTGCGGCTGCAAAGTTTTTATGTTCTTTGTTCGGATCCTTGTTACGCAGCCCCCGAGGGTCTCGGGTGCGGTTAAGGTATGAATTATGCAGGTGGTAGCCACAAAGGAGTCGAAGGAACATTGATTTTATTCCTCTTTTGAATGTTAGGCTGCAGGCCGCCTCATTAAAAACCTTCCAGTCCCCTTAGGTACCCTGGTAAGGAAAAGAGCGCGTCTGAAACCTGCAGCCATCCGACATATAGCCTATTACATTGTATGACTGTGAGCACTTTATGCGTAGAAACGGCGCAGATGCGCAACGTTCCAGGATTGTGAGAGGGTTCGCCTGTCTTCGCGTGCTTCAGTCGATATGCGCCTCCACCAAGGACCTCCGTGATGATGAAGGGACCCTCCCATGGGGAAGCGAGCTTGTGCACCTTCTTTTGCTTCAGTCGAAGAACCAGGTCGCCAACGACGAAGGACCTGGTGCGCAGTCGACGGCTGTGGTAGTTGCGAAGGTCCTGCTGGTAAACAGCTGTGCGGGCTAAGGCCGTGTCGCGCGCCTCATCAAGCAAGTCGACTGCGTCTTCGAGTGCCTCTTCTGCGTCTTCTTCATTGTATGCTTCAACTCGTGGTGCGTTGAACCTTACGTCTGATGGCAGAATGCCTCTGCACCGTAGACCATGAAGAATGGGGTGAACTGCGTAGAAGTGTTGGGAGTTGTGCGTAGGCTCCATAGCACAGACGGTAGTTCTTCGACCCAAGCACCTGCAGCTCTTTTGAGTGGCACCAGGAGGCGCTTCTTGATCCCACTCGTCACAAGCCCATTGGCCTTTTCGACTTGGCCATTGGATTGCGGATGCGCCACGGATGCGTAGTTGAGCGTAATGTCCTGCTCTTTGCAAAAGGTTTTGAACTCCTCAGCCGTGAAGTTTGTGCCGTTATCAGTGATGATACTGTTTGGGACACCGAAGCGATAGATGATGCTCTTTATGAAGTTGACTGCCGTAGTAGCAGTCGAATTTGTGATGGGGACCGCCTCGATCCACTTTGTGAACTTGTCGACTGCCACCAGTAGGTGAGTATGCCCGCCATGCGATGATTTTTTGAGTGGCCCAACCATATCGAGCCCCCATTGGGCGAAAGGCCAGGCCAGCGGTATAGTCTTCAACGCCGATGCGGGTGCGTGCGGCCTTGTTGCGAATTTCTGGCAGCCGACGCACCTTTTGACTATGTCCTCCGCGTCTTTGAGTGCTGTAGGCCAGTAAAACCCTGCGCGAAAGGCTTTGGCTACGAGTGATCGACTGCTGGCGTGATGCCCACAGGTACCTGCATGAATGTCTCGAAGTATGGCTTGGCCATCTTCGAGTGCGATGCATCTTTGGAACATACCTGATATGCTGCGCTTGTATAACTCGCCGTTGATAACGGTGTATGCTTTTGATCTTCGAGTCACGCGTCGGGACTCGGTTATGTCATCTGGTAGCTCGCTACGGAGTATGTAAGCCAGAAAAGGTTGAGTCCAGGTTGGCTCAATGAGAAATACCTCGACAGGGGGGTCCTCTGTGCTAGGCATTTTGCTTTTGGGTGGCGTAGTCGACGGAGGAGGCTCTCGTTTCTCCTTGATAGATCTGTGTTCAATACGCTCGAGGAAGACACCAGGTGGAATTTGTGCGCCAGTTGAGCCAAGATTGGCTAGCATGTCTGCTTCTTCGTTGCTTTCCCTTCCTATGTGCCTCAACTCGCAGCCCTCGAAGCTGCCTCTAGTGTGTTGTACAGATCGCGATAAGCGATCATGTTGTCCGCGATTGCGTCGCAGGCCTTCATTGTTTGCTGCACCACGAGGTTGGAGTCGCCGTAGATCATCAGTCGAGTGCACCCGAGTGCCTTTGCCATCCGCATGCCATGGATCAGAGCCTCGTATTCAGCCTCGTTATTGGAGGGTAGCTTGAATCCCATCTGCAAAACATAACGTAGCTTGTCCCCTTTTGGTGATATGAGGACGACGCCTGCGCCTGCGCCTTCATGTTTCTTGGACCCATCGAAGTACATGGTCCAGGAATTGGCCACGTCTGGTGCTCCAGGTAATTGGGCTTCTATCCACTCGGTTGTGAAGTCGGGTAGGACTTGTGCTTTGATAGCCTTCGGGTGCTCGTACTTGATATCTCTTGGAGCCAGCTCGATGAGCCATTTTGCCACTCGACCCGTTGCATTGGGGTTTGTGAGTATATCACCGATTGCTGAGTTGCTTACCACGGTAATCGGATGCTCGGTGAAGTAGTGTGTCAGCTTCCTTGAGGACATGAATACAGCGTATGCCAGCTTTTGATAGTGCGGGTACCGCTGTTTTGATATGGAGAGAACCTCGCTCAGGTAGTAGACTGGACGTTGTATGCTTTGGATGTGCCCCTCCTCCACGCGTTCGACTACCAGTACGGTGCTCACCACCCTGTTTGTAGCCGAGACATACAGGTAGAGTGGTTCCCGTTCCTTAGGTGCGACGAGGATTGGAGGGCTTGTGAGGATCCGCTTGAGATCTGTGAAGGCTGCTTCAGCTTCTGGCGTCCACTCGAACTTGTCCGCCTTCTTCATCAGTCGATAGAATGGTAGAGCCTTTTCACCCAGTTTGCTGATGAATCGACTGAGCGCCGCTACTCGTCCTGCTAGTTTCTGCACATCATGAAGCTTTGAAGGCCTTTGCATGGTGAGGATGGCCTGTATTTTCTCGGGTCTGCTTCGATTCCACGAGCAGAGACTAGGTACCCTAAGAGCTGCCCGGCTGGAACGCCGAACGTACACTTCTTAGGATTGAGCTTGATATGGAAGCGTTTGAGGTTTGCGAACGTCTCCCTCAAATCGTCGAGTAGTGTGCGTTCTTCCCTTGTGGTAATGACAATGTCATCAACGTAGACCTGGACGTTGCGTCCAATTTGCTTTTTGAGGCAGTCCTGCATCATGCGCTGGTATGTTGCACCCGCGTTTTTTAGCCCGAAGGGCATAGTTGTGTAGCAGTAGACCCCGAGTGGGGTTATGAACGCCGTTTTTTCTTCGTCTTCTTGCTTCATCCTTATCTGGTGATAACCTGAGTAAGCATCCAGAAAGGAGAGTCGTGCGCATCCGGCGGTGGAGTCAACGATCTGATCGATCCGGGGTAGCGGGAAGTGATCCTTTGGACAGCACTTGTTCAGCGCTGTGAAATCCACGCACATCCGAAGGATGTCTGTATGCTTCTTTTCTACGAGTACAGGGTTGGCCACCCATTGTGATTTCTTGATTTCCCTAATGAATCCTGCTGCGAGTAACCGGTCGACTTCGGATTCGACTGCGGTTCGCTTTGGGCCGGAGATTCGACGCATCGTTTGCTTGACTGGCTTTGCATCTGGAAACAATTGGAGAGAGTGCTCGGCGAATTCCCTGGGAATACCTGGCATGTCGGCTGGACACCACGCAAATATTTCCCAGTTCTCACGGAGGAATTCGACGAGCGCGCCTTCCTATGCGATAGGCAGGCTCGAAGATATGTTGACTGTCTTGGACGGATCGGTCGGGTGCACCTGATGCGACCTTGTGTCATTTGTAGCATTGAAGGATCTGTCGACTGCCAACTTCTTATGCTCTGGAAGGAGTGTGCGGTCGTTGGTAATCGCTAAGTCAGCGAGTGATTCCTCCACCCCGAACATCTCGGAGATTTTGCTGAACTCGCGGTCGCAAGCATCGGACCTTTGAAAGTTTCCACGGACAGTGATGACTCCCTTTGGTCCTGGCATCTTCAGCGTGAGGTACGCATAGTGTGGCACCGCCATGAATCGAGCAAACGTCGGGCGACCAAGAATAGCATGGTATTGTGATTTCCAGTCGACGACCTCGAACTCAATCGACTCTGTCCTGAAGTGGCTTACGTCCCCGAACGTAACGTCGAGTTGTACGGTGCCTTCTGGGCTAATTGCTTTGCCAGGAACGATACCGTGGAAGGTATTTGAAGATTTTGGGAGGTTTTCGACTGACCTGTTCATTTTGCGGAGTGTGTCCGCGAAGATGATGTTTATGCCGCTGCCTCCATCCATGAAGACCTTGGTCATGGCGTAGCCTCCTATTTGCGCGTCGAGTACCAGAGCCGCATGCCCTGGTCGAGCTACAGCTGGGGGATGATCCTCTCGACTAAAGCTTATGATGGTTTCCGATCCCTTCAGAAATTCGGGCACGGCTGGAGGTGCCATGACAGCCAAGTTCACCTGTCGAGTGATTAGTTTTTGCTGCCTGTTAGAGGGGCGACCCTTTTGTATCATGTACATCTGCCCGTGGGGCTGTGGATATTGATCATCTTCCGCCCGTAGCACAGGTTGTATGGCACCTGCGAGATTTGCGCCTGGAGCAGGCTGTGGTGCGGGTTGCGGTGGCGGCTGTGGCGCCATGAGAGCGGGCACAGCGTTCGGCTGTGGTACGGGTGCAGGCATGGGCTGAGCAGGTGCTGGGCCATTCCTCTTGAGTCGTATCACATAGTCAGTCGCCATTTGGTCGAATTCCCTGCAGTTCCTTAGGGTGTGATTGGAGCGTAGTTTTCCGTCGTCCCCCTTGAAGAGGTGGAATCTGCACCAGTCGTCCATCTTTTCCTCGAACGACCGCTCGGGTTTTGCGTCGCTACGTTTGCGCCATTCTTGCCTTTTGTAGCTATCGCTCCGCTGCTCGCGATCTCGACTGTCACGTCGATCATCCGAGCGTCGATTGCTTCTATCATGGTCCTCCTTTGGCTGTGTGTATCCAGCCGCCATGAACTCGGGTCTGTTATCGTCGTAAGGACGTCTGGACCGTTTACGCCTGCGATCTTCTCTGTATGAATCTCTGCGGCTTCGACTGCCGCTTTCGTAGTTGTCGCGTGTTGGGGAAGCACGGGATCTGCGTACAGAATCCTCTCCATCTGCCCACTCAGTCGCAACTTTGATGAGGTCAGCCAGGGAGGTTGGCTTTTCACGACCAAGTGCCTCTTTGAAGTCCTTCCTGGCGAGACCTTGTATGAAGGCATCCATGGCCCTGTCTTCTGACACTTTGCCAACCGAATTGCGTATTTCGGTCCACCGCCGTATGTATGATCTCAGCGACTCGTCTGATCGTTGAGTACATGTCCTTAATTCCTCGAATGTCTTCGGGCGCTCACACAGAGGCTCGAAGTTTTTGATGAAGTCTCTGCGGAAATCATCCCACGAGTCATATGATGATGGAGGGAGTGATTTGAGCCAGTCGCGGGCAGTTCCTTCGAGCATAAGTCGTATGTACTGCATCGCCGTGGTGTTCGTGCCCCGCTGGCATGCCACGGCGAGTCTGTAATCTTCTAGCCACCCAGAAGGTTCTTGGCGACCGTTGTACTTGGGTTGCTCGCCTGTCAACTTGAACCGTTTGGGCATCCGCGTCTCACGGATGCGTCGAGTGAAGCACAATGCTCCGCATGGCTCTGGTTCGCGATCAGAGTATGAATCGCTGCTATAGGATCTTCGAGACCTGCTCCTGCTGGACCTGTGCCGGCGCGTGCTTCTCCTTCCTTCATCCGAGTGGTGGCTGCGACCACTGCGATGATGTGCTGCGTGTCGTGAGTCGACTATGTCGCGATCGCGATCCCTTGCTGGAGTTTTGTCTTCTGGCTGCATAGCCTGTGCCGCTAGAGCTAGCGATTTGAGTTGTTGGCGATGCAGGGCTGCGTTAGGGTCATTCGCCGGAGGTTGTATTGCCTTGAGGTAAGCACCTACGGAGAATAATGCACCCGCAGCAGTTTTGGGTACTGGGATTCCGTTAGCGTCCTCTGTCATGAACGACAGGTTACGGGTGATTGCTACCCTTTCATGTTCTGGAAGGCTTGCCAACCGCGACCTAGGTCGAGGGGTTGGTTGCTGTGTGGACCCGAGGGATTGCTCCCTTCGTCGGGCACTCGAGAGGCTGGCTTGCCTTTTGCGCTCCTCGAGCGTCGCTCGGTAGTTTTGCAGTCGAATTGACTCCTGCCAGTTGAAGTACTGGAAGGTCAACATCTCCTCTGGGGTGGAGTTTGGCGGCATCATAGTGCACTCCTTTATGACTTTATCTGCTTTTGCTGCCATCTCC
This sequence comes from Poa pratensis, assembly GCA_947311845.1. Lineage (NCBI taxonomy): Eukaryota > Viridiplantae > Streptophyta > Magnoliopsida > Poales > Poaceae > Poa > Poa pratensis. The sequence continues at coordinate 44,829,685 of CAMZMU010000064.1, forward strand.
TCCGTGATTGTCAAGGTTGTGACCCCATCTGGCATGGTTACCGTGCATGGGAATTGTGCAGGCCTGCGAGCGGCAGCGTCTGCGGATGATTCTGCGGTGAAGGCCACGTAGACCTGATGGGGCGTGACCCGAGGACAGGTGTATGTGCTGTCGATTCCAGTCATGGACTCGACATCGCCATCGAGGCTCATGTCAGAGCCAGTGTGTTCATCGAGTAGATCTTCGAGGCGAATCTCGTTGTCGATGTGCTCATCACCTATGCTCATCTCGGTGTTGGCGAAGCCATTACGGATTTCTGAGTCGAGGTTGGTGTTGGTGAAGATCTCCGAGTCGACGTTGTTGTCGTTATGAATCGCGGGCTCGTAGAAGTCATCGAGGGAGATCCCGCAGTCGAAACTCTCGTCGAGTGGTAGGTTGAAGTCGATGTTGCTTGTGTTGTATGCTGATTCTGCTTCCTCGCCTTGGAGTTCCGTCATCATGAACCTATCGAGCTCGCCGGTCGACATGGTTGTTGCGGGCGAGCAGGCTTCAGGATTCGACGATGGGGCGAGCGCAGTCGACGGAGCCTCGAGTGCACCCAGCGCCAGTTGTTGCGGATCTGCTGAGTCCTGCGTGCCAAGATTGTTTACGAAAAAATTGAATGCTCCAACAGTCAAACTCAAACCTGATTCAAGGCCGGAAAACGCCTCCTGAAGCTCTGGCGAGTGCGGATTGAAATTCATTGGAAGAGCAGATGCGCTTTTTGCGGGTGAAGCGGGCAGGCTGCCGCTTTTCGAGTGGATCGGCGAGTCGCCGTGTGTCGCCTGGATCGGCGAGTTGCTGTTTGCTGACATGGCCGGCGAGTTGCCGTTTGCAGATGAGATCGGCGTGTTGCCGTTTGCTGGTGTGATCGGCGATTTGCCGTTTGCTGTTGGGACCGGCGAAACTTCGAGTCCAGCGCTATTCTTTCCCACAGACGGCGCCACTTGACGAGGGGTAGACTCATCAAGACCCATGGTTAAGGTCCCTAGGTTATGAATATGGGGGAGAGAACGTGGTAGAGCTGGAAGTATCGTCGGCTGACAAGCAGGGCAAAGATTTTACCCAGGTTCAGGGCCCTCGTGTGGAGGTAACACCCCTACGTCCTGCCTGTCTGTTATTGATTTGTGAATATGATGGTTACAAGGATCCCGGCGAGATGTCGATCTCGCTAGGGTTTGTGGCTCTGGTGGTTCGTTGTCTGGTTCGATGGCCCTCCCAGTCCTTAAATAATAGGCTGGGTCCCGGGTGTTCGTAACCGACTCGATTTACAAGTAAGGAAACTCTAAACCGACTATTGCTTCGCCAAACTTGGAGGATACTTCATCTTCGTGGGCCTCCCTTCATGGGCTTCATGTAGGCTCTGATAGTTGGGCCTAGTCGATACGTGCACCAGGTACCCTCATGGTAGGGTACCCGATAGGCATACCCATGTCAAGGGGCATGATACTTTCAACCTGTACTTTGTCAAGCACACTACTCGTATTGCTTACACTTTAAACTTAATCATTCAAGATGCTATGATAGGGGAATGAGAGCTTGACACCAAGGCTTACCATATTGCAATCATTGACTTAAGTAGAGAAGTTCAGATGTTAGATGAAATTTATTCATGCTTTACCTCTACTCATATATATCTTTCCAAAGTGTCCACATTTTATATTCAGATTTTCATCCAATACTCTATGACCATTATAGGATGTTCTTACTTATTATTATGCATACATGTGGTCCATAGTAATTCTTCTCTTATGTTACACTTTGTGAATTATCATTGAACATCCTTGCATTGAATACTTGATATCACTTCATAAACTATCTTGCATATTGCTACTTCTTTTAAGAATGAACCATTTGACTCTATGTAGCAATAGTAATCATCTTTGATATCCATTGATAGTATTAAATTGCAAAGTCCATGTTAGTTTTATCACCTTCATACTCGAGGACGAGTATAGGTTAAGCTTGGGATGTTGATGCATGTGAAATGCATACATGAACTTTGCATTATTTTTACTTATATTCCAGTCATATTTGCATCATATAAGGGTTATATCACTGTTTTATAATGATTTTGGGAATATTTGGTATGTTTCCTATTTTTATGGAATTAACCCTACACAGGCAAAAAACCCCTTTTTCCATGTTTTTGACTTTCAGGGACCAAACGACGTCCAAATGACCTAATATTTTACGGGGCCCAATATTTGGAAATAAGAAGACGTACCAGCCAAGAATCCGCGAAAAAGGAAGTCCGAGGAAGAAATTAGCTGGTCCCACGCGGCCAGGTACATAGGCCGTGTGGGACCACCTCTTTTATTCCTCGTGGCTCCGATGCCGTCCGTTTTCGTCTCCGTGGCTTCTTCTTGACCTAAAAACGCCTATAAAAATAGTCCCCCGATGTTCTCTGGAAGGAGCGCCGCCGAAACACAGAAACCACGAAACAGAGTCCTGGAGCTGCAGATTGGAGGGGGAAAACTCCGGCAGGGCGCTGCCGGGGTGGTCTCCATCTTCTCCAACGACTTCTCCACCGTATCCATGATGAAGGGGGAGTAGTCCACCCCCTGGACTTTGGGTTTGTGGTGGTAATTTGATCCAATCTCTCTATGTATGATCATTGTTGAAGTCCATATGATGTGCCTTGCATGATTATGGAACTATCTTTGTAATTCTTATGGTGGATATTGTGGTATGAGATGATTTGTTATACATTTACCATTGTGTTGGAGCTTTTATGATTTGTCATACTTTGGAGATATTCTATGATGCATGTGATGGTTTGATTTATGCATAATGCCTTGTTTATTCTTGTCATGAGGTGATTGACACCACCAAGTGTGGATAGATGAGAGAGTTGTGGTCATGCACACAAATTATGAATCATTGCACTAGTGTTTAGAATATTGTCCATTATGAAGTATGATGTATGTAGGTACGGGATGGCCGATGTGACACGGCATATGTATTGAGTGACATGTGAAATACAGCCCAACATCCTTTATCTGGGGGTAAAAAGGAAGAGTATGATGTGGGAGTGAGAGCAACCACGCTAGCCTTACGAGGGTGACCTAGCAACACAAATGAGTACTTCTTTCAACTATGTGTTTTAGGACATATAGCCGTCATAAAAGCTACCATTAAAACATGACAATTGTGTGTACTTTATCTATAACATGATAATCACCGTAGATGAGAGAGAGAGGATTAAGTGAACCCATGAACCCATGTCCATTGTTCCTATAAGAGAAAACCTTTGTCTTGTCCTCTTGCATTGAAGAGGATTGGGACACTTTTACATTCTTGTTTTGTTACATTAAACTTCCATCCATTAAATCAACCATCTTGTTCCTTAAACTTGTTTAGTGCATAATCAACTAAAACTTGTGACACTTTAGTTGTAGGGAATAGATAACTTTTCCTTCTTGCTCCTGCGGATCGATACCCTACTTCCACATTGAGAGGTGCTACAGTAATCCCCTGCTCTTGGGGGTTATCAGAGACATACCCATAGGATTTTTATAAGCAATTATATAAGCCCACAAAGCATCATTAAGCTTCCTAGCCCAATTCTTTCTAGATTTATTAACAGTCTTCTGCAAAATAGATTTAATCTCTCTATTTGATAATTCTACTTGACCACTTGTTTGAGGATGATAAGGTGAAGAAATTCTATGATTAACATCATATTTAGCAAGGGTTTTTCTAAAAGCACCATGGATAAAATGAGAACCACCATCAGTCATGAGATATCTAGGCACACCAAACCTTGGAAAAATAATATCTTTAAGCATTTTTAATGATGTCTCACCATCAGCACTAGATGTTGGTATAGCTTCTACCCATTTAGTAACATAATCAACAGCAACAAGTATATGAGTATAACCATCAGAAGGAGGAAAAGGACCCATAAAGTCAAATCCCCAACAGTCAAAAGGTTCAATAACAAGAGAATAATTCATAGGCATTTCATTGCGTCTAGTTATATTACAACTCTTTGACATTCATCGCATGATAAAATAAATTTTCTTGCATCTTTAAAAAGAGTAGGCCAATAAAAACCTGATTGTAAAACCTTTTGTGCAGTTCTATCTCCAGCATGATGTCCTCCATAAGCACTTCCATGGCATTTCCTCAATATTTCTTTTTGCTCAAATTCTGGAACACATCTTCGCATTATACCATCCACTCCTTCTTTATATAAGTGTGGGTCATCCCAAAAATAATGCCTCAAGTCATAAAAGAATTTCCTTCTTTGCTGAGCTGTAAAGGTTGGAGGCAAATACTTGGCAACAATAAAGTTAGCATAGTCAGCATACCAAGGACTTTCTCGCGAGCTTACCTTTATCACAGCCAATTGTTCATTTGGAAAACTATCGTTAACAGGAACAGGATCATAAGAAATGTTTTCCAATCTAGACAAATTATCAGCGACAGGATTTTCAGCACCTTTCCTATCTACAATATGCAAATCAAACTCTTGTAATAAAAGCACCCATCTTATAAGTCTAGGCTTAGCATCTTTCTTTTCCATAAGGTATCTAATAGCAGCATGATCGGTATGGATAATAACTTTCGAATCAACAATATAGGGTCTAAACTTATCACAAGCAAAAACTACTGCTAAAAACTCTTTTTCAGTAGTGGCATAATTCTTTTGAGCAGCATCAAGAGTCTTACTAGCATAATGAATAACATTCAACTTCTTATCTACTCGCTGTCCAAGAACAGCACCTACAGCAAAATCACTAGCATCACACATAATTTCGAAAGGTAAAGTCCAATCAGGAGGTTGAACAACAGGAGCAGTGGTTAAAGCCTTTTTTAGAGCCTCAAAAGCTTCTTTACAATCATCATCAAAAACAAAAGGTACATCTTTTTGGAGAAGATTAGTAAGAGGTTTTGAAATTTTAGAGAAATCTTTAATAAACCTTCTATAGAAACCGGCATGACCGAGAATACTACGAATACCTTTAACATCCCTGGGACAGGGCATTTTCTCAATTGCTTCAACTTTAGCTCTGTCCACTTCAATACCTCTTTCAGAAATTTTATGTCCAAGAACAATCCCTTCATTAACCATAAAGTGACATTTCTCCCAATTAAGAACAAGATTAGTTTCCTCACATCTCTGCAAAACTTTATCAAGGTTTTGCAAGCAGTTATCAAAAGAAGTTCCATAGACGGAAAAATCGTCCATGAATACTTCCACAATTTTTTCACAAAAACCATGAAAAATAGCAGACATGCATCTTTGAAATGTAGCAGGAGCATTACACAAACCAAAAGGCATACGCCTATAAGCATAAGTTCCATAAGGACAAGTAAAAGTAGTTTTCTCTTGATCTTTCGCTCTAACAGCAATTTGTGAAAATCCAGAATAACCATCAAGAAAGCAAAAATGAGTTTTCTTAGACAACCTTTCTAACATTTGATCAATAAAAGGTAAAGGATAGTGATCTTTCTTAGTAACTTTATTAACCTTTCGAAAATCAATGCACATCCTATATCCAACAACTACTCTTTGAGGAATAAGTTCATCATTTTCATTTGGCACAACAGTAACTCCTCCTTTCTTAGGAACACAATGCACAGGACTTACCCATTTACTATCAGCAATAGGATAAATTATACCAGCATCGAGGAGTTTTAATACCTCATTTCTTACCACTTCCTTCATTTTAGGGATTAGACGACGCTGGTGCTCCACAACAGGTTTTGCATCATCTTCCATGTTGATGGCGTGTTGACATATAGTAGGAGAAATCCCTTTTAAATCATCCAAAGTATATCCGATAGCCCTCGGTGTTTCCTCAACACTTCCAATAACCTTGCCTCTTCAGTACCTGAAAGTTTAGAACTAATAATAACAGGATATGTTTTCTTATCATCAATGTGAGCATATTTAAGGTTATCAGGCAAAGGTTTTAAATCAAAAACAGGATCTTCTTTAGGAGGTGCAGGGGTACCCAAATCTTCCACCGGCAAATTATGCTTAAGTAATGGTGGTTGATGAAGAAAGATATTGTCAATTTCATTCCTTTCCTCCATAAAAACCTCACTTTCGTGTTCCTCCATAAATTGCTGCAAGGCATTGTTAGGAGCAATAGCAATAGCAGCAAGTTGTTCAATTTTCGAGTCCTCATTAGGCAAATCAGTTTCATAAAGTTTCTTACCAAACTTAGAGAAATTAAACTCATAAGATTCTCCATTAAATTTAGTGTAAATTTTCTCTTTCTTACAATCTATAATAGCACCACATGTATTCAAGAAAGGTCTACCGAAAATAATAGGACAAGTTTTACTAGCTTTAGAACCAAGTACTAGAAAATCAGTAGGATATTTAGTTTTACCGCATAAAACCTCGACATCTCTCACAATACCAATGGGAGAGATAGTTTCCCTATTGGCAAGTTGAATAACCACATCAATATCCTCAAGTTCACAGGGACTAATTTCATGCATAATTTCTTTATAAAGTTCAAAAGGAATAGCACTAGAACTTGCACCAATATCACATAAACCATAATAGCAATGTTCTCCTATCTTCACTGAAAGCACAGGAACACTTGTTTTCCTAATTTACCAGGATGCGAAACAATATTAGAAGCATCTTCACAAAAGATAATATGTTCTCCATCTATATTTTCAGTTACCAAATCCTTTATAATTGCTACTTCAGGTTCAACAGTTATTTGTTCATCAGGCTCTAAAGGTTTCTTGGCACTTTTATTAACCACACTAGCTATCAGAGAATGTTGCTTGACTTTAACAGGAAAAGGTATTTTTTCAATATAAGGTTCTGGCAAAATGTGATCAACAGTATGAACTTCAATACTTTTGCCAATGGCCGAATTGGTTTTATCTTTATAAGGTTCATGATATTTATTCAAATCCTTCTTAGGCACATCAAGATAAGAGGCAAAAGCTTTGTAATAATTTGCAACAACTTGAGAATCAAGACAGTAAACAACACTAACATTACGGAAATCATCAGTCTCCATAAAAGATTTAATGCATTCATAATCATAATTTATACCTGACTTTCTACCTTTGTCGTTCTCCCATCCTTCAGTATTTTCCTGAATACGGTCAAGAAGGTCCCATTTAACTTCTTCTTCAGTACGTGTAAATGATCCAAGCAAGAGGCATCCAATAAATCCTTATCATGAAGAGAAAGCCTTGCATAAAAATTATTGATAACAATATTACTTGGGAGCTCATGAATGGGACATTTGAGCATTAGTGACTTCAATCTCCCCCACGCTTGGGCAATACTTTCTCCATCATGAGGCCAAAAATTATATATGCGATTCGATCTTGATGAATCTCACTAGGAGGATAGAATTTAGAATAAAAGAGAGGTACAATTTCCTCCCAGCCAATAGATCGGCCATTCTTCAGCATCTTATACCATTCCGCAGCTCGGCCCTTCAATGATATAGAGAATAACTTCCTCTTGACTTTTTCCATTGAAATACCTGCACACTTGAACAACTCGCATAATTCATGTATAAATAGTAAATGATCACCAGGATGGATGGTTCCATCTCCAACATAGCGGTTATCCATAACACGTTCAACAATTTTCATAGGTATTTTAAATGGATCTAATTCAGCAGGCGGCGGTTCATCTACTACCTTAGCAGTGGCAGTAGTATTCCCAAATAGGGATTCGAATGGAGATCTCTCCATAATAAAATAAAGCAACAAGCAGAAATAAAAACAGCACTTACAGTAAAGGTTTCCCTTACCAATTCCACTTACCAATAGCACTTCACTCCCCGGCAACGGCGCCAGAAAATAGTCTTGATGACCCACAAGTATAGGGGGTGTATCGTAGTACTTTCGATAAATAAGAGTGTCGAACCCAACGAGGAGCAGAAGGTGTTGACAAGTAGTTTTGATCAAGGAATCACTGTAAATACTAGCAGACAAGTTTTTAGGGTTTTTGATATTGCAGATAAATAAAATGCGTGTAAATAAAAGACAGTAATAATAATTGCAGCAAGTGGCCCAATCCTTTTTAGAGCAAAGGATAAGCCGGTTGGTTTACTTATGATGGCAAAATGTTCTTGAGGACACACGGGAATTTCGTCAAGTGCTTTCGCTTCCTACAGTGATTAATCTTTATTGTTTTGATAAGTGTTGTGTGGGTGAACCTATGCTAATGCACTGCCCTAACTTGGACTAATACATACTTGTGATTAAACCCCTTGCAAGCATCCGTGTACAAGGAAGTAATTAAGATAAATCTAACCACAGCCTTAAACTCTGAGATCCTACACTCCCTCATGCACCGGTTTACTAACGGGGGTTTAGGTTTCTGTCACTCCGGCAACCCCACAATTAGTAGCCAAATACACAATGCATTCCTCTAGGCCCATAAAGGTGAAGTGTCATGTAGTCGACGTTCACACGACACCACTAGAAGAATAACACCACAACTTAAATATCAAACCATTAAATATTACTCAACATAGTTCCACTACTAACAGCATGACTTCTCCCATGTCCTCAAGAACTAAACGAACTACTCACAAGACATCATATGGATCATGATCAGAGGTGATATAATGATGAATAACAATCTGGACATATACTTCAATTCACCGATAAAACTTAATAGCATCAACCACAAGTAGTAATCAACACCGGGAAAGTTTCCCCTATGAACTACACAAAGTATAACCCTAGATGTTACAGCGAAAAGTGGAGCGGTGGAGATGATGGTGACAGCGATGGAGATGATGATGATGATGATGATCCCGATGAAGTCCGGCGTGATGACGATGACGATGGCGATGATTTCCCCCCTCCGGGAAGGAATTTCCCCGGCAGATTTCTGCCTGCCGGAGAGCTTTTTCTCTCTCTGTGGTTTCCGCCTCGTGGAGGCGGCGGAATATTTCCTCGATGACTCTCTGCGTCTTAGGGTTTCTGGGGGATGAAGTACGCGAAGGGGGAGCGCCAGAGGTGGGCCAGGGCGGCCACACCATGCCCCGGCGCGGCAGAGGGGGGCCGCGCCGTGGGGTGGTGTGGGCCCCTCGTGGCCCATCTCAGCCTCCCCTTTTGGCTGGCTCCGGCATCTGACAAAATAGGAACATCTATATATTTTCCGTGAATTGTTGATCTTCAGAAATAAGGTGTCTTGACGATGCTTTTTCCAGCTGAATCCTGACTCCGGCAGTTAATTCTCCAATAATCATCAAACATGCAAAACAAGATAAAATAACATAAGTATAACATCTAAATGTGAAATATATCAATGAATAGCAGTAAATTATGATATAAAATAGTGATGCAAAATGGACGTATCAAGAGGCACCACCACCCCGAAGTTCCAGTGACAGTACTGCCATCAGAGGAGCGGTACTACCGCTGGCGCTATAGGCGCAGCTAACGCTAAATAGGACCGAGGGACATATCGGGCGGTAGCTCGGGTGGTACTAACACTGCTTGAAAGATCCAGATGGCATCAACGGTACTATCATGATAATGGTGGTACTACCGCTGGCTGAACCAGAGGCACAATAAAGACTACATACGAATAATTTCACTGTGGGATCTCTCGACCAAGATGAGATGGCTTTAGGGTGCATTTGGGTTGTGTGCGTGATAACCAATCTCCCATACCTTTCCAAAATGGACCCCCTCTTAATAGTATGGGGTCCTACAAACCAAAATAAAGATCGAATCTTCGGGACACCGTCTTCGTTTTGATCCAAAGATGAGGGCCAACAAATCTGTGTATGGCATTGTTTAAGAATACCTATAAAGCTCAACACACCATTAGCCACTAATTGTGTTGTCATCAACATCAAAACCATTTAGTGAGCAAAATGCTCTTTCAAGCGGGATGTGCGGATCGTGAACGGGGCTTGGATATGGTCTTCTGCAGGCAGACCTAATAAAAACTTTAAAATATTTATCAAATAGCAAAAGACGACCGTGTCCTTTTAATTTTTGGGGTGTACCGAATCACAACCCAAAACATAATATGCATTTTTTTTGAAGCGTGGGCAAAAGCTTTGCCCTTTTCGATTAATTAAGATAGAAAGTTTTTACAACCCGGACCAAGTGAGACAAGAAAGCTCGCTTAGTCCAAACATACAAACGGGATTACTCTCCCGACATTATTTCACCCAAACGTTTGGCACCCGCGAGGACCCAAAGACGAGCCTCGGTTTTGATCTTGGCAAGGAGGACCGTGGGGGGAGCATGTTTGTTTCGGAACAAGCGGGTGTTTCTCTCATTCCAAATCTCCCACGACACAAGCATCGTGATGGACGCCATAGCTTTGCGGTTAGGTGTGGAGCCATCCGTCATCTTCCGCCACCAACTAGATAGTGAGAGGCCCGTCCATTGAGTTGGATCCAAAGCATATATGTCTAGCCAATCATTGATGAATCCCCAAAGACGAGTAGTGAACCGGCACTCGAAAAGGAGATGAGAGATTGTCTCTGGTGTTCTTTTACAAAGAGGACAAAGCCCACAATTGGGCCAACCTCGAGTAGCCAACCGGTCGGAGGTCCATAATCTCTTTTGGAGAGCAAGCCAAGCGAAGAATTTGACTTTCGGTGGTGCCCAAACCTTCCACACCAAACTCTTCATACTTGTTGCTTCGGCACCAAAGAATTGCGCCTTATAGGCCGAGGCCGTCGAGTACTCACCACTTGGTGTGAGGTTCCATGAGATTTTGTCCTCCACATTATCTTCAAGTTGAACATCAAGAAGTTGAATCCAAAGGTCCACAAATTGGGTGAGGTGGTCATGCGAGAAATTCTCATCCAAGGTAATTTTGTGGACCCAAGCGTTGTTCTCCAAGGCTTTTTTGATACGCCATTTCTTGGTTTTAGAAACCGCGAAAATTTGTGGCGCGATATCTCTTGGTTTAAGTCCTCCAAGCCAAGGTGCCTCCCAAAAATAGGTAAGGTTTCCATCTCCAACCGTAATAGTAGTTGAGGCATAGAAGAGGTTCATGTCATCTTGAGTGCAAGGGTTGCCGGTGCCCACCCAAACTTTTTCTCTATCATGCCATTCAATCCATGGCCACCTCAAACGGAGTGCCCATGCGAACTTGACGTTGTCGAGGACCCCAGGGCCGCCAAGCTCAAGAGGGCCGCAAACCGTCTCCCAATTAACTTTGCATTGTGCTCCGGTGACCTTATCCTTGCCCGCCCAAAGGAAGGCACGTTTCACTTTGTTGAGGTACTACAAGGTGCCCGGAGGGACAATGAGAGGCGTCAAGTGGTGGATAGCTTGAGATGTAAGCACCGACTTGACAAGGGAAGAGCGCCCGGCAGTTGTCATAAGGTTACCGCTCCAAGTGGGAATTTTCCACGCCACTTTATCTTCAAGATGTTGGAAGTCCACCCTCTTGAGACGCCAAACCGAGAGTGGTAGGCCAAGGTACCGCATGGGAAAGGTGGCACGCACCACCGGGAGGCCTCCAAGAATTTCATCGAGGTTTAGAAGGTGGCATCTAATCGGAACAACAGAGCTTTTTTGGAAGATGGTGCACAAGCCGGTGACCTCACCGAAACCCTCAAGAATGGCAGAAATATTTCGTATATCCTCTTTAATTGGAGCCACAAAAATGGGCGCATCATCCGTGTACAAGGAGGTCCTCAAGATGGTGCCCCGGCCTCTCAATTTAGTGAGGAGCCCATGACGAGTAGCAACGTCAAGAATTTGTGTGAGAGGGTCAATTGCAATGACGAAGAGAAGCGGCGAGAGAGGGTCTCCTTGGCGAAGGCCGCGCCCAAGCGCAATAGGTAGGCCGGCCACCCCATTTAGAAGGACACGGGAGGTGGCGGACAAGAGGAGGGCGGCGATCCAATTGCGAAACCGACTTTGGAACCCGCGGCGTTGGAGGAGATCAAGTACGTACTCCCAACGGATGGAGTCAAAGGCTTTGAGTATGTCAAGTTTGAAGAGGAGCGCCGGTGTTTTCCCTTTTGGAACCTACGGGCCAAGTTCTTCACATAGAGGAAGTTGTCATGTATGCTCCTTTTTTTGATGAAGGCACTTTGAGCCTTGGATACGAGGTCGTTCATGAGAGGCCCAAGACGGGTGGCAAGCACCTTGGAGATGATTTTTGCAATGGCATGGATTAGGCTAATGGGCCTAAAGTCGGAGATGTCCTCCACACCGTCTTTTTTTGGCAAGAGAGCAATGTTCGCGGAATTAAGCCAATGAAAGTTGGCAACTTGAAGGTTTCCAAATTGGTTTATCACTTTCATGACGTCGTCTTTAATTGTTACCCAACACTTCTTAAAGAAGGCACCCGTGAAGCCATCCGGTCCGGGAGCCTTGCACCCCGGCATGTGGTCAATGGCATGCTTCACTTCCTCCTCGGAGAAATCCTCACCAAGAGAGACCAAATCCGGCTCTTGAAAGTTGAGCTCGGCCCAATTGAAGTCTCTTGTCCTCATGTTTCCCCTCCCCATGATGGTTTCAAAATGGTTTTGGATTATATCCTCCTTAGCCTTGTGTTCGGTCACCCATCCGTTGTTGTGTTTGAGCCTATGGATGTGGTTTTTCCGCCTTCTTGCGTTGACCCTAAGGTGGAAGAACTTTGTGTTGGTGTCTCCCTCACGAATGTTGGCAATCCAAGCACATTGCTTTTTCCGTGCCCTCTCCACCACGGCTAGGGACACCACCTTCTTTTTCAACCGCTTACGAAGTTGGAATTCGTCCAAGGATAGCTCCCTATTTTCTTGCGCAATGTCGAGTTGAAGAATGACAAGGAGGGTGGCGTGTAGCATGACTTTTGCATTTGGAAGGATGCTCCGGCTCCACTTACTTAGGCACCTCCCCGTATGTTGCAACTTGTGGAATAGGACATGGCACGGCTCAACATGAGTTGTGGGATCATTCCATGCCTTGTGAACAACCTCATCGAAGCCGGGGATGCGTAGCCAAAAAATTTCGAACTTGAAAGTCCGAGGACAGCGAGGGCCACTATCATCGGCGAGTAGCAAAGGACAATGATCGGATAGGGAGGAGGACAAAGCGTGTAGAATGTGAGTGTCAAAACGAAGGTTCCACTCCGTGTTGCCAAAGAAAGCATCAAGCTTGTACATAGTTGGATTTAGCCTCTCATTGCTCCACGTGAACCTACGGTTTTGGAGATGAATTTCTTGGAGCTCACAAGCTTGTAGGGTGGCTCGGAAACGATAGATTCTACTACGGTTCACATTTCTCTTGTTTTTGTCACGGGCCCGGTGGATTTGGTTGAAGTCACCGAGAGCTAACCATCGTACTCCATTGGGGGCTTATGGCTAAGCAACTCGGCAAAGAAATCATCCTTTCGAGTTGAGTTGGTAGGGCCATAAACCATCGTGATTTTGAATCACCGTCGATGTCGGAGTTTAGGGGGTGAACATACGCCGATAGACAAAATTCTCCTAGTGTGTTAGTCACTTGCACCACATCATCGTCCCAAAGCATAAGAATGCCTCCACGGGTACCAATGGCCGATCTTTCGACCAAACTTTTAAGACGGTGTCCTCCAAGGTAACACGCGTCAAACTGAGAGATCGATGCGAGCTTAGTCTCCTGGAGGCACACAATGTGACACGAAGAGGCTGCAATTGTTTCATGAACTGCAGTGCGTCGGTCAGGGTCATTCAGGCCCCGCGGGTTCCAGCTGATAGTGTTAACTATTTGTTCTAACATTTGAAACAAAAGGACTCCATGAAACATAAACCAGTGGCATACAGGAACGGTGGACAGAGCACTGGAACAAGCTCCAGCAAGCAAGAACATCTCCCGGGACAACAGTACTAGTTGGACCAGCTTGATCAGCTCAAACAGCTCCAGTGAGCCCAGCTTCGGCCTCTTCCTCGTGGTCCAGTGCGGCCGCCCCTCCCAGGTTGATCAGTGCTTCATCCATGGACTCGTCTTCGTCCGTGTTGACCTTGAAGAGGTGGCGTATCGCTTGCATGGCAAACGGCCGCAACTGGTCCTTGAAGTACAGCGAGAACGCCGCCATGGCTTGCTCCGTCACCACCTCGTCGTCGCCGATGATGCCAAGCTTACGGCAAACCAGCGTCTCCGCTGTCTGCGCCACGGGCACCGCCTTGCGGCGAGCCTTGACCCTTGCACTAGACCGCCGCACGGAGTAACAATTCAACAGCATGGTGACGCCTGTCCAATCTCCACCCCTTCAAATAGTTTTAGCGAGGTTTTTAATTCTGTTCGATTGTATCTATGTATTGATGTTATTTGATCAATAAAGCGTTGTTATCTATCAAAAAAAAATCTCCATCTCTTCGTACAAACAAAGCCAGAAATACATAGAACAGGATCCAAATATAAGCGCAGGATATATGCCCGTCTTGGAATCAAATTAAAGATTCACGAACAAACGGTACAAAATTTCAGATTAATCAGCTGTTTGGGCCTCGCATGAAGAAAAGCCTCACGCAATAACATGATTAGATCATACAACACGGCCGAATCACAGAAGGACACAAAAGAAAAACTAATGAACAAACTGATCAAAGAAACGGCAGATCACCCACGCAAAGATGATCCGCGACACGGCTGAGGACCTCGTCACATCTTGGTGAAGGAGGCGGAGGACCCGGTTCGATCGTAGTAGTACTCGGGGTTGGCCTGGGGGCGGGAGAGCATGAGTGGCCGGTCCTTGGCCTCCTCGGGGTCGTCGTCGCCGTCGTCGTCGACGGTGTGGAGGTGGATGCAGGAGCAGCGCTCCATGGAGGTGAAGAACGCCGCGGCCACGCTCCCGCCAACCCAGATCGCGTACGTCTCCAGCTTCTCGAAGGTGAGGATCCCGCCACCGCCGCCGTCGTTGCCGCCGCCGTCCATGGCTGCCATCCGATCAAGAAGAGAATGAAAGGGGGAATGGGGTTGGAATCGTTGGTTAATTTGGTTCGTTGTTTCTGGGACAGCTGTGGCTGTGTTCCAAATTTAGGAGGAGCGAGCTGGGTAATCCACACTCATCTCCACTAAACTCTGTTCGGTCCGTGGTTTACACGTGGGCCCCGTGGTCGTCAAGCGGACGAGAGCCGAAACCGGGATAAGATTTTCGGAAGGATAAGACCATGATCCCTTCTATCTTCCTCCTCAGCACGCCGCACACGTTACGTACACAGCCGCCCCTACCCTACCCTCTCTTCTCCCCACATTGCGTTGTCATGGTCTCGTCCTGCTTCACCTCGCCGGCCGCCGCGCGCGGTGGCTCTGCTCTCCGCCCGCAGCAGCAGCCCAGGGGGTGCCGCGTGACGTGCTTGGCCGACGCGGGGGGAACGGGGAGCCGCGTCAAGGCGGCGGGAGGGTTCGCGTGCGGCTTGCTCGCAGCGTTGGCCGTCGCGTCCGCGCCCAGCCCGGTGATCGCCGCCGGTCAGGTTGGTGGGTTTCTCCGTCTCCGCATTGTGCAATTCGAATTAAACTATCGAGCGTATTAGTTTCAAAAAAATAAACTGTAGAGCGTATCGAGGCCTTTCTACTTAATTAATAGAGACTGAAATTTATGGAAAATATGTAGACTCACGTCGCGTTTTGCTAGGATTTGTTGCAAATAAGGGGAACTTGCTTAATTCGGATGTAATTTTCTCCTCTGTGAAATGCCAGCTTTTAGTTTGCTCGAATTCGACATTAGGAAATGCATTGGGAATTTCGGTTATGTCGATCAAATATAGCCAGTACGAGAATTTCTGTGTAAATTTATAGATACTGGGTTTAATTCTCACCATACAAATGCTATTCTGGAGCAACAGTGGGGCGTTAGCTAAATTTAGGTTTGTTTCAAGCAAAGTGATACCCTGAAGAAAAAATGGTACTGGTTGTGGAAAACAATTTTTTTTCGATGAAAGGAGCCACACGGCCCCCAATTTCTATTGAAATTGTCAAGTCTTTTGAGTTACAGCAAACACCACAGCACTCCAAGCTAACGCTACGAGCAGAGCCGAGAACAACTCTCCCGAACTCCAGAAAACAGAGACAGCAAAACTATCCTCACCAAAGAAACATCTACCACCAGCAATGAACATAGAAGTACACCAACAGAGACTTCTTACAGCTACAAAACTCCAGAGCCTGACACGGGCCAAAGCTGACCAAACTCCCTACGCTGACTAAACAGAGCCACTATTACATGCTGAACGAAGTGAGGAAGCAGCAACACTGAGCGTCATCCAGCCAGCATCACATCTCAGTTGCTGAGCCTCGGAATGTCAGGCCCCCAACCATGTCCTCGGCTGAACACCTCGTGCGCCACTTTCATCACCTTGTTGGCTCCCCTCTGTACCACTCTTCGAAGTGCGCTTTTCTGTAACAGAGCCCAGTCATTAAGAAACTGGCGTAGATAATATACCACATTAGTGGGATCACCCGGTCTAATGCTTTGAAAACAGGATTTATTCCTAGTTTTCCATATAGTCCAGAACAAAGCTGCAGTCCCTATCAGAAATATCTTTCTATCTCTTCCCGAGGATGCCGCAAACCATCACTGGTAGAAATCATCGAAAGAGGACGGCTTTGAAAATACCCCAAGAGAAACGCAGAAGATACATTCCATACATACTTCGCCAGCGGACAGGAGAAGAATAGATGCTCTAGTGTTTCATTTGCTCGGCAAAATTCACATAGCTCTGTTCCTTTCCATCGCCTTTTAAGATTATCTCTGGTCAGTTCTGGAAAACAAATTTGTGATTTGAATTAACCTTAAAAAGTTTAAAGATAAAATTTAAACATACAGTACTACAATTACCACAACATGTGATGTGGACTACTGCAATTTTGTCATGTTATACTTCATTCTCTACAGGGCACCCTAAATTTATCAAGACCTTGGTTGTACGAGAGTAACATGCATCATAGATCCCTAAACTATTCTGGCCGTCTCACATAAGTCCCAGAACTTTTCAAACTGTCATCCAGGTCCAAATCTGCCCTGATGCCATTTTACCATCCCACCTTGGTGAGTTGACTGGTGATACGTCGGATAGGGGACATTCTCCAGGACTGAATATTTGCAAAAGCCCCCCAGTTGATCTTTGGTATCCTCCGCCCACCTCGCAGTTGTGGCTTAGGACGCGCCATGTGCACCTTCAAGATGCATGCCGTGGTCGGCTCTTGCCAGGACGGGTCGAGGTAGTGTATCATTGGCAGTGCTGGCTGGATGTATATGGCACATCCAACACTGTCTCGGATGTGGCAAATTGGATGGTCGGCTCAACGTTACTCATCCACTTCCCACCGTTGATCGTCATCTGAGACGTGAAGTCAACCGAGTCTGCAAGCGTAGGGCACTGCACACCGTGATGCCGGCGCCATGGGCTGGTGCCACTATGAGAGTATCCTGCACCTCAGGGTCGTCAGGCATAGGAGCCAGAGTTTAGGTGAGACAGACACCTCGGCGCGTGACCCGGTGGTCGAGGATGACGATGACACCTTGGAGTCTCTCTTCCATGCCTCGGTGGTCTGTGTGTCGGGCCACGTTGCAACCGTCAGGTAGGCTCCATGAGGCCACTGCTGTTCTCTCTCTAGACCACTACATGATCATCGGGGGGGGGCCTTTTGCAAATAGTCTATCCTAGGTGTCCCCCTATCCGACGTATCCTTGGTCAGCTTCATCAGCTACAGAGACAAATGGTGTTGGGGCAGTGTTGGATCTACATGAGACGCTAACTGCACTTATGGTATCTGGATCACGATTTTAAAGTCCTGGGACCAATTGTGAGATTCCTGAAATAGATTAGGGACCTATGATTACTTATGGTATATGTTAATTCAGGGTTCCATTTGCATCTAGAAACATGTACGGATACAACTCTGGAGATGTGGAAAAAATACCATCTGTTGTAGAAATCATCGTCCTTTTGCATACAGTAATCAGATTAACTGATTAATGTGTGCCACTTCAGTACAGAAGTACGCTATATATGCTAATGTCTTATGTATTGTGAAGTCACATTTCGTCTAAAAATCGCTATCATTTTGGTAAGAGTGAAGTACAAAGTGCACTTCATTTTACTATTCTACAAGTATTACCTGAATGTGTAAGTTAGACAGTTTGGCACTATACTATTGTTCTTGAAAACTGCATTCTATCATCAGCTCTCAACCTTTTTTCCATGGTTTTTGAACTTTTCTGAGACAGTTTGTTGAGTAGAACAACTTTTCCGAGATAACATTTTTCCCTGTTTGCTTTGGTTGTTAGAGGTTGCCTCCACTATCAAGAGATCCAAACAGATGCGAGGCTGCATTTGTTGGCAACACAATCGGTCAGGCGAATGGGGTGTATGACAAGGTGCTTGATCTCCGGTTCTGTGATTTCTCAAATGATAAAACTAATCTGAAAGGCAAGACTCTATCTGCAGCTTTGATGTCGGAAGCAAAGTTTGATGGCGCTGACATGACAGAAGTTGTCATGTCCAAGGCCTATGCTGTTAGTGCAAGTTTCAAAGGTAACAGAGATAGAACTACACGCCTTAATCGGTTCTTTACCACACTGCATTATTCATTGTTACATTGCCAAATAATGACCCTTCCAGATGTACCTTTGCATTGATCATGGCTACATTTTTTTTTTGGAGAATTGATCATGGCTACACTGTGTAGTATAGACAGGACGTAAAAGCATGTGTTACTTATTCACCGCAGCCCATCGTTACAATTGCTGCCGAATACTGAGCCTTTCAGATCTACCTCTGCATTGATCATACTACAGTATGAACAATCACTTCCATTTCAAATACTTTCAGGCACGGACTTCACTAATGCAGTTATAGACCGTGCCGTTTTCGCAAAGGCTGACCTCGAAGGTGCAATCTTCAAGAACACTGTCTTGTCAGGATCAACCTTCGACGATGCTAATTTGAAGGATGTCGTGTTCGAGGACACACTCATTGGATACATTGACCTTCAGAAGCTATGCAGAAACACCAGCATCAATGAAGACACGAGATTTGGAGTTGGGTTGCAGGTGATTCCACCGAGTTCCCACATTTCCAACAATTAATCATAGCCACGTTTATGACAGCGTCGACGTGGTTCGATACCGCGTGTATGACAGCGTCGACGTCCTTCGTTGCCCGCTAGTAAGTCAGGTCTGTCTATAGAGCACCAGGATGACAACACCTCTGCCCTTTCCCCCTCTTCAATATGTGTATGTACAAGTACCATCTCTGTATACCGTAAATATTCAGCAATGTATACCACAGATTGCTCTTAATCTGTGCAAACACCGCATACCACCAAAGGAGGAACCTTATGCTTCCCATATTTTTGTGTATACATATCGTTCACAATTCAGCAATAGCATGCCTTCTGATGATGCATGAGCTTGTGACGCATGCATGCTTTATTCCAATTTACACAGGAAGTAATCAATCCAACCTAGTGTACTATGTGCGCTTGCTTGCCAACATTACTTGCCTCCTCCTCGGTTGGCTGGTCCTGCCATGCTCGCGCGCGCACCCTGGTAGTATAACATGGCCCCTATAAGGGCCGATGCTACTCACGGACAGTGCGCAATATATACCTAGATGCACCATCTAAAATGGCCGGCAGCCTCGCCGGGCACCTGCCGTTGAGGTCGGTCTTTGATTAATTGTCTTTGGCTCCAGATTGTGGCGGCGTTGTCGCGACAATTGGTTTTTTCATTCGGGGCCGCTGTTGCTGCCAGAGTCGATGACGCAGGTCTCGACGCCGCCGGTCATCCAAAGGAACCACGCATAGCTGCTCCGGTGGTGGCTGCTGTCCGGCTCCTCATCGATGGCGCCGGTGAACATGTCCTCTGCGCCGACGAGGTCGCCGCGGGCTTGCCAGAGAAACATGGCGTACCTCCGCATCGCCTCGCCGTCAGGCGGCTCGATGGCCACCGCACGCTTAAAGTAGTCCTCGGCCCTGCAGTGGTCATCGTCGAGATATCGATCAAGACGTTGGTTAAGAACACGTACGTACAGACAGGTGCATGCATGCGAATCGAGGTTCGGCAATGTAGGTATACCTGTCGAGATCTTTGTCGAACTCGTAGAGGAGCTGCGCGTAGTTGGAGAGGATGAGCGAGTTGGCCTCGGTGGTGGCGATGATCCGCTCGTACGCCGCCTTCCGTAACTCGGTGCGGGCAATGTTGATGGCATCCTGCTCGTCCTCGTTCACGCCCAGCGGCGGCATGTCATCGCCGTCGTCGCCATGCTGGATGCCGATCCTGGCCCAGAGCTCCTTCTCAACGTCCAGCCCCACCAGCATGGGCACATCGTCGACCTCCTCCGCGTCTTCGTCGTCGTCGTCTTCGTGGGCGTCGGCGGCGGCAGAGGGTTCCAGCTTTCTGACCGAAGCTTCAGCCTCCCTGGCCCTCATTCGTTTCATCTCCATCTCCACGGCTGTGCCGAGGCATGACGCGACGAGCCCGAGCAGGCCCACGGCGAGGTCGGGAGACTCGAAGTGCACCTTCTGGAAGACCCAGGCCACGGCGTCTCCGGCACCGCGCGCGGCGCCCGAGGCTCCCCCGACCGCCGCGCCTTGCACCGCCTCCACGGCCGCGGCCAGCGCCGCTACCGCGCACCCGGCCGCGCTCGTCGCCCGCGGCACCCCGCGCGCCGCCGTCATCTTCCTCTTCGCCTGGATCGCGCGCAACGAAGCCGGCACGGCGGCCATCGACGGGAGCGCCGGCTGATGCTGCTCGTCCCTGCCGCACGCCGCCGCGACGCAGAACCGGGGCTTCCTCCGCTCCCCGAACGGCGCGGCTGCCGCCGTGAACGCCACCGACCGGGGGCTCTTGGGCATGCCGACCATGCTCGCCGGCGTCATCCTCGCAACCAGATAGATGGACAGACTAACGATCGGCGTTTGTTACTGGGGATCCAAGAATTAACCTCCCACCAAAGGCGGTGCGGGATGGAGATCGATCGATGTGCGAGGGTGGAGAGGGCGGCAATGGCGGGGCATATAAAGCGGCCAGGCTCCTCTGGCCGTTGGCCCCGTACGTGTGCCACGCTGGGAAACCCAAAGCCGGCGTGGCCCGCACGCCTCGGCTGGGGGAGGTGTCCGATTCTCCATGCGTGCCTTGCGCCAGTTTAGCTCTGGTTAATTTCGTCCGAGGAGAGAAAAGGTGCTCCATCGGCCGTGCGGCGCGCTCGGCGCTTTGGCCGCGCCCGCGGCGGCAGCAGCTAGCGTGGCGTCCAGCCTGGACTGGCCCGCTTTGCTGATGCGTGCGGTGGGAGGGGAGTGAGCTAGCGGCCGGAGGGGCAGGAGACAGCGGGCGCGAGCCGCACACCATTTCGGGAAGGTGACAAGAGCCCAGCCGAGGGTGCGTACGTAAGCTATTTGTGGCATGTGCAGCAGCAGCAGCCAGCAGCAACTGAGAAGAACAAATATCGGTGAACTTTTCTCGAACTTGACAGTGAAGAAGCTACTCAACAAGAACTTGTGGCTATGTTGCGTGGCTAATGAACGCACTTTTCGCTCGCACGATTCCGACCAAACGCGCTTCTTTCCTTTTTGGGTTGTCCTCCGTCGGGTGTTCCTATTCCCTTAAATTGTTTTACTATTTCCGGTCCGGCTAGCCTATTCCCCTTAGGTCATATACAATGGGGTGACATTAGGGCATGTACAGTGGTAGAGAAGGTTGGTCTTCGCTTAGCTTGCCATGTCACTTAGAGAAGACAATAAGTAGTAGTAGTACAATGCGTTATCTCTTATAGTCATCTCTAGCAATTAATGAGAATTAATTAAATTTAGAAAGAAATTATGCTAATAAGGGAGAGCATATGGTACAATGCACAAAATAGTCTTCTCTTAAAATTAAGAGATCATCCCTTAGCTAAGGAAAGGCAACGCACTCTCTCTTCATTTTCTTTCCTCCAACTAAGCAAAAATCCGACGTGGCATCTCTAAGGAAAGGCTGACATCACCGCATTGTACATGCCCTTAGCCTTCTCTTAACGGTGATACGTAGGATAATTATCTCACTAGGGATAACATAACAATGCTATGTCCACAGTCATATGTATTTATTTACATTACGCACATTACTTAATGCGATTATCCGTTACTTGCAACTTAATACCAACGGGGGACACGGATGTTAACCTGACGGTGGATTATTAGTCATAGATGCGGTTGGATAACGGTCTATGTATCTTGTCGTAATGCCCAATTAAATATCATGGTAGTCATCTTGTCATTTATATGCATTGTCATGCGCTCACTATTTTATCAATTTTCCAGCTGTAATTTGTTTACCCAACATGTTGTTTATCTTTATGGAGACACCACTAGTGAACTGTGGACCCCGGTCCATTCTTTTACACTGATAAAACAACCAACTGCAAACAATTGTTCTCCTTTACTTCCTGCAATTAAATACTATTTTCCACACCATACGTTTAATCCTTTGTTACAGCTAGCCGGGAAGATTGACAAACTTCCTGTTTCGTTGGGGCAAATTAGTTTGATTGTGTTGTGTGCAGGTTCCACGTTGGTGATCGAGCAACGGCGCCACCAACAACCTTCTGAAGTGATCCTACTCCTCCTGGATCTGACAACCTTGGTTTCTTACTGAGGGAAAACTTGTTGCTGCACTGCTTCATACCTTTCTCTTGGGGTCTCCCAACGAACGTGTGTTTCACGTCATCAAGCTATTTTGCTGGCGCCGTTGCCGGGGAGATAGAAGACTTCAGCAAGGGGAGTCTCACGCTTCCAATCTCTTTACTTTGTTTTTTTTGTCTTGCTTAGTTTACTTTTATTTTATCTTGTTTGTTTTTAATTATCAAAAACACACAAAAAAATAGTTATTTGCATCTAGTTTATTTTCGAGTTATCATGTCTAGCCCTACTCCTTTTACTGTCGTACCACCTGTAGGAGAAATTATTACGTTTAAACAGAAAAGTGGAGAAACATTTAAAAAGGCTTGGGGGAGAATGCTTGAATTGCACAAGAAAGTGCAACCCAAGATGGATTTGGGAGTCCTTATAATTTTTTTTCTACTATGGCTTATTCTCTATATATCAGAATGCTCTAGATATTATGGTAGGAGAAACTTTCTCTGAATATGATGCAGCAAAAGCTTATAAAATTTTGAATGGATTATCAATTTTTCCCATGATAGATGAAAGTGGGATGTTCACTAAGTTAGAGAAGATAGAGAAGTCGCTTGATGAATTAACTTTGAGCTATAACCATAAGGAACAACCCCTAGTCGAGTTAAAAAACGATTGGGAACCATTCATTGAGATAAGTATTGGTAGTGAGAAATTTCGTGCCTACTGTGATCTTGGTTCTACAATGTCCATTATGCCCAAAATGGTCTATGATTTACTAAATTAGGATAATATGGTTAATTACTCTGTTTTTCATTTTCATGCTGATGGGACGATCACAAAAGTATAGGGATTATTAATGATGTTAAGATTACTATTCAAAATAAGATCATCCCTGTGAATTTTATGATTCTTGCAAAATCTCCTAATAATATTGTCCTTGGAAGGTCCTTTTTAAAAAGCAATGGAGGATTTATCAATGCAAGGTATGGGTTTATGAAATTTAATGCTCCTATTAATCGAAGGTTTTTATTCCCAATTAAGAAAGATGATCCCACTGAAAGGTTGGGAGATTTCAATGTCTTTGGTAATACTTGATGCATGCTTTGTGCCTAACTAAAAGGCGTTAAAGAAAAGCGCTTATGGGAGGCAACCCATTATTTTTATTTCTGCAATTTTTCTTTTTATTGAGTCAAGGAACTTGTTTACTTCTGTATTAACTCTTTTGTATCTTTACTTTTTCGTATTGTTGTGCCAAGAAGAGTCTCTAATGATAAGATGATGCTAGATTTTGATTGCTGCGCGGAAACAGATTTTTGCTGTTTACTGTACGAAAATTATAAATTCATAGAAATGTGATTTTAATCTGCACATTTTTGTGCGTAATCCTGATGTATTTACGCATCTTTCATTAGTTCAAAAAAATTCGATCTGACCAACGTAAGTGTCTCGAAAAAACCGTCTTTGCGGACTGTTCTGTTTTAGACAGATTATGTCTTTTATTTTGCATTCTCTCTTTTACTAGTGTTGGGTGGAATTATTTTTTGGGTGGAAGAGCTTCACATAAAATCAGTGCCAGTAGTTAATGTTTAAAGTAACGGTCATATTGCGTCCTTACAGAACATGTGAGTTTTTGATTGATGCACTAACCCTCTAATGAGATTTAGTTTGAGTTTGGTGTGGCGGAAGTTTTCAAGGGTCAAGAGAGAAGAGTGATATAATAGGATCAAGAAGAGTAAAGAGCTTAAGCTTGGGGAGGCTCCCATGGATCTCCCTAGCATATTTCAAGAAGACTCAAGCGTCTAAGCTTGGGGATGCCATGGGCATCCCCTCCTTCATCGTCAAAATTATCAGGTCATCTCTAGTGAAACTATGGCTGTGTTTGGGAGAGCTCCACTCCACTCCCCCTGTCAACTCCACTCCACCAACCAGCTCCAGAGCAGCAAAAAAGTGTTTGGCATTTGAGTTAGCTCCAGATTCAGATTAGAGGAGAGGTTGTCCTGAAATGACTAGAGCCCCCTCATTTTCTTTTATCTTTTGCTTTTTCCCTAACTATATGTACTACATGAACGTGAGTTGTCTCAGCAACAAGAATTGTTTTACTTTTTATTTCTTTGCATCGGAACGTGGCATGTTTGTACATGTGAAAGTCACCGCCTGATTGATGCGTTAAATTTTTAATGTAGCTCATCACGTTCACCAAACTAAATTTTACAGAAAACAGTAGCACACCCTGTACTGGTCATCATGTTCACCATCTACGAACCAAACTGAATTTAACACAAACACCAGCACACCATAGTACTACTCATCATGTCCACCGAACGGAACTAGCAAAAATACTGAGCACAAGCAGTAGCTCATTACGTTCACCAAACTGAACTTTACTGAAGCAGCAGCACACCTTGCAGCGCCGAGCTCCTGGAGGCCAATTACGAGGAAGGAACAGAAAAGGATATGGGAGATGTCCAGCAGCGACCTCCTGGTGGAGGTGACTTACGCAGGCGCCGGACCTCCATGCTGCCGGCAGACGTAAGGGGAGGCGAGTGGGAGGAGACCCTGCTGCTGTACCCCATGAGTGGAACGGCGGCGGCGGTTTTTTCCGGCGGCGTCTAGATGTGAACTAGGGGCAGACGGTGAAGGGACGGATGGAGGAGATAATTAACGGCGAGGAAGACCTGGTAGTCACTGAAGCGGCTCTAGAGGTGAGGGATCGCGCCGGAGAAGGTGGTGGCGGCGTGCTGTACTTGGCTGTCCATGGAAAAGGGAACGAATCGTGAGGTGTGGAGAGAGAACAGAGAAAAACGATTCGGCTAGGTATGACTAATCGGTGGCATTGGTGGGTAAATTTCATCTAAAAAAGGTGAAGTGGAGCAGGCGAAGCACCCGTTTCCTTGCTCCAGTAAAATACACTAGCACGCACCTCCGCTCCACTCCACCTGTTACGTGAAGTTAGCCCGTTTGGGACAGCTTCACCTACTCCAGTACTGGATTGGTGGAGTGGAGCTGTCCCAAACACACCCTATATTTTAATTCTTTCACATCATATGTGCTGTTCTTGGAGTGTCTGTGTGCTTTTATTTTCAGTATGTTATTTTTATTTTCTGATATCAACTTGATTGGATCCTAGCATTCTTGATTGGGAGAGAGACACGCTCCGCTTTTTCATTAGAATACTCCTATTATTCACTTATACTTGTTGGGTATTCATATCTAGCGCTGTTCAGTTTTTAGCTCTTGTTTTCATGTATATCTTGTCAAAGCTATTAGTTCTTTTAAACAAAGTACTCTCTTACTTCACTTATACTTTTTTGGAGAGTTATTGAAATAAATTGATTGGTATTTGGTTGGAACAGAAAATGTTGCATGTGGTAAATGGTATAATGAAAAAGACTTACATACTCTTGTAGATCACTAACTTGGATAATTTGATACTTGTCAATTGTTTTGAGTTAACAGGTAGGTCATGATTAAACTTTTGCATCATGTAAATTAAGCCCATTAGTGAAGAACTACCGTAAATCTTGTTGAAATTTGGTTTGCATGAGTGGTATCTCTAAGGTCTAGATATTTTCTAGTAAAATGGTTTGGTTAACAAGGAAGACAGTGTGGAGTCTTATAATTTTTGCAATATGTTGGTCATATAAAACTTGGTGTACCGGTTGATAGTCTTGTTTGCTTAAATAACCTTGCTAGCCTAAACTCTGTACTGAGAGGGAATGCTTCTCGTGCATCCAAATCCTTGAGCCAAAATCCATGCCATCTGTGTCCACCATAACTACCTATATGTGGTATTTCCTTGCCACTCCAAGTAATTTTTTCATGTGCTACCTTTAAACTATTCAAAATTGTTACTACTCCTTTTTGTGTCAATGTTTACCAAGCTCATGAGGACGTGGTGGATGTCTTTATGTCACTTGTCAAGCAGACTTTACCTTCAGACTAGCGGCATATACATCCGCTTATCTATTAATTTTGCAAAAAGAGCTGGCAACGGGGTGCCCAGTCCCAATTAATTACAACTTTAACCGTTTAATCTCTTCACATTTTGTCAACTGAATACTCAGTGAAACATCTGCATGTGTAAACCAAAGAGAAAAAGATGGATGATCCGCCTTGCTGGTAGAAATAACGTCCTTCATGGGAGCCGCTCTTAAAAGTCTGTTTGGTCGGGGTCATATTGTACTTTCCACTACTGATTCGTTTACCAATTAACATACACCTCTCAAAACTTAATTTTTACTCTCTATATGATTTCAAAAACTAAAAAGCTCTAGCACATGATTTAATCCCTGCTTCCCTCTGCGAAGGGCCTTTCTTTTACTTTTATGTTGAGTCAGTTTTCCTACTTCTTTCTATCTTCCACAAGCAAACACTAGTGTCAACTTTGGTACAACAATTGTTATATGCTACATATTGGATTTATTATATTGCTTTGTGTTGACAATATCCATGAGATAAATATGTTAAAAGTTGAAGTAAACGCTGAAACTTAAATCTTCCTTTATGTTGGTTAAATACCTTTTACTAGAATCTATTGCTTTTTGAGTTAACTCTTATGTAAACCTGTGGATGCAATGTCTCCAAAGTACTATTCATGAAAAGTTTTGCTTGTATGATTCAGTTGTTTACTCATTATCTATTTGGTAGCAAACTATAGACCATTGACTTGGATCACTTCATTAATTTACATGTGCCTTACAATACTATTTGATCAAGATTATGATGGTAGCATGTCACTTCAAAAATTATTTTGTTTTATCGTTTACCTACTGGAGGACGAGTAGGAACTAAGCTTGGGGATGCTGATACGTCTCAAACGTATCTATAATTTTTGATTTCCATGTTGATATTATACCAATTGTTACATGTTTTACGTACACTTCATATCATTTTAATACATTTTCTGGGACCAACCTATTAACAAGATGCCACAGTGTCAGTTCCTGTTTTCTGCTGTTTTTGTATTTTAGAAAAGCTGTTAAGGAAATATTCTCGGAATTGGACGAAAATCAACAGAGATCCCTATTTCACCGACACGTCCACAGAGTCCAAAGGAGAGACGGAGACGAGCTAGGGAGCCGCCACACCATGCCTGGGCGCGGCCCCCCCCGCCTGCCGCGCCCTAGGGTGGTGTGGGCCCCTCGGGTGGCCTCCGACGCCGCCCTTTCACCTATTTATTCCACCCGTCTAGAAAACCCTAAAGACCCGAGTCATATTCCACGAAAAGTTCTAGAGGCGCCGCCGTCGTCAACCCTAGCTCGGGAGGGTTCTAAAGCTCTTCCTGGCACCCTGTCGGAGAGGGGAATCATCATCGGAGGGCTCTACATCACCATGCCTGCCTCCGGAGTGATGCGTGAGTAGTTCATCCTTGGACTACGGGTCCATAGCAGTAGCTAGATGGCTGTCTCTCCATTTTATGCTATCATGTTTAGATCTTGTGAGCTGCCTAACATGATCAAGATCATCTTATTGTAATGCTACATGTTGTGTTTGCTGGGATCCGATGAATATTGAATACTATGATCAAGTTGATTATTAATCTACCTTACATGTTATTTATGATCTTGCATGCTCTCCGTTACTAGTAGATGCTTTGGCCAAGTAGATGCTTGTAACTCCAAGAGGGGGTATTTATGCTAGATAGTGGGTTCATGCCTCCAGTGATCTGGGCGAGTGACAGCAACGTCTAAGGTTGTGGATGTGTTGTTGCCACTAGGGATAACATAACAATGCTATGTCCACGGTCATATGTATTTGTTTACATTACGCACATTACTTAATGCGATTATCCGTTGCTTGCAACTTAATACCAACGGGGGACACAGATGTTAACCTGACGGTGGATTATTAGTCACTAGTCGTCAACCCGTGCACTTGCACGGGCTAGTTTGTTACTTCTTTTTGAAATGCTTTTGACGGCACGCCTAAAGAAAAGAAATGCTTTTGATGACCTTAAAAAAAATGTTAATCAAACTATATAAGAAATATTTGTAAGAACAATGGTTATATAGTTTTAATTAAATTTAAATAATATTATTGCTTGCTTTAATAATTACAATTGCAAATTAGTTTCATCACTAATGAAAGCATCACTTTAAAATCCACTATTACCAAATCAGAAACTAACATAAGTTTAAATTATAGCATTACCTTACGAATAGATTGGCATTTGTGGTCAAGAAATGATCCTGCTATACCTATATCCAAATTTAATATCATTTATTAATAGGTTCATTTTAAGGGAAGTATGTCCGGATCTCTCA
This sequence comes from Poa pratensis, assembly GCA_947311845.1. Lineage (NCBI taxonomy): Eukaryota > Viridiplantae > Streptophyta > Magnoliopsida > Poales > Poaceae > Poa > Poa pratensis. The sequence continues at coordinate 44,858,481 of CAMZMU010000064.1, forward strand.
AGTCGTAGAATATTACATTCAGGGTGCAGCCAACAAAATGCTGGGTGCAGTGCAGAATATTACAGGAGCTGAAAAATAATCTTGGAAGTGTTTATCATGCCAAAACATCAAATCAATTCGACCAAAATCGTAGGATTATGTAGTAGAAACAATACACCTGAAGAACATCAAGATTAATACATGTATCTCCTGTACAAACAATGAATGTCCTGCAACTTGATCGAACTATAAAATTTGGAATCATTCTGATTACTCTTAATCTTTCACTACTGCTGAAAATTTAGTAAGTTAACAATATGTCAAATACCTAGTTCACATTTCCAGACACCAGAAAATTAGGTTGAGATGGTGATCGGCGAATGATTTGAACTGGATAAATAGCGTCCATAGTTCTTAAAGCAGTGATCTGTTTTGATCACGCCCGCGACCCAAGTAGTTGATGGTCAGGATAGTTCTTGAAATCGCCTGCACGGGCTAGCGATTTCGAAAATATGAATAGGAAGTATTAAATATTTTGTATGTAGGAAAAAAATGATGATTATGATTATAGAAAAATATTTACCTTGCTAGTTACAGAAGTTTACCAATATTGCCCACTTCTCATGATATCATGGAATCTCTGAAGCAATAATCAAAGTTTCGAGTGACTGGGCGCATATAACATAGTCAGCACAATTCGATGTGGAAAGAAGAGAGGGTATATGAATTTAAGCAATACAATGACACGGACCATATTTTTATTTCATGATTGAGATTACAAATGTCTGTGTTAGATCCTTTTGTCTAAAATTACAACATCTGCTCTCTGTGAAGAAAAGTCACGGGTGAACACAGTTCAAATGCATGACATTGGGAAATTTAAATGAGCCACTAAGGCTATGTGAATAATATATGGACTGCTATTAATAAGTAAGACCAATTAAAGTTGTACCTTCTAAGAAACGACTGTGATAGTTAGTTGATCCCAATGCATTTAATATTTATTAAAAACCGAAGCAGTCAAAACAATACATGTATGCTTAACAGGAGAGTGAGGAAACGTGATTAATATGCTTCCTACATCCACGATTAATATGCTTCCTACATCCACTTAATCAGGACGTGAAAATCAGGAACAACTCCATCGTCATTCCGCCACAATTTTCCTAGCGACAGCCTCACAGATGGCGGCGGACACCCAATCTGGTTCTAAGTGCTGGTACATCTGAAATCATCGTGGATAAATCTACTGGAATACGCATGCTGGATTGCTCATTGCGGTGTGCTCAGAATTTCGAAATAAGATTCAGCGGTTGGATAGGAACACGATAAGGAGAGCTAGACATGATTAGATCGTACCTTTGTATTCGATCAATTCCAACACGGATGGAATACTCGCTGATTCGTGCTGACACAATTGATTAATCCTATGTCATCGGTGCGCCTGCGAGATTGTTGTTTCCGATCGCGGCCGGCCGGCGGTAGAGAATAACCGATGAGTACGGCAGCTTGGTTTTAGGATTTTATCCATTGAGTGCCACAGTGTGCTAGTGTTTAGAGGAGGGCACAAATTATGCTGCCGCCCGCGGAAGATCATCACGCACGGCAAGACGAAGCGACTTTTCCCTTGATTGATCCCTCGGTTCAATTCAACCTATAAAGGCAGAAGGTGACGACATGCTAATAGAAATCACCCCGCTATGAGAAGCAGTACAGACTACAGAACGTGGTGACGGCCGCGAGAAATCTCGTCGCCTTGAGATTTGGCAAGGCGATGATTTGATTGGATGCATTTTTTTCTTCCGTTTGTACGGCAGGAAACGGGAGACGCAGGCGGGCGGCGGCGGAAGTGCCTAGTTAATTAAGAGCTAATTAATTAATATGGTGGTTATGGGATTCGAACTCATCAAGTTATAGATCGTTCTGGAGGGTCGTGCGGACGCATCGGCCAACTGATTAAATCCGACGGCTTTAGACTAATTATATTTGGATCGTACGGTTAAAAATTGTTAATCTCTAGGATTAACGTGGAGCCTCGTATGGTGCCTCCAATTAGTAAATATAAGATAGATGCGGTTGGATAACGGTCAATGTATCTTGTCGTAATGCCCAATTAAATATCATGGTAGTCATCTTGTCATTTATATGCATTGTCGTGCGCTCACTATTTTATCAATTGCCCAGCTGTAATTTGTTTACCCAACATGTTGTTTATATTTATGGAGAGACACCACTAGTGAACTGTGGACCCCGGTCCATTCTTTTACATTGATAAAACCACCAACTGCAAACAATTGTTCTCTTTTACTTCCTGCAATTAAATATTATTTTCCACACCATATGTTTAATCCTTTGTTACAGCAAGCCGGGAAGATTGGCAACCTTCCTGTTTCGTTGGGGCAAAATAGTTTGATTGTGTTGTGTGCAGGTTCCACGTTGGTGATCGAGCAACGGCGCCACCAACAACCTTCTGAAGTGCTCCTACTCCTCCTGGTTCTAACAACCTTGGTTTCTTACTGAGGGAAAACTTGTTGATGCACTGCTTCATACCTTCCTCTTGGGGTCTCCCAACGAACGTGTGTTTCACGTCATCAAGTTTCTTTAGCTCGCCGATCAACCAACTTGCTCCCTCCCTGTCCCTATAGTTGAGCAAGGGAGACCACAACTGTAGCATGGTTTTGAAATTAATATCAGTCGATTGCTTAATGAATTTAGCTTCCATAGTTATCTTGTTACGAACTACCATAAGGTCAAAGATTGCGCAACAAACATCACCCCCCTTTGATCTTTTCTAGGATCTTTACTCGTCATTGATCAAGGAAGCTAGAAGGACATGCATTAAACGAAATCAGTTGTTATGTTTTTTATCTTCTTTGCGAGAGAAGACCCTTGACTGAGGAGCCTAATTGAATGTCTCACATCATCGAGCACCAACCTGCAGCCTGTGTTTGTTTTGCACCATTTGTGAAGGTGGCTTGCCCTCAATTGTTGATGTTCTACACTTTCCCATCCTCACGGAGCCATTTCCGTTGCAGTTCATTATTTCATGTATCCTTTCTGGAAGGGTATCCGGTAAAAAAGGCTTTCCCGACAATGCTTTCGATAGTATGTACTAAATTACTTAGTAAGAATCAATGTTCAAGATATCGCTTATCGTTTACTGCTCGGTTGGCCTCAGATTAGAGATTAATCGCTTATCGGCCGATTAATCGGTTTTATCGGTCCCCTATTTATCGGCTAGTTTTGTAACTATATGTTAACTTCCGGCACTAAAACTTCTAAAATATGCTTTGCAAAAATTACATAGGAGTATTGGGTATAAGTGCTACATTGATTCCTTTCCTTTGAATCAACAACATGGGCAAAATTCGACAAAACTATCGTCCGATAATCGGCTGTCAGGCTGATAAATCGCCGATAAGTGGCAAAAATTGGCTGAAAATCGGCTGTCAGACCGAAAAATCGGTGCCAGCGATAAACTTGACCGATATGCTATAATCTTATCGGTCACCCCACGATTCACGATAAATCGGCCGATTAATCGGTATATCGGCCGATTTTTTGAACATTGGTAAGAATGCACATCTCGGCCGTCGGGTAGCTTATCACCATTTCAAAGTCCTTCTTCTTGGATGCCTGAAGTTTGTGTTCGCATTTCATCAAAGGAAAAGTGGGGGAGGGGAGGCAATAGATTGATCTTGTCCTTGGCTTGTTTTGGGAACATAGGCTAAAGGCTATCTGACCCCTCGCTATTGAAAATTGTTCCTTCTTTACCACTTGGTCCAGAAGGTATAGCTGCATCTGACACTGAGTAGAAGTTACTAGCAGGATAGACAGGAAGCTCTGAAGGATGTACAATGCTTGGAGGGACAGAAGTCAGCAAAGTAGCTAACCTAAATAAGGAGTTTACAATCGCTTTACTAAAAAGTAAAGAGCGACTAATGGGAGATTGCTTGAGTAGGCTCAGTAAGGGATTACCCGAGGGCAGGGTTACCCGCGGGCATGGTGAAAGAGCCTTGGCTGAATGTAACAAGTCAGTGGTTGGAGGGTTGTTATAAGTAAGAGATGTTAAGGTTGGTACAATGTGAAGTTGGAGGACATCTTTTTGTCTCCTTTCTTCAGACCATGGTAATGCCTAAAATGGAGGAGGGCAGCAGTGCACTCAGATTTCGGGAACACTTTGACCACCCGAAACAAGTGGCTATTCATTTCGATGCCACCTTTGTTCAATCGAGTCCATGTTCTCTATTTCCCAAAACCCATTCGTTCACCGACCCGTGGACTAGAGGTTGCTTGCTTGGAATTGAGCTTTCTAGCTTTCTTTAGTACAATCTTTTTGCGAGAGCAAATAAATTCTACAAGCTTGTCCCACCAAACACGAAGAATCGAAAAAAATGCATAAAATTAACCGGGCACCAAGACCTGCTCAAGATTTGACGAAGGACAATCCAAGAGAAAACAACTAAGGAGCATGTGAAGAAAATATCACAAATCATCTTCTCTCTCCAGCCTTCTGCCTACTTACACCGCGCTATGTGAAATGTCGATAACCCGGTTGTGTGCCCCACGTATAACTGAGTGGTTGATTGTATTACAAAGTGTAATTTTATTATGCACCCACCATTTTTATTTTTATTCTCAATTTCCTATCCTTCTTCTCTTTTGAACCAAATATGTGGGTTTTGACCTATTTTGATATTTGAGTTCATGTAGACGAAATCTTCAAACCAAGATCAACCTTGGACACGTTATAAAAAAGTTTGAAATTTGAGATCTAAAACTTCAATGAAACCAATGTATAAAACTTGACTTGTTCCATATTCATCTGAAATATGTTAAAGTATAGAGGTTTTAATCAAATCTCATTATGGATTCTTTTGATCCCACATATATTTCATAAGACTTTGCACATGTAAAAGGATTTATTATGTTTTGAACATACATATGTAAATTTATTCAATATTATATGAACCCATAGTGAAAACTTATAAAACTTTTTTGCGAAATGAGATTAAACCATATTGATGTGGCGAAATCTACGTGAAATGTTATGAAATAATTGAAATTTATGCGAATGTTTAGGAAATATTATTGAAAACTTTTCAAGACAATGACATATTACTGAAAATAATCGTATTTTTAATCCAACCTGAACAATATTGTAACTCCAATGAATCGTTAAAAAATTGAGAATAGTTTTGAGACAATGATTACTTATGTGAAAATGAGGAATATCGATTATTGGTGAGTTTTTTTAAATATTTTAATGCTAATAAGAAAATAAGATGGAAATGAAATGTATTATGTTGGTGCCCTAAGCATAGTCACATGGGTGGGTCCTAGTTAAAATAAATACAAAATAGAGAATTGAGGGAGAGAATTTCAACTTCCGTAGCACAAGGAAAAGTTTACATCAATTGTCCCTCATTGAAATGTGGTGTTGAATGAGGATCCTAACAGACTTATCTTGAAACTGACTAGTTCTGGAAAAAAAATCTATCAAATCCTCTTACTCTGCTTTGTAGTTTAGTAAAATTTTCCCTATAGACTTCTCTGGAAAGTGAAAATCCATGTCCATGTCAAAACATTTATCTGGTTGATGCTCATAGGGAGTATCCTAACAAGAGATATTTTGCTGAATAGAGGAGGAAGATGTGAAGCAAAGTGTTTGTTCCGTGGTAAAAATATATCTATTTCGCGTCTATTTTTCTTATGCCCACTAGCTATATACGTATGGTACATTTTCAGTTGAGCGTTTGAAGTTAAGAAATTATTGGAAAAATGGAATTCTGTTGTGGTAGGGCTAGCTGTTATTCTTTGTAACATTTGGAAAGCTAGAAACCTTGCATTTTACAGGACAAGTGGCCTTATGAGCCCTGCTCAAGGATCTTTCAAGTTTGCTATTGGATTCATTGGTGAAGTTTTTTTTCGAAACCTTTTCTCTAAATCAACATGTTCCATCACGTGGAAGGTTGAAAGGACACCGTGAGGGTTGTGTTTCTCGGCTCTTGAAAACATAGCTCAAGGGGAGATTATGATTCCCCTTTTGGTAAGTCATTAGTCGGGCTACCATAACTATAAACCTTACAAAGTAATGACTTCTTTTGACTTTAAGGAATTTCGTAGAATTTATAAAGGATCTGAATTCTAAGGATTTTCTCATATGAAGGCCATTTGGTTTGAAGAATTCCAACCTTTGCGCTCTGGTTTGGATAAAATAATTACACCCACTCAAATCTCCTTTTACAAACAACTCTTCTTTAAAAAAAATTGATGCTAGCTACGATAGTTTTTCAATCCTATAGAATCAAGAGTGTGCGCCATTCTATAGTGATGTTTACTCTTATATTCATATTTAAAAATCATGCGAATGAAAAGGGCCCTTAATAGATTGGATAACGTGACAGAAAAAATTAAACAAAATGGAGAAATAAAAATTGTATGTGCACCAGATGAAACATTGTTGAGTCAGTCCACATGAAATTTATCACAAAAAAATACAATCTCAAGCAATGCATCGATGGAGCGTCTACACTGCCGTCGGTGGTCATCACCCTGTCGACACATTGCAACAACATCCTACACCGAGCATCCTCTAAGCCTAGGAACTCACCTCTTTAGATGAAATTGGTGTATTAAACCACTGCACAAAAGGTTCTAAAAGTTCTTCTGTATTACCAATGTAAGATGTATAAGATTACAATTGATCTGTGCATCGTAGTCATGTTCTCTTTTTAGTGGTATCAACTTAATTAGGATTATTTTTTGCAAAAGACATCTAAATGTGCATCATTTAAATTGAAAGGAACTCCCATAGTTGGCCATGGTCTTGCAGCAAAACCAAAGGAAAAGAAAAATAGAAATTAATAAGTAATACAAAGCTAAGAATGGAACACCAAAAATCATATAAGAAAACACCAATAATCTACAAGATGGATTTGGTGTATTTTTTTATAGCATGTCATGTATGTGAATATTTGAAATTCTTTGGTTTCGATTTCGTATTAAATATCAGTATAATACGATCTCACCAGTATCTGAATCTAGGGATTGACAACACAAACCAAGTCGCTCTCGACTGCCTATCGTACACCTCCCGAGCAGGTCCGCTCGACGTCTCCCTTCGCCATTGCGCTTGTACCCAGGGCCGGTCCAATAAAAACACTTGCCTTGGGCGAATATACTGAACTTTTATACTTCTTTGCTTCTTATTTTAAGCATGTTATAGTGTTACAAGATTACTTTTATATGTGTTTGCATAGTTTATCCATATAACTAGCAATACTACTAAATATTAGTTTGTGGTTTTTTGTTTGTAGTGAATTCATTCGAGATACTAAACTATATGTTGTAACAAAGTTTGTTCTGAAACTATGTTTTCTACAATACGTGATCTATAAAATTTATAAATATTCATGGTAAAGATCAGTGAAGGGTACGATCTAACAAATGTCTCAATAGCACTTTCTAGTGTATGATTAAGGAAGCATTTTTATAGAAACTTGTGGAGTATTAACTGAACCAATTACACTACTTTTTGAAAGGATCGAGTAGGTTGACTAGTGGGGGTGAATAGGCAGCTACAAATTTCCTTTTTCTTTTACCAAATTTAGGCTTTGCTTAAATAACTAGGTGAAAAATCCTATATTATAAGGAAGATACGAGCTAGCAAGATAAGCTAGTAATAACAAGTAAAGAAAGATTAAGAGATAATCACACAATGACGCGGAGATTTTATCCCTAAGTTCACCTCACAAGGAAGCTAGTCTCCGTTGGACCGGTGCGGAGTCACAAAGTGATCCCCGAATAGCCGTCAATGGCACACCGTAATCTCCTTCATGATTCCACCCAATGTGGAGTGGCACGAGTCACTATTGATGCCCTTGATGTCGACAACCAAACCTTTATAAAGATAAGGCACACTCCATAACCAAATTGGAGGCTCTTACCAACTTCTCGCGGCTCCCAAAGCCACAAGACAAGGCCAAGGCACGCATCCACAACTCATGGAGGCTCCCGGCTTGTCCCCGCGGCTTCCAAACCCACGAAGATCAAAACTTCCATCTAGGGTTACAACGAACACAAGAGGTAACAAGATCAACAAAGGATTAATGGGCGGAATCAAATTTGCTTTGGTGGAAGTGTAGATCTAGCTCTCCTACTTCACTCCTCAAAGTATCAAAGCGTTTGGGCCAAGGGAGTGGGAGAACTAGTAAATTGAAGCTTCAAATCAATGGAGGAGAGAGAGATTTAGGAAGCTTAAAATCTTTGGAGAAGAAGAGCTCTTTATATAGTCCTCCAAATTTTGGCCGTTACCCTGCGTTTTTGCGCAGGCCCGGTAGTACCGGTCGTAGCCCGATACTACAGACCCGCTTGACTCAGGACACACCAACATTCGATTCTGAGATGGACCGCTCTGGTACTACCGGCCAGCCGACACGGTAGACGGTACTACCGACAAGGCAGCGGTACCGGTCTACTGTCGGGCTACTACCAAGAAAAATGGCACAAAATATAAGCTAATTCAGTTGTTTCCCGGCAGTGGCCCGCTACTTACCCGGAACTATTGGCCCATTGTGGACCAGTACTTTCGGATATGTACAGCGGTACTACCGGGGAACACAGACCACAGACATGTATTGCAAGTCCTTTTAGGGGCTAGTGGTACTACCGATCGAGGCCCGGTACTACCGAGTCCTGAAGATTGCAGGGCAGGGACTGACCAAATGGTCCAGGTGGGCAGGTGGGTGCATCTTGGTTTGTGAGAGTGTACAACAGATGATTCCCCATATCTCCAATTCCGACCCCCCTCTTGATAGTGTGGGTTTCCTATTTACATGACATAAAAGCAAGAAAACACCGACTTCGCGATTGATCTTTTAGAGGGGACATCCTTCTATCAGGTGCATTAATATGATACATGAAACCCATTAGCACACAACTAGACTGCTAATTGTGTTGACATCAAACTCTAAAACACTTAGGGATAGAAATGTTCTTTCAATCTTCCCCTTTTTGGTGTTTGATGACAAAAAAAACTAGCGACATAGGATCTGCAAAATACAAGAGGGCTCCCCTTAAATTGCACTAGTTGAGATTTGCGTTTGAATGAAGAACACAATATTCAAAGGCAAAGGCACCCCCTATATTTTACAAACCATGCAACTTCATAAGATAAGCAATAATAATCAAACTTCCAATTTCTAAATAAGACACGAGGCATAGAGCTAGATAGTTGTATTACAAGCATCACATAGTCTTTATACAATAAAGGTTCTCACATGTCTTACACCATGCATAAAATAGTTCATAAACCATACCAAGTTTTTAAAATAGGAGCACAAGTATAAGGGTCAAAGAATGGGCAAGCTTATGTTCGATCCCATGCAAATCCCCGGGCAAGTCCTACTAGAACACATCCCCCCTCCCCCCCTTCGGCATCAAGACGCCCAAAAGGGAGAAGCGCGATGCTACGCGTCCCTATGAGGATCACTCTTGAGCGTCAGGGTGGATAGGGGTGCGTGGCGGAACCTTGGGCACGACCACACCCTCATCACTCTAGACCATCTTAGAGATCCATTCTTTCTTGGGAGTGATGAGGTTCTAGGAACCGAGAGACACGTGAAGATCCATCTTCCTCATCACTGTCTTCTGACATTGAGCTGCTTTCTGGTCATAGACATTAGCCTCATACAGGCGTTCTTGAAGATCCAACTTGAGGCAAAAAAAACTTCTTGAGCTTGATAGTAGCTTTTGAGCCAACTTGGCTCTTCCAACGGAGGTGGCGGAGCACTAGGACCACTAGCATGACTAACGACCGGTTCCTTATGGGTCTTGACATGAAGTTTCTTGACGGGATGAGTAGTCAAGTTTACACTTCGCTCAAGGCGTTCACCATTCTTTGGTTCACTCCACTTGGCACAAATAACTTCATCACATATCGGCCATAGAACAGAGACCTTTGGTCAATGATGGTGAGCCACATCTCATTGTATACTGCTATCTCTATAGCGCGAAGCATCGTCATGGACTCGTGGTGGTTTGAGGTATTCCTTTCTGTCGCGAGTCAATCAGCCCACAACTCACCCTATTTGTTTTGCAATCTCCGATTCAGAGTTACTTCTCAAAAGCCTCAATGTTCCCGTCAGGGTGCTCAAGCGCCATCAAAAGATAAATCAACATGGCCGTGAGCACGGCCTTGATAAGGACCAATCTACCAGGAACCTCCAAAAGAGATCTCATCCACGTAGGCAGCCTCTGGACCAGCTTGTCCACATAGTGTCCAAAAGAGGCCCAAGTATGTGTGCAAGGGAAGCCTACCAAAGCACTAGTAACATCGGCTGAATTACCTCCACCGTCGATTTGCTACAACGAATTAGGGTGGCCGAACTCTTGCGGAACTTAACTTGCATCCCCGAGACACAACTGAAAGAGGCCAAGGGCAAGCCGGACCTCCCCCACCACAGGCTTTGTTAACAAGGCCACATCGTCCGCCAAGAGCGAGAGGCGGTATTTCACACATGCTGGCTGAAGGCGGCGGAAGAGCTCACACTGCTCATCATGTGCAAAAAGAACCTCAAAACATCCATTGCAAGAACGAAAATGAGAGGCGACAGGGGTCGCCTTGACGCAATCCACGATGGTGCCACACCCTAGAAGTAGCATGCCCATTAACCAGTACCGTCGTTCCCCAAATCCACGTGCCCTCAGCACCTCCAAAATGAAAGGCCAAGAGACCAATTCGAAGGCGCGAGCAAGATCAAGTTTGAGAAAAATGACCGGCACCTTGTGCCGATGGATAGCACGGATCGCACCCTGGACTAACATGAAGTTTTCCTAAATCGATCGGCCACGAATAAACGCACTATTCTTTTTTTTCTAAACTTTGCAATATTTTTCCAGCACCCTGTTTAAGAGAATGCGTATTCACTTAAAGGACTTTGAAATCTACCCTATGCCCTGAAAAGTCTAGGCACCTAAATAAAGTAAAGATGAGATCGCTGACCAATAGATTAAGCTATCCAATGAGTTAGGAACCTTTTTTCTTCCCCTTCTCTTCTCCGCTTTGCTCTGTTACTCCTTTTGCAGATGGTTGGTCACCGCTCTTAGGCTTTTGGTTCTCTGCTTGTGGTGGGTCTCCAATCTTGATCCAGAGAGTGGAGTGAGACACTGCATAAGTATATATCACTACTTTTTTTTCGCTTGAGGCTGGTATGGACATCATGTCATTATCTGCACCCGACGAGTGACATTGGAAGAATGAGCTAGGAAGGCCTGTAGCATATGCGGTGTGAGGTTAGAGTTCATCTGCACCCGATGAGTGACATTGGAAGAATGAGCTAGGAGGGCCTGTAGCATATGTGGTGTGAGGTTAGAGTTCTGAATAAACACAACATACTACCACGAAAAAAGGAGTCAGGTTGATGTACAATTCTCCCATGCCTTCAATTGCTTGCCCAGTTTTACTTTCTTGGCAGTATGCCCGAAAGCATGGTCATGGACTCATACTTTCTGTTGCGAGTCAATCAGCCCACAACTCACCCGGTTTGTTTTGCAATCTTAGATTCAGAGTTAGATTAGATGCGGCCTTCTTTCTTTGAGGCCTGCTTCGGTCCTCCCCCCCTACCTAAACGTATAATGAACCGTACAAATCCCTCTATTTGGCCGGAGCCGAGCTGACCATTGGCTGGAGCCGAGCCGACTTGGAGATTCCCGGAGCCAGACGCACGCTCGCTTGCTGCAGCCGAGCCGACCTGGACTCGCGGAAAAGGAAAAAGGCAGTAAAATTGGCGCTGTTGGGATTTGAACCCAGATCTCTCAAAGGCAACACAAGGAACAAATCCGTTGTACTAACAATGTCTGGGTGATGTAGTAACGATCTTGTTAAATACTATTAGAATTTAGTGTCCTTCATAGTTAAGGGAAAGGGATGGCGGAAAGTTGTTTTTGCACATGGGCAGCGATGATCCGTTTTCTAAACAAAATTCAAAATCGCATTTGTATGTTTCAAAAAAATCTAGACAAAAGTATATGGGTACATATACATATTATCTACATATGCAACAAATTTTGTTCTGAAATACATTTATTTAAGGCTACACAAAAAAGACATATTCGTGACAGAATAGGGGCTGTTTTTACAATTTTACATATACATAATTTTTTTATTTTTCTGTAGCCTGAAATAAAAATTCCTGTCAACCGAAACTTTGCACAAATACATATACCTTATATACGTATGTGACAGCTCGACTTTGTCAACCTGGAAGAATGAGCTCGGCTCGGTCCATCGCTGTAGCGACACGAGACAAGCTCAGAGCGAGCTGAAAATCTCGGTTCTTACTTCGATCGTTACGGACAATCGCGGTGGCATGTTCCTGTAGATCTCATTTATTTCCAATATCGATAAGATCTCCGTACGGTCGCGGTTGCCCGTTCATGTAGACCACATAGTTCATGTTTCTCGTCGGCGGCGAGCATAGGGTACCCTAAGCGGTGGAGGCTGGCACGTTTCATTGGCGTTCTTTGCCGACAGCGAAGTTTGTAGGGATCTATCAGCGAGAATGGCCGCCGAAGGTGATGTTTGATGGGAGATGGAATAGGGTCCCATCGGGCATGGGGCGAGGCGTGGCCGGCGGCTAGACAACTTGACCTAGAACTATCATGTAGGCCCTACAACATACAACATAGATAAGAGTGTTGCATGTGGGTCCACATGTCCCAAAGGTGGTAAGATATGGCTATGAGTGTTTCATATGGATCCAAATATCCTACATGTGTTGGTGCCAAGATGGCTAGGGGTGTTGCATGTGGGTCAACATGTTTCAAAGGTGGTAGATACATATCAATATAACCTACCATACATTTGGAACCAAATGCACTGGCACTGGAAACTTGACCTAGAACTATTATGTGGGTCCTACAACATACTACATATATAGGAGTGTTTCATGTGGGTCCACATGTCTCAAAGGTGGTAAAATATGGCTATGAGTGTTGCATGTGGGTACACATGTCCTATATGTGTGTTGGGGTCAAGATGGCTAGAGGTGTTGCATATGGGTCCACATGTGGTTGTACATACATATGACCTACTAAACATTTGTAACCACATGAACCGACACTAGACAGCTTGACCTAGAACTATCATGTGGGTCCTACTACATACAACATAGCTAGGAGTGTTGCATGTGGGTACACATATCCCAATGGTTGTAAGATATGTCTATGAGAGTGTTGCATGTGGACCCACATGTTCTAGATGTGTTGGGGTCAAGATGGCTAGTGGTGTTGCATGTGGGTCCACATGTTCCAAAAGAGTTAGATACATACCTATATGACCTACAAGACATTTGGAATCACATGCACCGACAGTAGACAGTTTGACCTAGAACTATCATGTGGGTCCTACAACATACAACATAGTTAGGAGTGTTTCATGTGGGTCCACATGTCCCAAAGGTGGTAAGATATGGTTATAAGAGTGTTTCATATGGTCCCACATGTCCTAAATGTGATGGAGTCAAGATGGCTAGGGGGTTGCATGTGGGTCCAAATGTCCCAAGGTGGTAGATACATACCTATATGACCTAGTAGATATTTGGAACCACATGCACCGACACTAGACAACTTGACCTAGAACTATCATGTGGGTCCTACAACATACACCATAGTTAGGAGTGTTGCATGTGGGTCCACATGTTCCAAAGGTAGTAATTAGATATGGCTATGAGTTTTGCATGTGGGTCCACATGTCCCAAAGGTGGTAAGATATGGCTATGAGAGTGTTATGTACCAAAGGAGGTAGATACATACCAAAATGACCTACAAGACATTTTGAATCACATGCACCGGCACTAGACAGCTTGACGTATAAATATCACGAGGGTCCTACAACATACAACATGGTTAGGAGTGTTGCATGTGGGTCCATATGTCCCAAAGGTGGTAAGATATGGCTATGCGAGTGTTTCATATGGGTCCACATGTCCTACATGTGATGGGGTCAAGATGACTAGGGGTGTTACATGTGGGTCCAAATGTCCCAAAGGTGGTAGATACATACCTATATGACCTACTAGACATTTGGAACTACATGCACCGACACTAGACAACTTGACCTAGAACTATCATGTGAGTCATACAACATAGAACATGGTTAGGAGTGTGGCATGTGGGTCCACATGTCCCAAAGGTGGTTAGATATGGCTATGAGTGTTGCATGTGGGTTCACATGTCCCAAAGGTGGTAAGATATGGCTATGAGAGTGTTTCATGTGGGTCCACATGTCCTAGATATGTTGGGGTCGAAATGATTAGGGGAGTTGCATGTGTCCAAAAGGCGTGGTAAGATATGGCTATGAGAGTGTTACATGTGGGTCCACATGTCCTAGATGTGTTGGTGTCGAAATTGCTAGGGGAGTTGCATGTGGGTCCACATGTCCTTTACATGCAGCGAATCTTTGTTATATGGATCCACATGCAACACTCATAGCCATCCAGTTGTATATCTATCAGCTTTGGGACATGTGGACCCACATGCAACACTCCTATCTATGTTGTATGTTGTGGGACTCACATGATAGTTGTAGGTCCACATGTCTAGTAGATCATATAGGTATGTATCTATCACCCGTAGGACAAGTAGAGCCACATGCACCAGCCTTAGACAGTTGGACCTAAAAGTATCATGTGGGTCCCATAAGATGCAAACATAGTTAGGAGTGTTGCATGTGGGTCCACATATCCGAAAGGTGATAAATATACGATTGGATGGCTATGAGTGTTGCATGTGAGCCCACATGTCCCAAATGTGCTATGTCAAGATGGCTAGGGATGTTCCAGGTGGGTCCACATGTACCAAAGGTGATAGATACATATCTATATGACATCTAGACATTTGGACCCACATGCACCAGCCCTAGACAGCTTATGCTAGAAGTATCATGTGGGTCGAACAACATGGGACATAGCTAGGACAGTTGCATCTGCTCGACATGTCCCAAAGATGGTAGATATACAATTAGATGGTTATGATTTTTACATGTGGGTCCACATGGCTCCGGCTACGGGTGTTGCATGTGGGGGTCCAATTATCCCAAAGGAGATAGATATACAACTAAATAATATATTGGACTTGTCAAAAAAAAAACTTCGTCAAGGATGTGCGTAATGTGGTTATACAATATTAGGGAAAAAATAATGATTCATTTCTAGCAGGTAAAAAAAATCACTTGCTTACAAATGGATCCGTTCTTGCTATGTTTGGCACTCATTTCTGAACGGGTGATTTTTTTGAATTTCGCGAGATGAACAAATTTTTCTCTGGGCTAGCTAGATCAAATTAGGAATATTATGATCACCTCCAACTTTTTTCGAGTGGCCCCAGTGCACACTATCACAGATTATTGACGAACCCTGATGGTTTGTCTGGCGTGTGTGCGTCATCTACTCATTGGACCGACGTCGAATGGGGTATACCAATTCAATTTGCTCATTGAGTGTGTAAGACTATAAGGATAGGCCATACAATACCCTTTTTTTGGCACATTAGTAATATCTTGGACTTGTAAAAAAAATACTTGCCAGCGATGCCTAATTTGGTAATACTATCTTTGGAAAAAAATAATAAGTTATCTTGAGTAGGTCAAAAAAATCACTTGTTATAATTATCAAGTTTTTTTATAAAAATGGGTTCATCTATATGTTAATTTCATGTTGTTAATTTTTTAGAATCAAATTTAAGTGATTTGGTGCTCAATTGCAAAGTCAAAAAAGGGTTGTTCTCTCTGTAGTTAGGACTTAGGAATTAGCTAGGACACCGCAGGAGGGACGTTAGCGTCCCCTAGTTACTTTATATTCTATATAATTCCATTCCTATCACAAACCCAGCCGTAGCCTAGTGGCTTTGCTCCCTGTGCTGCTCCCGGTTCACGCAAGTTCGAATCCTGCCTCTCACATATTCTCGTACATTTTTCCGTCTCGCGATCCGACTTTGCTCACGCTCAGTATTTCCGGGGCTCGAGGCGGCCCAGCCGATGTAGCTAGCGGCTCCGCTCGCATATTTTTCCGTCTCGCGATCCGACTTTGCTCACGCTCAGTATTTCCGGGGCTCGAGGCGGCCCAGCCGATGTACGCTAGCGGCTCGGCTCCGCTGCGCTCGCACTTATTATACGATTAGGCGAAGGGGGTATCGGCCAATCAGAGCCCTTGATGTGTCTAGGGGGCAAGGATCGAAGCGGAAGTGTCTTTCTTTTTCTTTTTAGAGTCATCTATACTCATTTACTTCTCTTAATGAAATGGAAAAGTCAGCCGACGGTTTCCGTCAAAAAAAGATTCAGAGTTAGATGCCCCCAATCTCACTTCCTGTTTTCCTCATCCGCATTCAGTCTGTGGAATAAATCATGTGTTATACGGAGGGCCTTAACAATGGATCATGTATTCATGTGCACTGTGAATGAGACGTATGCAAGAGTGCAGGGGAGAATGAGAAGAACTGTAATGGGATAACATGGGGGACTCTACGATGATACAGGAATGCTGGTTGGTTTTTTAAACTGTTTATTGCAATACAAGAAGCACCAATTTTGATCCAAATGCATGGAACAGAGGGATGTGCCGAGCCGTCAAGTACTAGAATTGCTTTTGTTTCATTCAACTCCAGACCATGGTTTTGCAACAAGTACCAGAGCCGTTTTCAGGCGCACGGAGAGCCCGTACAACTCGCTCATATCCACCGCCGGCTTCCTCTCGTCTGCTAGCTCCCAGTCAAAGTGGTACACGAGGCTCGCAAGTGCCAGCTCGTTGGACGGCATGGCGAACTTGACCCCTGGGCATCCCCTCCTCCCGGCGCCGAAGGGCAAGAACGCGAAGTCCTGCCCTATTTCTTGGTGGTACTCCAAGAACCTCTCCGGCAAGAACTCCTCAGCGCGGTCGACCCACGTCGCCGGGTCACGGCCAATAGCCCAGGCGTGGATCAAGACCCGTGTGCCTGCGGGAACGTCGTAGCCGAGCAGCTGCCAGCTGGGTGTCCTCGAGCGTCTCACGGGGCAGGAGGAGCGGCGTGGGAGGGTGGAGTCTGAGAGTCTCCATGACCACGGCCTTCAGGTATTGCAGATGGGGCAGATGGTCCTCGGTGACGTGGCCGGCGGCGCCGACGGCCGCCCGGATTTCGTCCTGCAGCTTGCGCATTTCCTGTGAGTTGTTGATGAGTTCGGCCATTGCCCATTCTAGCAGGGTGAAGGTTGAATCCGTGGCGGCAGCTAGCATATCGAGGATAATGGCCTTGATGCTGCCCGTGTCTAGGTCGTCGGCATCGAGCAACACGTCGACGAAGTCACGGCGATCGTCCTCCCTGGCCTTCCCGGTGCCACGCCGCTGGCGACGGTCCGCGATGACCCGCTCGAGTAGTCCATCCATTGCCTCAAATGCACTCCTCGTCTTCCGCTCTAGTCCCGTCAAGACGTCCACCCACCAAAGGCACGGCACTTTCTCCGCCATGGGGACCGTGCCGAGGAGCTCCTCGATCTCGGCGAACGCCATCCTTAGCCTCGCTCCGCCCTCGTCGTCGCCGTCCATCCTGTAGTCGGTGTCGCCGAACATGACGCGGGAGATGACCGTGTTGGAGAAGATGATGAGGTTGTCGCTCAGGTTCACGACGGCGCCGGCGGAGGAGCGGACCCGATCGACGAGAGCGCGCACCTCCTGGCCCCGCACGCGTCCGAAGGACACGATGCGACGCGGGTTGAGCAAGTGGGTCACGCAGACGCGGCGCGCCTGGCGCCAGTGCTCGCCGTAGGGCGCGAAGCCGATGCCGCCGGTGCCGTAGAGAAGCGGTCGACCATGAACAGCCTGGGAGGCTGGCGAAGGCCAGGTCGCGTGTCTTCATGGCCTCCTCCGCCGCAGCCGCGGAGCACGCCACGACGGTGGGCACACGCCCGAGGCGTAGGTAGATGACCGGGCCGTAGGACGCGGCCAGTGTCCGGAGACTCCTGTGCGGCAGGCTCCCGAGCTGACGAAGGTGGCCGAGAACCGGCAGGCTGGGAGGCGACGGAGGCAGCATTCTTCCGGCAGCGACATTGCTGCGGTTCTTGGAGACGAGGAGGGTGAAGAGAAGGAAGGCGACGGCGGCGAGAAAGAAGGGCGAGGTGCAGAGTGCAACCAGTGAGACGGCCATGTCTGCAGCCTAGGCGCACTCGACGGAATGGAATCGAAACGAGCTATGGAACGAGGAACTTTTTGGTGCTTGCCAAGAATAGATACAGTGCGAGGCGAGCTGTAGGACCCAGCTGCAGCTTATGTACGAGGAAGACGGCGGGGTCCTACTTAGCCGCTACGTTTCCCTTTTTTTAGTGGATGATTAAGACATGACTAAATCGCCCGTCAACCGCCTCGCATGGTGTCGGTGATCGAACTCCCTCCGCCACACAAAGAATGAGCTGGTTTATTTACAACATTCCTCGAATATCAGTAGAAGATGCGGAAAGCAGGGAACTGGACCTGCCAGAAACTTGACACCCAAGGCTGGGTGATCAACACCGGCAGAATTAACGGCCTGCTTCAGAGTTCACAGTGGTGCAATCAGTGGCCTGTGGCCAAAGACAACCCCTGTTCTTCTGCTAGATGGATAGCATGCTGATGGAAGTGAGATTTTAGAATCCAGGTCCCCAGTTTTTTGCTGTCGGCGTGCGGCGGTGTCCATGCACCTCTGCACCTGATTTAGCTTCAGGTTTAGACTTTAGACACTGGCTTCAGGAATTCTCGCCGTTCATCCACATTTCGCAGGAACCAAAAGCTGGAGCTCTTCCGTCACATGTCGATGCGCACCAGCACCACAGCATCTTGTTTTCGTATAGGATTCACCTCCCATGCGGTTCAAGAAG
The DNA here is from genome assembly GCA_947311845.1 of Poa pratensis. NCBI lineage: Eukaryota > Viridiplantae > Streptophyta > Magnoliopsida > Poales > Poaceae > Poa > Poa pratensis. Next base: position 44,877,340 of record CAMZMU010000064.1, read on the forward strand.
GATGGTCGACTGCAGCGACGTGCTCTCCGAAGAAGAATTCAACATCGAACACTTCCGGACACGCGATGCGCGCAGCTCAGACGATGGCTTAAAGGTTCCGTCGATCACGGTGGCCGCCATGAGCGTCAGCACTGCCATTCTGCCCGCTGTGCGCTCGAGAAGAAGACGGTCTCCGTGGCATCCTCCTTCTCCGCTTTTGCCTGAAGCTGCAGCGTCGGAGCAGGTAGTTCAACTGCATGGCGCACATGCAGGCAGTCAATCGCATGAGTTACGTATTTGTCTAGACGAAATAGACAGTAGTCCCGCTATATTAATATAGCAAACACTCGATACAACCAACAGACTTGCAATGCTGGGGCGGCAGTAAACATACACCCGAAGAAAAGCAGAAAAGAAGAAACAAAATGAAGACATAGGCGGATCAACTAAACGATGATGACCCGCAAGCCACAACTGTTGCGCCCTCTCCGACAAAGTACCACCACGCTCCTAGCACCGAATCGACAAGTGCCAGATAACACCTTCAAGAAGAAACGCCACGCTGCTGCCCGGACCAACATAGGTCCTAGGGTTTCCCCACGTATTTGTCTAGCATTGGTTGTTATTTCATATTTTCTGCAGATTGTAGTGTGTAGGCCCTCCGAGCCCTGCCCATGTGCTAAACAACTTGATGAAACCACATTGAAATATTTTGTGGAAGTCACATAATTGAAATATGTCACCCATGGGTTGAAGCATGTTGTAATACTTTATTTTTCCCATTAATATACTCTCTCCGATCAAGATTAATTATCGTTAAATCGGATATAGATCCATATTAATTGCCAGGATATATCTGTAATGTGAATAGGAAGGCGTACATCAACTCACTTTGGCTCCCGAGCACCAGTGCTTTAAAAAAAAATCAAAAATAATACTTAAAGTTTCAGAAAAATCTGAAAAAAGTAAGGCATGTTCTCAATGATGTATAATACGAACATGCAAAATTATTTTTTATTATGGGCTACAAAAAAATAACAAAATTTGAAATTTGAAATAACTATACTCATATATAAAAAATTCTCATTTTTGTGTAGCTCGGAGTGTAAACTATTTCACATTATAATTTTGCACACATGTAAAATAAAATATTATGAACATGTATATTTTTTTTCATATTCGTTAAATGAAATTAATAGTTTAATTATTTTTTCAAACAGAGGGAGCATTGATGCTCGGGAGCAAGAAATTTTCACGCGGAGTACATGAAAAAAAAGGACACTGAATAAGACCAGAACCGTACTAAAATTTCATATGTCATCTTGACACATTGGCCAAAACAAATACAGCATGCACGTGATGAAGCAAAACGATGGTGAAATTTGTCCCGTACACTGTGAAGCCTGCTGGACGATATTTCAGTACATGTGCATTTTCTCGTAGACATGTGAAATTGCGATGAAAAGTGAGATACATGCCAAAAAAAAACAGAAATGTTCCCTAACGTTTCATAGTTCGAATTTCAAATAAAGAAATATCATAGAATCGGAGTCGTGTTCAAATAAAAAAGATGATTCAAAATTTGGAATCAAACTAAAATGGATAGCTTGAAAGAGAGAATCTATATGGGTAGTCGAATTGCACTTTTCACACGAACACATACAAGATTGAATATGCGTCTACAAGGGGTCCTTCTAATCTTGAGCACTTCTGCTATTCATCGCATTGAATGTGATTCATATATATGGGATGAGCTTGAATTATGTTCGACGTGGTTCGAAGGTCCAGAGGCAGCCTCGAGCTTAGCTCACTTCACGCCACCGGCTATCGTGCTCGATGATGTCAATTTCTCCTAGAGACTTGTGTGTAAATTTGTTTTTATTTGAAGATGGTCCTTTAGTGGTTGGTGCCATTCGCAAAAGAATTAGAGACGTTTTTAACCCGAATGCACCATAGAAACTAGTTGTGCCGGATACGTTCTTGTTCCTCCTCCGCACCACAGGGTATCCCTGAAATGAGAAGTGGACCCAGCCCGACCCCATGTCATTTTCTTTCGAAATATTAATTTATTGACCACAGTTGTTTTGATAAAATTGTCCAATTTCTGTAACCGTTCTTATAAATCGGAGAAATTGATATGAAATAAAGATGGCAGCGGCCAAGTTTCAAAAAACAAAAGATGCCAGCGGCCACTTTTTAGCATTTTATTTCGGTTTAATCTTCTTGGTGTTTGTAATGACAACTTATATTATGCAACGGACGGAGTAATTTTATTCAAAGATGATCACTTCTTTTTTCTGCTGATGGAAATGATAAAGGTGGAAAATTTTTACTCCCTCCGACTCTAAAAAGATGTCTTAGGTTTGTCTAAATTTGTATTATCTAAATATATTTTAATGCGTAGATACATACACATTTGGCCAAAGTTGAGACTTTTTATGAACGGAGGGAGTATATGGTTCATGCCCGATTGCAAGTGCGAAAATTTTGTATAATTTTGTAAGCATTTCTTTTCTCGTAACTGTTTCCAAATTCCAAGCCTGTGCCGTGCCACTCTGCTTTCTGCAATACCCGAGTGGCCACTCCTACTTGTCAGGATTGGATTTGGGATTCGTGGAGCGGACTAGCGCGCGCGCTCCCTTCGTCCTCCTCCCGCTCGCTCCCGCCACCGGCCGCAGATGGCGACGGCCACCGCCTCCACGTCGCTCCTCCCGCTGCCGTATCCTTCCTCGCCCCGGCTTGCGGTCTGCGCCCTCTTCATCTCGCTCCTCTCCTTCTTCCTATCCCAGCGACCTCGGGAGGCTTCTCTGACAGTTCGTCTCCTTCCTTTAATCGATTCTGTACTGCCTAGGATTCGCTGCGCAGATGGTGCATCTGGGGGATCACCGCGCATTCCTCTCGGAGCAGGGGTTTACACGCGCACCGGCGGAGGCGGTTCGTGTCGTGCACTTGCTCTCTCTTTTCTTCAGTTCAGTTTTCGTGTGTATACTGAACGCTTCTCGCTTTGACGCAACTGCATTTTATCTGAATTGGTTTGCCTTGTTTCGGTAATTAGGAAAAGACATGATTCTTTGGGCAGTTTAATGCTACCTGGTTTACTGATATTGTATGGGATTGGGAGATGCATCTTACAATAATTGGGGAAATTTTAGAACTGTACACTGTTTCGAATTTGTACTGGTAGTAGCATTATTTATTTTTATCTGAATATCAGCACTGAATGTGACGATTGAAGTTTACGTAGATGCGGACTACAGCACTGCACTTGTCAACTACCCTGACAAATGCTAGAAACTCACATTATTGTTGGTAGTGATGCAAATCTTCTAGTAATTGTTATGTTCATGGTATGTTTGTTTGTAAGCTCTGATACTGCCCTGTCATTCACGTTTTATTTTTCACTTAGAGATTGTGTGGGAATAGATTGTGTTACGATTAAATGCCCATAATTCGCCAAGAGCTTATGTTTTCATTAAAACAGGAACACTTTGTTATGCGCAGCCGTTAAAGGTCCTGAAGAATCCTTCAAGAAGACAATTGAAGTGGATAGGCTGATTGATATGCTGAAAGACGCAAATCCCAGAGAGGTAAGCATGGTGTATATCTCCAGTCTGACTGATCTTTCTTGTCAGACCAAGCTACAGTTTTTTTCCCTACACTTCAATGTTGAACTACATTCATCATCCGTTCAATATGTAAAACTGAAGTCTCTACCTAAATATATGTGCTTCGATCATCCTTTTCATGCATTTTTTTAAAACCTGTAGAACCAAGATGGGAATTGGTTGTTGACATTTGATTAGCTACTTAAACTATAGAAGATATTTATGATCTGTCAGATTTTCCTACTTTTTTTATATATGCCGAAGTATTCCCAAATATGTGGATAAATTAGATGAGTATGCCTATTTATACTTAAAGGATGAGTCGACATTGGAAATATTTCAGGTGGGTTTAACTCTTTTTTGTATCAATTGACAAATTCCTTTCTTGTTTCATGTCATTTTGTACACAAAAGGTACCAGATTAAGAAACTAATGTACCCTTCTTATATGCAAACAGCTTGATCTAATAGTGGTCGAAAATATTCTAGCATTTAGCGAGGGTTTCTGGGTTCGGCTGGCTGCTAGGATTGATCTGTGCAAATCAGATGATGATAAAGTATGGTTTCACGTCTGTTTTTTTCTGTTTATAATTCTGGATATGTTCTCTTTTATCTTGATTTTCTCTAATTTTTGGATTGCCATCTCTGTTTCGTTTTTCAGAAAGATTACGAAGAACTGGCCGAGAATATCATGAACATAGTTGACCGTGTCGTCCACAAGACTGATGTAAGAGCCATGCCCTGCCATGCATGACTCCTTGTTTTAGTGCTACTGTCAATGACCTGAAGCGAAATCCTGAAACTTCCGTATTTTTATTGTGATTACTACATGTGCCTTGCATGCTACTAATTTAATCCCTATGGTTCAGGAGAAGATTGAACAGTCAACTGATGTTCTGAAGGCAATTATTAGTCCTGTTATGCAAGAAGGAGAAGATGTGATGTGGCCACCAAGAAATCCGGAGGCTCTCAAATTGATGGAAAAAGTAAGCCCAGGTCTCTTTTGTTCAGGAATCGGACTGTTCTTTCGTTGAATGTATTTCAAAAAACACTGTTAATTACAACCACCAAGCTATTTTCTGACATGCATGTCTTGTGCTCCAGTCATGTAACTTTGATACCATTATGCATTTCAAGTTTGCGTCAAACACGAAGTTCGCAAAAAAACACAATTGTACACCTCGCGTCAATGTTATCCATTTCGTTCATTTGTTTTTGCATTTGAATGGAAGTTGAGCCTTTTTTCAATGTCTTATGCAGTATTGACATCGACATTATAGTTGACAAATGTGATAATCAGTGCAAAGATATTGACAAATTTACTGCTCATAGAATTTAGTTTTAGTTATGCTTTGCACAATGCCCTGCTGTTACTTTCAGAAGATTTTGGTTTTCAAAGATTTAGCTGTCGGTACATTATTTTTTACCTTGGAATGCTGATTTTTTCGATAAAGTGATGTGTTTTCTTAATGTGTTCTTGCTATTCCCAGGAAATATCAAGAAGAGAAAAAGAAGGACAGCTAGATGAGAGTTTTCTATCAGAAGTTAATGCCCAGTTGAGGCAAGTAAGTGGTACTATTTATTGCTTTGTGGGTTTCGATTTGTATTATATTATTATAGCCTAGATTAATTTTTATATTATTAGCATTTGCATGTGTTTAGGTTAAAGGTGATGGAGATAAACCAGGGCTTCAGGTAATGCTGCAAAAAGTGTTGCAACTATATGCTTCGAACTTTCTCCGAAAGCGCAGTTACGCTTTGAAAGGTAATCTCTTCATTTTGTGTGGGTCTGAATCCATTTTAAGCTATCCAGCTTCAAATGTTGAGAAAGAACTGCATTTTGGTCCATTCCTAAGTTTCTGTGTTAACTTTCTCAGGGGGAGAGGTTATAGTGCCTGAAAAGTTTCTGGAATCGATAATAGAGGGTATGAGTTTTACTGAAAGAGATTGTTTCATAATATCTATATAATTACTGCCTTCGACATATTGAGTTTTCGCAATGCAGCTCCTGAAAGTGACTGGAACAAGCTGTTGCTTGATGGACTTACAGTTGGAAAGGGGCATGTTTCACCTGAAGAACTCCTCGCTGTTACCAAGAAAAGAATTGAGAGAATCTTGATTCGTACGGTAAGATTCATAACCTTCTGAGTTTGACACTGCATAGAAAGTACTCCCTCTGATCCTAAATAACTGTTGCTAGTGTAGCTATGAATTTGTGCATCGTTTAACGGATCGGAGGGAGTAACTGTTTTTAACTTGTTAGTACCTTGTCTGAGCATTCACTAACACAATTTTTTCCATCTTTATTTCCCCCTTTCCTTGACAGGAAGGAGGTTCTTATCAGCAACGGGTACTTGTTGAATATATCAAAGAGATACAAGCTAGAGCAGAGGAAATAGTGAACCGACTCCAAGGACCAGCTGTGTGACGTTTATGGTATTGCTGTAACTTGTGAATCGGTTTTATACAAGTAGTCAAGTAGTGATGTAACTTCAAGACTCCATAACACGTTGGTGATGACGAGGTTAGTGTTTCGCTCTCGACTCGCCGACGAAGGCGACCCTGTCTGACTTGTATCTGGGATCTCAACATTCTGTTGCCCACGGTGGAGCGGTAAGATTTTGTTTTGCTGCCGCTCGTCGGATTGTGTCATCGTGGCCAGCGCACTTTGTATTGTACTGTACTCGCTTCACAAGTGTACAACCATGAACCATCCATGGTGCCGTTCATGCAAAGTTGATGAGGCGATAGTACCCAACCGCTTCATGGGCGCTGTTGGGCACCACAGAACCTTTGCATTGAATCGAGCCATTAATGCCTACATGGTAAACACCTGTATATATGCAAATGCATTGCAAGCTCATCGGGAGAAGCCGCCGAGGTATGTTTATGGCTGCCTGATCTGTCAGTATTTCTCTCCCGGGTAGTAGGAGCAGTAGTTCAGCAGCTTAGCTGTTGCAGGCTTGTAGTTAATACTGGCTTCATATGCAAGCTAGCTAGCCGATCAAGTCCATCCATGGCTGAGTTGGAAGAGATTGTCACGATGGCCGGAGGTTCTTCAGCAGGCCCGCCGCCGCTGTGGTTCGTGGTGCTACTCGCCTTGGGCCTCCACGCCGTGGTGGTCTCCGCGGCGACCTTCCTCGCGTGGCTGCACCGCGCGTTCGTCCGGTCGGGCAAGGACCTGGGACTACGGTACGGCGCGTGGGCGGTGGTCACGGGCGCCACCGACGGCATCGGCCGTGCCCTGGCTCTCCATCTCGCGTGCGGGGGCCTCCACCTCGTCCTCGTCGGCCGGAACCCCGCCAAGCTGTCCCGAGTCGCGAAGGAGGCCCAGGCGGCCGCGCCGTCCTGCAAGGTCAGGACCGTGGTGTTCGACCTGGCCGCCGGTGACGCGGCGGAGCTGTCGCGGGGCGCGGCGCGGGTGGCGGCGGCCGTGAAGGGGCTCGACGTGGGGCTCCTGTTGAACAACGCCGGCGCGACGTACCCCGGCGCGGCCTACTTCCACGAGGTGGAGACGGAGGTGTGGGAGGCCGTGGTGCGGGTGAACGTGGAGGCGGCGACGCGGATCACGCGCGCCGTGGTGCCGGCGATGGCCGCCAAGGGCAGGGGCGCCGTCGTTAACGTCGGCTCCGGGTCGTCCGTCGTCGTGCCGGCGTTCCCGCTCTACGCCGTCTACGCTGGCAGGGATGAAAACGGAGCGGATACGGACGGAACTGAGTGGTGCCACATTTGTTTTCATATTTTTTTGCGGAAGCAGAAACGAATACAGAAACCCCGGAAACAAATACGAAAACAAATATTGTCGGAAACAGATACAGACCGAATACGGTACGGAGACAGAACAGAAAGCGGATGTTTACCGGAACCGAGAGACGCCATAAATAATAAAGGAAAAGTCAAGAAAATCAACAAACTTTTCAACTTTTTAAGATAAAATAAAATTATAAGGCGATAGCCTGATTAGATAATATACTATGCAACATTAAAAATATATATTATCGTCCTTATCCATAGTAGAACACTGAAATAGAGAACTAGGAACAACCTGAGGGAGAGATGATATGCGAATACATTTGTCCTAAACGTGGTAGTTTGAGATTCTTTTCATTTTTTAAAATATTCTCACTAGAATTTCCGTGCTTGTTAGATTCGGATTTTACCGCGTAACAAAAAACGGAAAGTTCCGTATTACCGGAAACGGAATTTCCGTTTCCGCCGCCGTTCCGCCGGAATACGCTATTCCGTTTCCGTTTCCGTTTCCACATAAAAGTTTCCGTTTCCGTTTCCGTTTTGCAGAATTCCGTTTCCGTTTCCGTATTTCCATTCGTTTCCGTTTTTCCGCGGAAAAGTCGGAAAGATTCCGTACCGTTTTCATCCCCAGCAAAGCGTAAGTACTATAGATGGCCCATGCATGCATCTCAGGTAGTATGTCTGTCGTACGGTAGTAAGTACACGGTGCCGTTTTTTCGTCGACAGAAGCATGCATGTCCATTGAGACAACAGAACACTCTGCACTACTGCATTCGGTTTATTTCATGATAATCTTTCGAGTGCGCTCGCATGCATGTGTTTGCATGTAGAGTTGTCTAAAAAAAGTGTTTGCATGTTGAGTTCGGCCTTTATCTAAAAAATGTTGAGTTCCGCCGGAGTACTACACGTTATCTGATCGGTGAGGAGCTGAGGACTGAGGAGGAATAGCGGGACTATAGGTTGAAGATGAGGAGGAAGGTGGAAGAAGTGTGAGGAGTTGTCTAACAGTCAACGAGCTGACCTGATCGACAACAGCGGACGCCCATCCCAGGTTTAAGAGAGATGTCTTAGTTGGACGTGGTAGACCGACCACCGAGTAAGCTCTAGAAACCGTCCAGCGGATGATGCTATCATCCATATCAGGGGTTCCTGGGTCCAACTGGAACCCTTGCTAGCGGGAGCTCTAGAAGTCAACTATTCACTCTGTTCCAAATTAATTGACTTCGAAAGTCAATTAATTTGGAACGGAGGGAATAGCTCATAAGTCATACATGTGCAACAGCGTGATGTCCTGCATCCTGCAGATCCGGAAAGATCTTGATGAGGGTCTCCTTTTGCACCGATCTTCTTGAGGAAGAAGCTGGTTTTGATTGAGCTTTTAGTAGTACTAGTTGAAATGTACGTGCAACGCACGTTTCCACAATTATTAACTGTATACTCGTATAACCCTACCCTGGTTCACCCTTTCCCATTATTTCTTCCAAAAAAGCACAAGATGCCAGCCGTACATAATGTTCTGAAATACACAAGATCTCAGCTGTAAAGAAAGACATAGATGTTGTTGATTCATTAATGAAAATGGTGTTTAATTGTTCCCTAAGTATCTTCTAGGAGTTCTTTACAATTAACAGTATATATAAAAATAAAGAGAACAAGAGAGCTGTACATAACCACATGCAACCTCGCAGTTCCTGGAGAATTCAAACCTGACGTACCAGATTAGGTAGTCTGTCACATTGCTCTTCTCCGTCATTATCACAAGTATATGGATTTCAGGTTGAATTTTAATGACAATCACATTGATTTCCTCCATCTGTCCTTCTGTAAGATGGCATTGCCTTGATAGGAAATAATCCTTAGAATCAGATTCCGATGGATTATATTCTGCTGTAAAAAGAATTCAAGAGTAAGAGATCAACCTGTAGTAATTTTGTACGATCAGTAGAGAAGTTAAACTCCATCAACCAGCAGCTCAAAACAATCTTTCTGGATTTAAACTACAAAACTACATTAATCAGCAATATATATACTTGCACTGGCATGCAACAGAAGTCGCCGGTTGCTTTTGTTTTCACTTCTCTAGGCTATGAAATAGTGACATGATTAGTTGAATTAATTGACAAGATTCTTACTGAACCTAAGCCAATTAAATGTGTGTATGCTAGATTTTTCAGAAAATGTGATTACAAGCAGGACAACAGTTTATTCTGCATTTTTCTTTAATTAATTCCTATCCCATAAGTTGTACATGATGTTATCTTGACATCTTTTGCATAAAGTTAACTCTCTCCATATATCCTACTACTATGTATTTGATAATGTTCCTCTTTTTCTCTATGATCCAACATTGTACTTAAACTTTACAATTTTCCATCAAATTAGCAATTCTTTTTGAAGATTTGCAAAATCTTTTGCAAAGAAAAATACTGGAAATCCCCATTCTATAATGCATGCGCTTATCAAAGAATGACCTGTCTTTGTCAGGGCGTCAAGGCGGCTAATTTTTTTTTAATAATACATTTTTTTAAATAAATTTGAAAAATATTACGCAAAATAACGAAATTTCAAAAATAATACGGCCTCGGCCAGGCCTGGGCCGATTAGGTCCTGTCGGCCAGGCCTGGGCCGATATGTGCTGTCGGCCGGCTCTGCGCGTGGCAGAGAAACCGGTCGGCCAGAGCTGGGCCGACTGGGCCTATCGGCCTGAACTGGGCCGACAAGAGGCTGTCGGCCCAAGCTGGGCCGAGAGGCTCTTCCATTTTTTTCCACCTCTCCCTCCTCTTTTTTAGCCACAAATGCAGACAAATTACAGATGAAATCAAACTCCAAATTTAAATCACTGATCCACACATATTACAGATAAAAACATTGTCTACAAACACTGATCCACACATATTACAGATTAAAACATAGTCCAATTTTAAAACATTGATCCTCATTATTACAAATAAAAGCACAGTCCAAATTTAAAACATCCTAGTTTCTTCCCCTTCCTCTTGGTCCTCGGCTGCCTCGCCCACGTGGAGCAGCTGCTCTAGTTGCCGGAGCAGCATTCGTAGGTGGGAATTTTGTACAAGCAGTGTCCCTGTGACCAAAATCATTGCACAAGAAACATTGCACTGTCGGGCCTCCGGCTTCAGATTCATCCATACCATTTCTGATACGCTTGCACGGTCGTCTACCTCTACCAGGACGCAGTAGCCTTGGGTCGGGGATGTACTGCCTTTCATTAGGGTCAACCGTGTTAAAATTACCCACAGCTCGAAATCCCACCATTTCACCGGTCCAGGTATTAAGCACAGACTCGTTCAAATAATATGGTGAAACGAACGAGATGGCTGACAGTCCGAGTTGCCACACGCAGCCAATACATGGGAGCAGGGCAGGTGAAGCAATTTTGGTTTATTGCATGTGCAGTCACATGTTGGTCGGGCTTCATTTCCAATTCGCACCTCATGCGTTCTGAGCTGATTTCCGCAACCAAACTTGTCAGAAGGTAAGCGTACCTCGAACCTCCTTTCTTGATTTCCTATGGCCTGCACAGCATGAGTACGAGCTTTTGCCATCTTCCTATCCATGTACTCCGTAATCTTCTCACAAAAAGGTGTGTTTGGGTTGTTAACGATATGCATGTGAGCTTTCTGGCGTCTTTCTCTGAAGTATTGACTGTGCCCTCAAAAATACCCTCCACAATGGCTGTAAGTGGCAATGCCCTATTTCCTCTAAGAACAAAGTTGTATGTTTCAGCCAGGTTGGTAGTCATAACACCGTACCTGGCTCCATAAGTGTCATGCAGCAAAGACCACCTCTCAAGAGGCTCGTGCTCTATCCACTGCTGAAAGTTTTTAATCAACCTCCCAGTCTTTCTCCTAACACCAGGCGGATCAAATCCTGGCAAGTCACAAAGCCCAACAGGTACATCCTCAGCTGGTGGAGGTCCGGTTGCTAGCTGTTGCGCCACAAGTTGCACATGTGCTGCTACTGCAACATTTCGTGCAGCTCTCCTCTGCCTAACATGCTGGTTAGTGAAGTCATCAAGCTTACCACGTACGAATGTGTATTTCCAGAATTGGTTCTGCTTGCACAGTTTTTTGAATAGATTCATCAAAGCCTTATCCGGAACTGTGAGAAAAAATTGGCCCCCAAATGGCGCATGCACCAACGACTCTGCAGGTCTAGCCATGGCGTTTCTTCCGCGGCCACAGGGTTTGTGAGTGCCTTGACGGCGTTCAGTATACCAGCATGGCGGTCATGAAGGATGCACACGTTCGGCTTATCTTTTACTACTGCTATTTTAAGCTGCCTGAAGAACCAAGTCCAACTTTCAGTGTTCTCGCTCTCCACAAAAGCAAATGCAAGTGGCACGATCTGATTGTTGCCATCCTGACCAATGGCAGTCAAGATCTGTCCCCTATACTTGCCAGTAAGAAATGTACCATCAACACAGATAACTGGTCGACAATGAGTGAAAGCTTCTATGCATACACCGAAAGAGAAGAACACACGATGCAGCACCTTTACGTTTGGAAACTCTGCCATCCAAAAGTGTTTGACGTCAACATATGTGCCTGGATTACGGGCCTGCAATGTGTAGAGGAGCCGAACAACTGAGTCATATGAGTCTAGGAACGATCCGAATCTTTTCTCAAGTGCCATCTGCTTAGCCCTCCAAGCTTTGCCATAAGATATTGTGTACTTGAACCTGGTGAACACCTTATGTATAATAGCCTTCGCTTCCATAGCTTTGCCCTGTACTATTTCTGAGTACAGCAACCGAGCTATAAGCGTCGACGAAATGTTACGATGATCTTGAGGAATACTCTCAATTCTACATGTGTGTTGTACTACGTCGCTCACTTTCCAGTTTATGCCGAAGTGAGGACGATAACCGTGCACCCTTCCAGGACACCCTGCTACCTCACATTCCATTGTCAGATATTTTTTACTCGACACCTTGGTTTTGAATGTCTTGCAAGTCGACATTGCCCACTTAATGATTGCATCTTGCAAATGTTGCTTGTCGGTATATAGAGCACCCGCAGAAACCTGGTTCTGATGGTATTCCCAGGCAGAATCATGACCATCGTTCACTGTCATTGACGACGAGAAATCATGACTCCATGACGCAGGATTTGGCACCACATGTTCGTCATCCGACTCGTCGGAATCATGCCCATAAGCACTACCACCATCTTCGTCTTCCTCTTCCATCATTTCTTGGAATACATCGTCTGCTGCTGCCTCAGCAGCATCTTCATCTCCCTCTTCCATATGATCTGTCTGACTATTTTGGCCAGATTCATAACTACCACCTCCAACATCTTCCTCTTCCATCTGCTCTGTCTGACTATTTTGGCCATAGTCATAACCACCACCTCCAACATCTCCCTGATTATAATCATGTCCAGAAAATTGCATCTCCTGACTACTCTGGCCAGGATCGTGCCCTCCCTCGCCTTCAGGCGGAATCACCTCCTTCGCGACAGGTATCAGTAACGCGATAGGGGTACATCCCCTGCTTTCGCAGCCTTGCAACCATCGCACCATCTGAGAGGTCCGATCTATCGGCCTCAAATAAAAAAACACCGGTGACCTTGACTTCGTCCACAGTGCATGCACACCGACAGTGTCTGTTTGAGGATTAAGCCCTAAACACGCTGCCAACCAATCTTTCAGCTGACTTATAGACCATGTTTCTGGGTCACTCAGTTCCAACTCTGACCATCGAAACTCACCCAAATCAGCTCCATGCTCATTTACCACAACTTCGCCAGGACCATAGTAAAACAAACATTTCACTAAATTACTCATCTCAACAACCTAAAAATGTGACACCAATTAACTGTTATAACCGGGAACAACTATATACTTAATATTACTAGCGCAACAGTAAACCCTAATTAGCCAGATAAACGCATACCCTTGAAGCGTGCCGATTCAATGGACCAGCACCGTCACCACCACCGCTGCACCACCAGCAACACCACTGCACCACCACCACCACGCTGCACCACCACCACCCTACACGAACCTCCACCTAAACTCCATCATTGCTCCAACCAAACAACACGAAATCACACAAAAACCTAACCCATCTGTATATCTGAGCTGCCTTAACTCTCTAACATTTCTAGGAGGAAGATTTGGTGGCTGGATGGACAGATCGCCGCTGAAACGCAGCAAGGAGCTGCTGGTTTTCGAGAGGAAGAAGAAAAGGAGAGAGAGGACGCGAGGAAGAAGATGTGGCCAGGATTGGCCTTATCCAGCATCCTATCGGCCCAGTATTGGCCGAGAGGCCTGTCGGCCAGAGCTTGGCCGATTAGTACCCCTCCCTGACGCGTGACGGCCTGTCGGACGCAGGCCTGGCCCACCATGCGACCCTGTCGGCTTAGACAGAGCCGATAAGGCCTTATCGGCCCAGGCCTGGCCGACAGGACCTAATCGGCCCAGGCCTGGCCGAGGCCGTATTATTTTTGAAATTTCGTTATTTTGCGTAATATTTTTCGAATTTATTTAAAAAAATGTATTATTAAAAAAAAATTAGCGTCAAGGCGTTCACTCAACCTATTGCTCTGCACTGTAGGGGGGCTCATTTAGGCCATACATCTTCAGTTTACTGAACTTAGCCACGCCAGCAAACTCTTCAGTTGAGTTTGCTTGTGCTATGCGCATGACAATAGACTTTTGAAGAGATTTTTATTCTTGCTAAGGCAACTGCACAGAAACATGAAAATAGATTGAACTACAATTTTAGGAAGTGTTTGCTTAGTTAAAACTGGAAAAGTTAAGGAAACATCAGCACACTCCACCAAAGAGATTTCCTCCTTTTCTGCTACATACCATCAAGTAATTCGAGCATCTTACCATCCCAGAAAAAATAACAAAATAAATGATTCAACTGTCCTTGATGTAGATGATATAAGAAAAATATAACTGAAACGATTTCTGCTAACGGGGCGTATTGAAAAGGCAGTGCAACAGCGAACCAAGTCTTTCAGAACTTATGCTCGTAAATTCAGAGTGAAAAAATACTACTCAAAACTATGTCCAGAGTAGGATCTATGATATCTAGGAAGCCCATGACCCTGGAGGCATAATCCACGACTTCAATACACTGTTAGGATGGCTAATAATCAGTTGTAGTATCCTAGCAGCATGGGAGTAGAGATACAATGTATACCTGTCTCAAAACAATTGGGATGTAGATATCATATGGCAACGTGAGTATCTGTACCATGAACATCACAAAAACCAACAAAATCGGATCTTGCAGCACAGATGGATCTCAAACAAAGGAGATAGGGGAAAATGAAGCAACTCGAATTGGAAAAAGGAAACTGAAGAGCAAACTGGCATCCAGGGCGTCGCCTCGCTTCTGGCCACCGGCTTGTAGTTGCCGCTCCTCTTCCGTTGCCGCAGCTCATCCAGGCTCCAGCTACGGAGAATCCTCCGGGATCGAAGAACTCGACACCAGCTCCGGGCAGGGGCTTGCGGCGGCCGCCGAGTGCAGCGCAGCAGGATAGGAGTATGTGGCGACGGCGACGGGACCCAGGGGCCTTGAAGCGGCTTCCGAGCAGAGCGCAGCAGGCAGGGATAGGCTCGCGCGACAAACTTGATGGGGGCGTCGTAGTGGCCAGGACGGCGCAGTGACCAGGGTAGCGACGTTAGGCGTTGAGGGCGGCGACCTGGCAGTGCATCCATAGCGCATCAGCAGGGTAGCGGCGTGGTTCGGGGACGGGATCTGCGGCGTCGTGCGGCGGCGGCCGAGCATTGTCCCGCACTCCCGCTCGTTCCTTGGACTGCTGCGCCAGAGATAGAGATAGGGAAAAGAAGAAACATATTCGTACCGGTTCGGATGTGTTGAGGTGCTCAACATGGTTAAAACGATCCGATCCGTTGATCAGATAATGAACGAGTATAATTTAATGTATCTGTAACATGTTTGCTCTTTTAATAGTAGTATAGATGAGTCGATCTTGATCCGTTGGGGGTAGTCGGTTTGGGGTATTAATTCTGTCATGTGCCGTCCGGCCCGACATCCCGTGGCAGCCATCATCTCCTCCAAGGCTCCAAGCGAGTACGCGACGCCGACGCGTGCCTGGTGATATCTCCACTTGTCCATGGAAGCCTGAGAAAATTGCAGAGAACACCAGCCTTTGGTGCAAACGTTGCACAAAACACAGAATCAAACCATTTTTTGCAGCACACCCCATATTTTGGTCTAACACGTTGCAGCTAGCCCAAAATAGGTAATTTAGGGCCTTAACAACGTATTTGACAGGTGGAGCCATACTTATATACCGTATTCCCGAAATTTAAGCATCAATAAAACAAATATGGAATTTTCAGATTCGAAAAAAAATGTTGAACTGAACCTAACCGTGTGGGCATGTGACCCTGTCAGTACGCTCTACCTGTACCGTAGTACTCCAGACCTGTTCTTTGAGAACGACGAGAAGGTCCTCCAAGTCCACCCCGGCTGCCGTGATCTCTTTGCGCTAGACTCTTGCCATGGCCTCGTCCTCCAAAAAGCTTGTGGGAGGAAGATGAAACCTGGTGGACCTAGTCGTGCGGGATCCCGGGTGCCACCGACAATGGGAATTTGCATTCTCGGAGTTATTGGACGGGGCAATCAGCGCGGCGGTGCTCTGTGCCATCGACGGTTGCGTCCACCTCGTCCGTCGGCGAGCTGCTGCTACCGCCACCACCAGCGCTGCGGCCGTGACCAGCACTGCCGCAATCCGTACTGATTGGTGAATCATACGAGTTCAGATACTGCAGATCGACCGTCCTCGCCGCTTGCGCTCCCGCGCCTCCGCCGCCGCCATCGCCGATTCTCATCTTCTACGCCCCCGTCCGCTGACCATCTGCTCGAGTGTTTCACTGGTTTGGTCGAGACGGGATAGGAACCGAGGTTGCTCTGTATCGAGGCCAGGAGGAATATGGTGCCTTTTGGTTTTTTGGAGAATTGGATATGGTACACAAGTATGTATGGGCCCACCTGTCGGATACGGGTTAAGGCCCTAAATTACCTATTTGGGCTAGCTGCAACGTTTTAAACCAAAACATGGGGTGTGCTGCAAAAGATGATTTGATTTTGTGTTTTATGCAACTTTTGCACCAAAGGTTGGTGCTGTGTGCAATTTTCTCTGGAAGCCTGCTAGACTGTACCGCGCTCCGGCGAATTCTTGATCACGCTCGAGCACCCCTATCTCCTCCAAGCTACGAGTTGCAAGTTTGTTAGCTGAAATTGCAGGACTAGGACTAGGCTCAGAAGCTGTGCCATTTCAGCTGACAAGAGATACATAAAAACTTAGGCGACGTCAGACAGATTTTTCCCTGTTACCACATACTCATAATCCACCAAAACATATATGAATAGTGTGTTTAGTTAGCTTTGGATCACAATGTAATCTTACAGAATATATTTCGTGCTGCAGTGGCCGGCCCTCCACCATAATGTTTGAACAGTGTTGCTTAGTTCACGTTCAGTGTCAGTATAGTGATACGTACTATATATTCCATTATACAGCTCTCTACAGTTAATGTGATTGTTCATTTGCGACTTGTTTTGCTTATTTTAGTTTTTAAATCTTCTGGTTGACCCAATAATCGTTGTGGGAATCGATATCTATCTTTGTGTACAGTTAATGTGATTGTTCAATTCTTCTTACAGTTCAAAAAACACAATTGAGATAGACTTTCGCAAGATCTACTAGTATTTTTTTAATTGTCAATTTTAAGCGCATATTTCATAGAGATTCTACGGGATTTCTCTTGTTGTGATATTTACATATCAAATGTATTGTTGCTGCTGTATCGTATGTTTTCTCGGTTGGTGTGTACGTAGTTTTTTTTAACTTACTTCAAAATCTACTATGAACTTTTAAATTTTAACTTCCTACACTCTATAATTTGTTGTTTTGTGTGAGTTCCTGATTTTCTTACATTATTGTTCTGGTACCATCTAATTCATTGTTTATTTATGATCTTTTTAGGCTTTTCTTAGCTAGGGAAAGGATTAAAAATTGTTTAAGAACCGTGCGGTTTGAAGGGTCAACATCCTTTACATCAAAGGTGCACTCCTCGGTGCAAACATATAAAAACAAAAATTAGAGCAAATTTACATGTCCGAGTACTCCGCGTTCTTATATGTTTTTTTTTAAACAAGGTTGCTCTGTATGAATTTAGTTCAGTAGATATAGTTTATGATAGATGTTAGTGCCATGCTATTTACAGCATCGATCCAATAAAAGCGGCTTGGACGATAGTTGATCAATCAATACTATGTTTGGTACTACATCTACCACCATGTCCACACGCATAAGGCATATTAATGCACAGCTAATATGATCATGGATGATTGGAAGGAATATGGTTCTTTCATTAAATGGTGTACCCTATAATCATTGGACCAAGAGGATGGAACTAGTGCAATCTATCGATACCATACAGCGGAAAGCATATTTGAGACGTACTCCCTCCGTCCATGAAAGCATGGACGTCTCAACTTTCTCTACATTTGCATGTATGTACGCATTAAAACATGTCTAGATATATGCAAATTTAGACAAGGTTGAGACATCCTTTTATGGACAGATGGAGTAGTATAATTTCACATTAGTTTCGTAGGATTCACATCTCAGTCATTCAGAGTGTACATTATACCCCTCAGATCAATTCTGAAAGCAGGACTCTCGCTCCCGAGTTGGATACTTTGAACTCCATAGTTTCAAAATTGGGTTTATTTTGACTTTATGGTGTTGAATATCCATGACAGTGAGGGCATTTGATAAGGCGCTCAGCTCTCCTGTCTAGCGCCTAACTGTCTCCTTAAGAAAAGAAAGAGCGATGGTTTAGAAAGTCCTAGACATCATCGTCTCAGGGCGACAAGAACACTTACTCCTTAGTCCTCACTCCTCACACACTACATGCACACCACTGACAGGTATTCTACAGGACATACTCCATCCGTTCTAAATTAGATAACTTCCATTTACCCACGTGTGAATGTATCTAGACATGTTACAAGTACAGATACATTCACATTTAGACAAATATAAGTTATCTAATTTAGAACGGATGGAGTATATAATAAAACGCTAAAACATCTTAGGGCCTAAGAAAATGTCTTAACGCAAAATGCAGTTGAGCTAAACGTACACACTAAATATTTTATTTACATGATACTATTTATAAGTTTCACACTATGGCCATTGTTTTCAGGTATATTGATCAACTATCTCGGAGTCTAAGCGTTGAATACAAACAGTACGGAGTTGATGTTCAGTGTCAGGTACGTGTGATGTATAATGTATTGTCTGCATGCCACTTCTTTTTGGGTTGAGAACTTGAGATCGATTACTTCTGCGACATTTGCTTCTTTTTTTTTTTTTTTGCAAGTTCAGGTGTAATACTTAATGGAAAACAAATGTAGTTTTGTGTGTGCTGCTCAATGTCAGAAAACAACTTAGTTTGGAATTGAGGCATTACTCGGATGCTATCGCAAAATGTTCAAATCTACCAAAATATTTCAGTTAGTTCTACTTCAGAAATTTTGCGGAAACATGACGTTGAAGACTACCACTAAAACTAAATTGCTCCAATTTGTAAGGTAGAGTGAATCTCCTATGAAATATCCTGACATGTTATTGTGGTGCAGATCCCTTTGTATGTGGCGACCAAGATGTCCCCTGTTAAGGGCGACTCTCCGTTCATACCATCGCCGGAGGAGTACGCCAAAGCTGCGATTCGTTCCATAGGCTATGAGCCGAGATGCGTCCCCTACTGGCGCCACTCGATCCAGTGGTTCTTGGCGTCTCTGATGCCGGACTCTGCTCTCAATATGTGGCGTCTCCGAGTTGGTATCCGGAAGAGAGATGAGGCGAGAGGTCCGCTGGTAAAAAAGGAGCTCAGCTGAACAGTTACGGGCTTTTCCTGAAAACAAATCGTAAAGCTATACTGTGATTTGTTTTGTTTTTCTGCCGGGGGAGTCGTTTGATGGCAGTGTCGGGTTTATGTCCAGGCCTTGTTGGACAAGTGACTGTCGGGGGTTTCTCTTGTTTGTAATTAACTAGTGAACGTGCACGTGCAACGCACGTCTGATAATTTACCGAGCATTTTACATTGATTTGTTGATAAAGAATTGAAATCATACCATCAATATAATTTTTAAATATCATAAGATCCGGTGTCAATGCTTAGAAATAGAACGACCATATCTCTCTTATACATACACATAGTACGACAACTCTGTTCACGAAGAACTTCACTTACTCATAAAGCTACACACATCATAGCTTGCTTATTCATATATATATATATATATGGTAAATTAACAGGTGCTCCCTGGTGCCCGGGCACCTGGATAGAATACAATACATTTTGGGTATGTAGATGACATCTTTAACTCGGGTATGCACATGTTGGGTATATAGGAGGTACACGGTATGTGTATTCGAGGTATCTACATGTTATATATACCTCGGGTATGTGTGTTCAATTGTACGCATACAGATCAGGTATATATATCAATAACTTAGGTATGTGCACATTATTAGGTATGCATACCCCATAATGTGCATACCCAAAATCATATGTACCTCCTACATACCTAAGGTATACATACCCAAGGTATATGTATATGTCTACATACCTAAAACTGTTCGTATTCCATCCTGGTGCCCATGCTCATTAAACCCTAAACAGGCTTAAACTCTCTATCCAGCATGTCATCATGTTCTCTCTATCTGGGTGGCCCGCGCAATTGCGCGGCTAGCCAATCTATTGGAAATATACTTTGCTATGACATTTTTTACATTTTACTATGTTAGTTAATCATTATCTCGATATATAATGCTTTAAGAATTGTTTTTTTATTTGATCTTAGCTAAGTTTTTTTGTGGTAATTTTTTTCTTCGTTTAAATGATACCTTATTTACTTTTCTTAGGAGTTCTTTTCCCCCAAAAAAAATGATTGCGTTCAAATTGCCTATGCTAGACAGAATTAAAGAAAATTCTGATGTAGCGTAAATTGAATTTTTTTTATTGCACTATATATTTGAATAAGGTTTAATAACTCTTCTCGTGTGACAAAGCTACGTAGTACACTTTTGTGTGCAATTCCTCTCCAGTGGCTCGGTGGTTGGGCATGGCAGTGGCCAGCCAACCCACCCGAGTTCGATCCCTGATCAGCTCGCGGTGTCTCACGCGCGTGAACAGTGCCCCGCGTGGCACTGTTCACGTGAACAGTGCTTCTGGGCCAATTCCACCGTGGTTCTGTCAGAGGTATTGTGGTGTGCCCACCACCGCAGGGGTTTCCCAGTAGGTCTAGGCTCACGGGGCTCAGAAGCTCAGTATAGTCTGGTTAGGTCTAGCTTGCGCACAGGTGGCGTGCGTGTGGTGTTGAGTGTGTGTGGGGTGAGTTGTGCGTGAGTTCAGATACTACAGCTGTACTGTAAAAGAACAGGAATTCTCAAAAAAAAAAAGTTCCCGGCCGAAGCATGGTACTATTTAATTTTGATTCATGCGTACAGTGTATACAACGCATATACTCAGCTCTCCATATTTTTTTCGTAAGAAAAACGTTCTGTTCTCTCTTGACAGTGCTTACGCACGCGCAACTCCTCGCTGCTCTACTCCAAAATCCCCACCGCGCTACGCTCGATTCCGGCAGCGCTCCCGCTTCGGCGCTCGGCGCGGCTCAAGCTCGGCGCTCGCGTCACACTCGTCCAGTTCTCGTGCGCCTATTTTTGGTGATTTGGCGTGAGCTGCATCTGGCATCGTGAGGCATTGCTGTTCACAGTCTACTCCTCGATCCATTCTTAATCTCCGTGTCCCAGGTACGCCGTCCCATCCCCTATAGGCATGGCCATCTCCGTGTAGTATTCTCCTAATCTCCTTCCAAAACGATGCTCGTTTTCTCCTTCCAGTCCAATCGTTCTATACTCATGTGCCCTGATCCAGTTTCTTTGTGCAAGGCAATGCCCTCAAGGTGTTTGACGAATTGGGGCAGTTGTTTTGGGAGTGTTTCTTCAGAGGGACTCAGGGAGTGAGAGCTGAAGTGCTTCTGGTCGGCCTACGAATGCTGCTGAGTCCGGCCGGCCACAACCACAACCACGCTTCCTTCACCACAATTAGGAAAATGGTGAGTAACCTTCATCTCCATATTAATTTCCTTTTGCTGAGTCATTTGCAATGGTGTGTCTGGTGTTCTGTACAAATCCATGGACTGCATCTTTTAGAAAGCTATAGTAAGGTTGGTAGTTCAGTGGGTAGCTGTAACTCAGTGTTTAGTACAAATAACAGAACTACAGAGCGGCACACTATTGTTCCTGCAGCTATGACCATGAGGACAGAGCGTAGGACAACTATATCATCTATCATTAATCGGTTTGGTTCAGCATTTCATTTGAACACCATTCCAAAAATAAGTTGCAGTTATCATTAACATGAGCATGTAGCTATGAATTCAAAATGAAACCAATAAAGGTATAATTCAAAAAATCTGCCAAACTGGTAGCAATACTGAAGCGTTAGCGTGACACATTGAAAGACTTAAAATTTCAATTCAGGACAGTTGATATGTGAACCATTTACAAATATTTGTCACTGTTAAACGGCTCTGGTATACAGGGTCGATGTCACATAGGCTTCATTCTTCTTTCATGCTTGTTCTGTGGTCCGATATGACTTAAACCTGGAAATATAATGATTGAATAATGTTAGGTCCAGAAGTAGGTATATATGGATTCAAAATTATAGTTAGAAAGAAAATGACGGAAGAATGCACCTGCAGCCTCATCCTTGCAACACATCTCTATAGACAATGTTCTTGGTGCTTTTCCCGGATTTATCAACCTCCTTTTCGGCTTTGCCAAAATCCGTGTCGTTTGCCTCGAGACACCCCTTGACAATGCAACATATAGCTGGCCATGCGAGAACACGGGCTCGGGTAGGTAAATCCCTACATTTGGGATGGTTTGACCCTGTGCCTTGTTAATGGTCATTGCAAAACTCAGGCGGATGGGGAATTGTTTTCGCTTAAACTTGAAGGGAAGCGAGGTGTCCTCAGATGGTGACATAGGGATCCTCGGTATGAACACCCTCTTTCCAGCATGCTCGCCACCAACAATCTCCGCATCGATCGCATTATCTTGGAAGGCTCTGATCATAAGCCGTGTTCCATTGCATAGGCCATTATTAGGGTCTAGGTTGCGTAGCAAAATGACCGGGCAATTGATTTTTACTCTCAAGATATGCGGGGGCAAGCCATTTGGTGTGATCGAGTTCAGAAAGTCAATTGTGTAATTACTGTGGAAGTCATCCTCTATAGAGTCGAAGCTATGGTATGCCTTTTCTTCTCCCGGAAACCTGGAGATAATCTTCTCGTTTAGGTCATCCACATATTCGTTCTTGGTAGAGAGAATTGCACGTGTGCTCATGTATTCTCTCGATCTAGCATTGGCGTGCAGGGATGGGAAGACATGTTCGATCAGATTGTTAAGTGGTTCTTGATCCTCCGTATAACCAATCACAATGTCTTCAGGGAGACGCACATAATCGTCTCCAATTGTTTCTTCCGTTCCATTGCCAATCCTTAGGAGGTATTCTGAGAACCATGGGTCCGTCTGTGCCCTCATGTTACGTGTGAGGCTTATCTTGCGGATATTCTCCCACAAATATGATTTCAACAGTGTAGCATCCGTTATCTGGGCTCTTGTCCCTCGTGTCACGACGGGGAGGACTTGTCTGAAATCCCCACCAAAGACAACAACCTTTCCACCAAACGGCAAAGTAGATTCCATGATATCCTGTAGTGATCTATCAAGCGTCTCAACTGCTTGACGCTTTGTCATAGCAACTTCGTCCCAAATTATCAAGGACGCTTGTTTAAGCAACTTTGCTGTACCACTTTGCTTTGTGAAACCACACATGCTATTATCACTGAGCTTGATTGGAATTTTGAACCTCGAGTGCGCAGTTCGTCCTCCAGGCATTATCGACGCGGCTATACCTGATGTAGCAGTTGCAATCGCTATTTGGCCCATGGAACGCACCTTCGCAAGCAATGCCTTGTACATGTACGTCTTCCCGGTGCCTCCTGGGCCATCAACAAAGAATATTTTGTTTTTTTGATTCGTCACATGATCCATTATCTCATTGAAACCAGCAAGCTGCTCAGTGTTCAAACAGCTAATTAGATCTAGATGTTCTTGGTTTGCTCTGACCTGCATCTCCTCAGCTACCTCTCTATACTCGGTGTCTGAAGAACAATCTGTCTCTACAATATCGGGAAGTCCATAACTTTTAATATCCTTGCCCATGGATTGCAGCATGTCCCTTATGTCTCTAAGCACCATCTGCTCAAGTTCTGCCTCATTAGATTGGGTGCGGCGGTAATCCTCGGACATCGATGGTAGATGTTTGTCCCACAATCTGCGGATTTCTGTTGCCTCACAAAATACCAGAATAGTCGCAAATAGCCGTCTAAGAGCACATGGCATCTGAAATGTGGCTGCCTCGACCATGCAATCATCAAGTGTTTTGTCGTGCTCAATGAGGCCTAACCGCTCACACGCCTCTCTAAAGGAACTGCATGGTCTGCCATTGACTGTTTTTAAATCATCAAAGGAAGTGGCACCTCGGACATGACTTAGGAGCACCCGCAAGTAGTACCTCTCTCCTTCAGCAGGGTGTGCATACACCAGTCTTCCAATCTGTATTCTCTTAGTTCTTCTCTTTTGCCACTTTTTTTCCCCGAAATCCACCTGTAGTGTTCTGGGAACTCTCTGTATAGCCATTTTCGTGCATCTGGAAACTTCCGGTTCATCTCAAAGTACTCGGTAAGCATGGATTTGGAAGAAGATGGCCGAGCGACAACTTCTTCTAGATTTTCATAAGCCTTAAATGCGACTGTATGCATATTTGGCAAATGAAGCTGGAGCTGCAACACAGATGGACTAACACCAAACATTCTAAAACCAAAAACCCTGTAAATAGCCTCTGGAGGAGATATAAAACGTGCATCCCTGTATTGTCGAATTTCATTGATGATTCCCCCATCATTGATAATATCCTGCTCGAATGAAAATGATGCCTTATCATGCCCTTTGTAGATGTATTTGAATAAGTACTTGACTGCGCTGATGCTAGAGCATGCTTCGACATTAATGTGGCAGTTATATGTCATAAGCAAAAATGGGTTGTAAGGCACCACCCATCTATTGTCCAAATCAGATCCTCTGGTCTTAACTTTAACACCATCGTCCCTCCTTCTATAGATGGGATATGAGTCATTCCCTTGTAATGTAGCATCACAAAATTCTCTCGGGTAATGAAACCGACATTGTTTATCTATCATGCAAGGGCAATTTTTATTTAGCTCACCACATGGTCCGTGCAACATGTGTTTGACCACCAGATCATGGAGAACAGGATATTCCGCTTTGTCCGGTATCTCTGCAGATATCACCCGATCATAGTCATCCGGTGTCCTTAACTTGCTATTTCCTTTCATGATTAGAAGTATATGTTCATGCGGGAGACCTCGTTTCTGAAACTCCGTGACATGTACATAAGCCGCGACTTCTCCGAAATGCTTACGCTTAGTCAGTAAGTCCATCAAATGTCGTTGTTTAGCTTTGTATACTCTTGCCACGAGGTCTGGACGGTCTTGAGGCAACTGTCCTGGCAATAATTCCTTAGTTATCTCCTCCCAGTGGGGATTGCATGTCATCGTGATAAAATAATCCGGTTTACCCCACCGTTGAACTATTGCCATCGCATCCAGGAACCTGCGCTGCATGTCACGGTCCCCACCAGGAAATGTACGTGGAAGAACGATTCTCTTCCCAATCCGATCACCACGTGACTCGCCAACAATCACGGTGTCAACAAGACCCTGTAATAGAGCAATAATTCATGGCAATTATTACACAATGTTTAAGCAAAGATTGCGTCATCTATAATGTAATTGTATTATAAGATAAACACAAGCGCGTTACCTGGTAGAGGTCAGCGCGTATAACCTTTTGGTTTTCTGGCTTTGAGTACCAGTCAAGCCTCATTGTCTCAATCTTGATGTACATGTCAACAGCCCACTGCTGGAAAAGGCGGCCCCCGAACAAGACGATGTTTAAAAGCTTTTTTCGGACCTGCATCTTGAAGCAATAGTACTCCCTTGCGCTAACATATTTTCTGGATTGTGTTGCATTTATCTCATTGTCACCAAAATCCTCGTCATCATCTGGGTCATCTTCCTTGTCATCTAAAATTCGATTTACAGCATAAATATTGGTACGATTCTAATCATACATGATTAAAAAATAGCAGCGACCAATACCTGTAGGTAATCCTTGTTGTACAGAATTATGCATGGAAACTTTATTTGTCTCATTGTCACCAAAATCCTCCTCATCTGGGTTATCTTCCATGTCATCTAAAAATTGATTAACAACATAAATATTGGTACTTTTCTAATAATACATGATAAAAATAGCTACGTTTGTAGGTAACAGCTTACCTGAAGCAAAATGAGACTGTTGGTTTCCTTGTTGTACAGAATTATCGTTTGTATCTTGGGCTGTGTCATTGGGGGATTCATTATATGGCATCCAACGATTCCAACCGGTCTCCCCACGTGGGAAGAATAATGGATATGACAATGGGTCGTAGCACCCATAGTATGCTCTAATATACATGGTTTGGTCCCCTTTTCCATACACGACAACACTCCTATCAAAGGTATTTTGTGGATCGCTCCCTTCAACCCATATTGCTGCCACCTGAGAAGTAGTAGGCGCATTGTACCTTCTTTGATCAAGGCTTATATCCGTGTTTAGTGAGATTCTATATTCATCTAGATTTGGAACACCACCAAGGCTCTTAAAAACTTGTGCATAAGGGTTATCCTTTAGTATTTCCAGAATTTTCCGTATGAGATCTAGCCTAAGATTCGGAGACCTCTTAACCCTGTGTAACAAGTTTTCATCTGTATCATAAATATAGAGCTGCAAATGCCTAGGGCCATGATCACCAGACAGCAGATCATCAAGAGCGTGGTACAAAGCCCCACAGGCACGAAATGTATATACTCCAGTTCTTGCAGCAGTGCTGACTCGACGATCAAGGGTGACTCCAAGACTTGTAAATGAGAAGTGTGAGTTGAAATATCGTATATTCTCTCTGAAATATTTAGCATCCTCATCATGTTGACTTGTAAACAACCGTTTCAACTCTTCAGGAACCTCTGGAGTAAATATCTTGACTTTACCCTTTCTGCAACAAAATGCAGGTCCCTCGAATGGAAATCTTAATGCGTCACAGTGGCGGCAGTCACTAACTTTTCTGAGAACATGGTGCTTTTTAGGTAGGTTTCGGTAGATGCTATCACCAATATTGTTTATTGGCATTCCAGGAGTTTTTTGTCGTTCTTCTCGGTACGATTCGTAAGAGACACCTAGAAATGTAACATGAGCATTAATTTAAGAAATAGTATAGGAACAAAGGTGAAATTATAATTCTATATTTCAAGTCTTAGTTTGTGTAAATATACATACGTCGTCCCATGAATATCCTTTCTTCCTCATCAAGATCATCTTCTTCTGTGATTCCATCATTATGTATGCCGTCCAAGCATTCTAGTAGGAAAGACATTGTTTCTGAGTCGATATTTTTTGGAAATAAGAGACATCGAAACTATAAATGGGATGTTATATACCTTCTAAATTTGATGTTGTATCAGTGGTCTCAAATATTCCGTATGCATCCTCTGGTTGGTCACTACCACTACCACCTATGGAATATGTAGAAGATTAAAATTTGAAGACTTCAAAATGTATGTAGTCAAAATTACATTGTATAAACAAAGGCATGTCAATGGAAGATAAAAATCGTGTTAGAACACATGAGTAAATACCTGTTTTTATCTTTGCATTTGCTTCTCTTTCTTGCTCATGATGCATTCGCTCTCGGTCGCCATCCCTTAATTTGCTTGTTGTAAGGCTTTGCGGTGTAACACTTGTCATATTCACCAGCATTTGCTCATCTTGGGTATCACTCATAATTTTGTGTGTTGTACCAACACGCCTTGCCATGCTATACTCACACATCTTCTTCTTTTTTGCATCAATCTGTCGAGGTCTCATTGAAGAATATCGTACCCTATCATTTAGCCTTTTCAAAATTGTTGTTTTTATATTGCCTGGCTCATCAAGTACAACGGTACCTGGTGATGTGTGGGATAACAAATTAGGCAGATCCAATTCAAAAAATTGATGTAATCCTATTTAATATAATAACAATCATTAGGCGTGTATACATGTGGTGCACATCATTAGAATGTGGTAGTGATGATTAATATGTTTTTGGGAATCTAGCAGACCATACAGTACTCCAATTTGTAATAGGTATGTATGTTTACAATGGCACATTAACCCAATATAAACTTACTTTGTTGATCTGTTGATGGTGCAGGAGCGTCAAGATTTTGAGTTGTTAATCGTTGGTATGAGTTGTCCCTGTGGAGCCAGTCACTGTCATCATCTGTAGTCATAGATGGCTCCATGACTGGAGTAGCAACAACTCTGGGCGTCCCTGCCATCTGTGTGACTACGGATTGTTTTGATCTTATTGCACAAAAATCTAGAGGTAAAGCAACATATTAGCAGCAATCAGATTCACTTATCATGTAATGAAGTATCTATTGGCCATACCAGGCGACACCAATGGTCTTGACGCTCCAAGTTTAGCCATGTTCGGACTGGGAGTTGCATTTTTCTTTTGTTGGCGGGATATCCGCATCTTCTCCAGGTATGTTGTTTTCTGCTCATCAGTAAGTCGGGCGTACCATCTTTGACCTATCTTTTCTTTAGCAATTTGTGGCAACGGCTGATCGACTTATATTATCAGATGCAAACAATAATTTTGATGTGATTTGATCATTTGAGCATAAGATGTCATGAGTGAAACGAAAAGCACGGTGGTTCGTTGATATTAACAGTCATACCTGATCTAGCTCTCTTTTGTTGTCGTGATGCCCGCAGGTTATTTAGGTATTCAACTTTCTTCAAATCTGGCAGTTGGGAATACCATGGTCTTTTACCGGTTGTTGCCTTTGTACTATCATGTGCAGTGCTCGTGGAGCCTGAACTCCCAGTGGGAGGAAAGTTTGGCAGGTCTTTAAACGGTGAACTTTCCTCCATGGTCAAAGTCGATGGCGAGGCGCACCAAGTCTCGGCGTAGTCGTCAGAACGGTGGACCGTGGCAATGTGGAGGACGGGCAGAGATTTCGAGCATTGGAACCTGCAATCAAGATTGAGCTTTGACTTTGTCGGAGGGAATCACGTCCTTTTAATATGTTTGCTGAACGTGAAAGGATTCCGTGTTGGGCAGCATCACGGGTGATCGAGCAGAGTTTGCATCGGAGGAGGTATGGGACCGTGTATTTGGAATAATATTATTTCTACTCTTATCCGGTGTGCTACTCCGTGTTGTAGCCTTTTCCGATCGACTATTCCGTGGATTAATTTTTTTTCCTGGCCGATCGTGGCCTTTGTCCGATCGTGGCCGATCAGGACTGCTCCCTTGCGTTACCTTTTTTCGTACTGTTGGTTCCGATCAACGTAGATCATTGATCTAAAATCAAACGGACAAGATCAAAAGTGTTTGCTACTCGACATCTGGACAATCTAGATCGTTGATAGAAAATTAAACGGACGAGATTAAAAGTATCCCAACATGTTTGCTCTTTTAATAGTAGGATAGATAATGTTTGTTCTCTTGTTGATGCTTTGCAAATATAACGATGTTTGAAGCAAGGCTTGTATATCCTACATGAAGACATTATGGTTATCTTTGATTAGTTGTGTGTATATTACCAAAGAAAAAACTGCTAATGTGAATTTGTGCGCTTTAGTACTCCCACGGTCTAGCAACTACTCTGAATCTCGTTTTCCACCACGAAACAGGCTTTCGTCCCGCTTTATAAATAAAGCAACGACCACCATACAACAAAGCATACAAACGCAACACCACACAAGCTGGAGCCAACAGCAAAACACGCCCAAAACAGAAACAAATGGAGACAAAGGTTGGAAGACTAAACTAAGGTGACCTGCAACCGTTGCGCCTCTGCGGAAAATTACCACCACGCTCGTAGCACCGAATCGTCGAGTACCAAGCAGCACCTTCAGGAAGGAAAGCAATCGCTGCTACCCGGACCGACACACCGGTCCTAGGGTTTCCCCCGGCACACAGAGAGAAGTAGATGGAGGGTAGCCACGACGCCCTTCAAGAAGGAAAGATGTCACTCAAAGGCGGCACCGCGACGGTGTCGGATGAACCGACAAGCATTTCTCCCGAAAACCCTATCCACAACCCCAGATGATCCATAGCATAAGAGCCCCACAAGGACAAAACCTCGTCATCTCAGACTCGCCGCCCGCCAATTTGCGCCACCACGGTTACGAAGCCGCCATCGTCGTCTTACCGAAGCTACCGACGCAAGGTCTGCAAGACGGAGGCAAGGGGTAGCTCGACACAGGGTCAGCAGTACCGCAACCGCCCGGGAGGGAACTGCCTCCACCGCCGAAGACGGTAGTCGACCGGACGTAGTCGCACAACACACCAGTCCCAGTCGGGTCCGGCCACACTGCCAGTCCCAAGAGGGTCCGGCCGGGCCCGAATCGGGCCCGTAAAGTCAGCCACCACGCTGCAACAAGGGCAGTCGCCGTCGCTGTTGCACCCCTGCACGAACATCTTCACCTCCATCTTGCAGTCATCGTCGTCGTCTCTTCACGAACTCTGGCCCGGGCCTGCAAGGCGGAGCACACAACAACACTGGAACCAGGGACAACGGCATCGCAACCTTGCGGGAGGGAACAACCTCCACCACCGAGAGGCGGTAGTCGACCGGACAGAGCATCAGACGCACACCAGGGCCACGTTGGCCTGGCCGGACCTAAACAGGCCCGTAAAGCTTCCTCTACCCCGCTGCAACAGGCAGGATGCAGCACCACCATCCCCTGTTCTTGCGTCGTCGTCGCCGTCAAACACAGGAAGCATCGCAGCAGCAAGCGAGCCGGCCCGCCCAAGCCCAGATGGGGCCCGAAGGGCCCAGATCTGGGCTAGGGGGCCTCGACCGCGCCGCACCGGACCTGCTGCGCCCCGCCAGACGCCGGCCTCGCCGCACGCCGGCGCCACCGCACCAGAGCCGCTCGGAGAAGCCCGAGCCAGAGCCTCTCGAAGTGCACCGCCGCCTGAGCGAGACCGGGCCCCGACCCGCTCGCAGGGACGCGGGGAATTGCTGGCCGCCGCCGCCGGCGCCGCCCAGGCACAGCCCGGCGACCCAAGCCGGCGGCGGCGACGAGGGAAGAGGGATGGGAGGAGGAGGTTGGGCCGGGGACGGGGACGGCGCTCCCGTCGCCCTCGGGGGGGGGGGGGGGCGAGAGGAGCGCGAGGGAGGAGGGGGAGAGGGCGAGGCGGCGCGGGCCGGCCGGCGGCGGCGGCTAGGGTTAGGGTTGGGAGAGGCGAGGTTCGCGAGAGGAGAGGTTAGACCAGGTTCGCGAGAGAAAACTTGAATCTCGTTTTCCAGATACCAAGAAACCAAAACAAACTTATAAATGTGTGATTAATTGCTTGAAAAGCCCAGCGTGTGGGGAACTAATTAAACATGTCGTGTGTCTCTTTCTTTTTGACTACATGCAATATTCGCATTAGTTAGCACCATTGTACGAAGCAGAAACCAAATCAGTTTTTGACTACATGTTAAATATCCTTGATTCTCTTTTTGGCATGATGAAAAAACATTAGTGCGTCATTGCCACACCGTGATGTATGCCTGTCTTACATTCTTCTCTTAGATTAATGTTTGCAAAATAATATTTGTACTTCTTCGAGAAAAGAGTGGAGCGCTTAGCAGGTGCAATTAGGGATTATGGATTAAAATTGAGCGAAAACGGGAAAATTGATCGTTGCCACGTTTATCTACGTGTTTTTAAGGAGGGAAACATATACGGAAATCTCTAAAAAGGAAACGGAAGATGATCCTACCGGAAATGAATGGCAACAATACAATGCAGACACATATGTGAAACAAAAGCAACAAATTTAAATGCTAAGATACTACAAGTATTATGATTATCATGGACATACAATAAAACTTTACTAATGTGCAAAAGTTTACAACTTTTTTTTTTAACTTTTCTACTGCCGGGGAGTCCCCCACAGCCTCATTTTCTCCCTCTTTATTAAAAATAACAGAAAAAGATTACAAAATATTTACAGAAAAGGAAAACAAACTACAGCCTAGGAGTCAAATTAAGTTGTCAAGCCATGATGACAAAAGAGAAATGTCAGTGCTCTTTGCCCTATATTTGAGCAAACTAATCTCGTGAACAAAACAAGATTTCTAGCCTCTAAAAGTTGGTCTGATATTCTTGAAGATCCATCCGTTTCTCTGTTTCCAAATAGCCCAGCATGCCAGAATCACTATCTCAGTAAAACATGGTCCAGA
This sequence comes from Poa pratensis, assembly GCA_947311845.1. Taxonomy (NCBI): domain Eukaryota; kingdom Viridiplantae; phylum Streptophyta; class Magnoliopsida; order Poales; family Poaceae; genus Poa; species Poa pratensis. Next base: position 44,909,187 of record CAMZMU010000064.1, read on the forward strand.
GAAACTCTTTTTAGCGGCCAGCAGCACTTGTGAAGGGGTGCCTCCAGGGTTTCATGGGATCTGCAGATAATTCCATACCCTTGTGCTAAACATACAATTGAAAAACAAGTGCCTCCAATCTTCTAACTCATGAGAAGCACACATAACGCAATCGGAGCTGTTTGAGACAAACCAGTGTCTCCTGATCAACATCTCTTGTGTGTTGATTCTGTCATGTAAGATTAACCAAGCAGAAAAATTGTGTTTCGATTACTCTTCCATATCCAGCAAGAGGCAGCATCTGTAGGGATATGCTGGAAATGAAGCTTGTAGACCTTGCTCGGCTTAAATGATGAGGATTGGACCTCTAGGGTGGCCCGATCTTCACGGATTGACGGAGGATGTGGACGAACGCACGCAAGAACACGAGGAACACGAAGAACACCAAGAAGAACGCCCCGAACACAAGAACACACACAATATACAAGAACCGTTTCCCTTACCGGTCGGTCCAACCGGCCCAATAGAATCCACACGAAGGTGGGAGATCGGCAAGTAGATACAAGAAGGGATCTTGGACGGTTGTTTCTCCAACGGCCAACCAAGCCGCTCCAATAAAGTCACCCGAGGATGAAAGATTGGCGAGTAGTCAAACTACAAGTAGAGGTCTTGAATCCACGAAGGGATCTTCTCCACAAGGGGAGGAACCATCCCCGCAAGGGGAGGAAGGAGACCGTCTTGAGGTGGGAGCCTAGCTCTACTCTAATCTCAAAACATAGTCTATCTAGATCTGAGATGGGGAACTCCTATTTATAGTGTTGACCAAAAGGGGGTAGGTGGGGGAGGTTACATGGGCCTCCAACCCGTGCTGGACCCGCAGCGGCGGTACTACCACTGGGTCAAGCGGTAGTACCGCTGGTGCGGGCAGGTTTCGCTTTTCCCACCTCGGCGGTACCGGCGGCGGTACCGCCAGCGGTACCAGTTGGTACCGCTGAAGCGCTCCGAAGCCGGTTCTGGCGGTAGCTGCAGCGGTAGCAGTGGCGGTAGCTCTCGGGCGGTAGTACCGCTTAACCCAGCGGTACTACCGCCGCCTGGGTCTTTTCTTCTCTTCCTTCTTCTCTTCCAAGCCACCGTCTTGTCGGCCTTCGTTCCTCTTGCGCCTTGGCCATCTTCCCGTGGCCTTGTACCCTTGGTGACACACCTAACAATGCAATGGGAACAATGGTAAAGTAGTATAACGTCCAAAGGTGACATATGGTGAATCACATAGTGGAATGAGTTCACCTTTGAGGTCCATTGTGACTTGTAATGTATTGGAGTGCTTGACATGGTGATGGACGTATGTCGGGCTACATCGTCTCCCCTCCCTTTAAAAAAGAGTCGTCCTCAACTCTTGCTCTTCATCACCATGCAAAGGAGGTAGATGTGTTGTCGAAGAATTGGAATTCACCATGCCTCCAAACATCAAAGACCAAGCAAACCATGTGTGTGCAAGAAAGAGGAGCATATCAACAATGACATGTCCATTCTTCGTCATAGCACCGTTAGCACAACACAAGAATATGAAAAGGTAGTGCAAGTGCAAGGTCAAAGTGCAAGCAATCCAATGGAACATCTTCAAAATGTAGGCACACAAAAACTCCATGAAAAACACACAATGAAGAATGTCCAAAATATCATCATGGTGGCAAACAAAGCACATGAAAGAGCAAGTTTTCAACATAATTGTTGCAACACCAAATTGGTAGAAACCAATAAACTCATGACAAGACATGCATAAAATGTCATTATGGTTGCAAACAAGCCATTGGAAAGAACAAGTGTTCATCATATTTGAGGCAACACATAAATCATCCATGTGAAAGATCAAATAAACATGCTTGTCATATAGGAGACCAAAAGCAACATCATGATTGCAAACAAACCAAAAGCAAGAGAAATTGTTCAACTTGTTTGATGCAAGACATGGTAAGGGTATTAGAGCCGGGTTCGATCCACGACTCAAGTGTATGCTCTCAAGAGCTCGTATTGTCAACTCATGCTCAATTGAGGTTGACATGATCATGCGGTTTCCGGCACACACAAGACAACATATGAAGAAGTTATGTGCACGGTAAATGAACACATCATCCATCATGAAGTGTCTCTTCATTTGCATATCACCAACCACACAAAAATCAATTGGAAAATATGACATATGTGGATAGTCACTATGCAAAGTGAAGGATGGAACAAGGTCCATAAGAGAAAACGAAAGATCTCCAAAAAGTGAGAAAGCTATGGGGCAATCTCATTATCAAGCATTTCAACATTAGTGCAAGCAACACATGTGAAAGAGAAATTGTTCAACATGTTGCAAGCAACAATGGGTGCAAAGTGGAAACATTCATAACACGGCATGCTCATGGCAAAATCATCACAAATAGGTAATTCCGCATGATCAACATTGGTTTCAAACAAAGTATCACATGGAATAGGAACGAATCATATGATGGGGCAAGAAAATCGTCCATAGCATGCAAGCAATCATAGTTCCTCATGTCCACTAGGGGATCATGGTCACATCAACACCCATACCTTTGTATTCCCGCTCATGTGAAGTAGGTGTTGAAGTACTAGGGGCTTCCATGTAGCCGACTTGTTCATCTTGAAGTAGACATGGGTGGCATCATCATCATCCTCCATGTACATCTTCTCCATTTGAGGCACCGTCAAGTCGAGGAGTGGCGTCTCATCATCCATGGAACTTAGCACACAATGAGAAAACACACTAGAGGTAGAGGTTAAGTTGTTAGAAATCGAAATGGCCTCACAAGACCTATCACCTACCTCTCTCAACTCAAGTGGTGTATCACTCATTCCCTCAAAGTGAAAGCACTCAAACTCACATATGGTGGAGGCACTCAACTCACTCTCATTCTCACTCAAGTGGGCTAAGTGGCTCTCATTCTCACATGGGATTGGTACCATCTCATCACTCAAGCTTATAGGGATATGCTCGGTTTCCTCATCTCCATACGCCTCCAAGGTTGAAGGGAAACTCCCATGCTCAACCTCCACAACCATCTCGCCTCCAAAGGTCAATGCCATAGTGTAGGCATCATCACTCGACTCCATTGCCGAAGGGAATATCCCATGCTCGGCATCATCATCACTTGACCCATGGTCATAGGTGATAGCATTCTCCATGCTCGCCTCCTTGGTCGAAGGGAAAATCCCATGCTCGACCGTCTTCTCACCATCTTGGTCTTCATTTGTGCACTCCCACATCATGTGACCTCTTCGATTGCATATTGGGCACAAGAGATTGGGACATTCTCGTGGATCATGGTCTTGGCCTTGGCAATTGTCGCATGTGAGGTCTTCATCTTCCCATATAGGGGCCATTGTGGTGGTGGCACTAGGAGTAGACACCATGTCATGTGAGGGGCTTGAGAAGGGCGCCCATGTAGTGGTAGCACTTGGTGTAGATTCCATATGAAGAGAAGTGCTTGAGAAAGGCGCCAAAGGAGAAGTGGCCTCACGTTTGTGACCATGTTTCTTCCGGCGTCGACGTTGGAATTTCTCGAAGAAGTTGTCTATGCCGGCCATGATCTCATCAAACATGGAACTTGTAGGTCTTGTTGGCGCCGATGTAGTGTTAGCACGAAGGGACACCATAGGTTGCGCCTTTGTCGCCGTCTTCTTCTCACGTCGACGTTGGCGCTCTTGAGTGGAGGGGTGTCGCCGGAAGTCATTCAGATGCTTCTCCTCATGTTGGCGTCGGCGTGCTTGTTGCTTTGGTGACCTTGTCTTGGAGCTCCCACTCGAACTTGGTGATATGTTCCGCAGCTTGGCGAGTGTGGAGATGTCGTCTTGGAGCTTGGACAAGTTGTGGTCGACCTTGGCATCTTTCTTGTGGCGCCTTGATGAGCTAGATGGGCCTTGACTTGGCTTGGCCTTGTCGATGCACTTCTTGTGTCGCCTTCTTGTTGTTGAAGGAGAATGTCGAAGCTTGTCGCTCTTGGCGATGGCCTTGTCATGGCTCCTTCTTGAAGTTGATGGAGATTGGCGAAGCTTGGCACTCTTGGAAGTAGATGGAGCTCCATAGGATGAACTCATGGTGGCCTTCTTGTCGGAGCACCGTCTTGAGCTTGAACCATAGAAGTAGGTTGTGCCATGACGCTTGATGGTGCCGCTCTTGAACATGGTGGTGATGGGGGTCCTCTCCTCTTGCATGTTGTCGAAGTCGTCGCACATGCTACAAGAGTAGTAGTCGTAGACGTTCTCCACCATGTCATCGGAGTGGTAGTCGTAGTAGTGGCGCTCCACCATGTCGTTGTTGTCGAAGTTGGTACCATGTGATGAGGCATGTGAAGACACTTGCGCCTCATTGTCGTTGGAGCTTGTGTAGTCGGAGTTGTGGTATATTCTTGTGTACTTGGAGTCGATACAATTTGATGAAGGTTGCTCAAAGTCTTTGTACCGCTCCATGTTGGTGAAGCTTGAGCAATCGGAGTCGTAGCGGAAGTCTTGGTGATGCTCCATCATGTCATGGGGGTCATTGTCGGTGTAGTCGTCGTAGTAGTCCCCCATGTCCTCAATGCTTGGGGCATCATAGTACATGTGACTCATCGTGTAGTCCTCCTCATAGGCTCCATAGTTGCATTCGCTCTCCCTAGACATGTCAACTCACAAGACAAGTGTATATATGTGGAGTGGAAAGGAACTAGAACACAACCTCTCACCTTGTAGATAGTATTGGACGTCGTGGACAACCAAGGGAAACGATCACAAAGTAAAGTGCTTGTGTTCAAGTATCCAAAGCAAACTCCAAAACACACACGGCTTAAAAGTTGATAGGAAGGTATGAAGTGGCTAACGAAACAAACAAACCCGCCGACAAGTATATTGTCAAAGGTAGAGAAAATCCACAATGATCAAATTACCAAGGAAACTCCAACCACAAAGTATCAAGAAACACACACAAGAGCGAATGATGGGGTTGGGCAACCAAGAGGGCGAGCACTCAAAGATAGGCAACCTAACGAAGACTACGTGCTCCAATGTCACCCAACACAAGAGGGACGCTAGCTCAATTGCTTTTTGTGGGCAACGGATTTGCACAAGAGTTAACACTCACACTCACTTTGGCGGTCTTAGCTTGGTCGCAACCTACAAGAGATGAAACTTGGCACCACTTGATTCTTATCTTTTCTCTTTTTTTTTTTTTTTTGCTTTTTGACGATGATTCCTTCTCTTTTGCTAGTGCCAAGCTCTCTAACGATACACATTCGCCAATACTTTGAAGACAAACACTCAACACGTGCAATGACTCGCAATATCACCGAGCTAGTCCAATAGGTTAAGTTGCGCGAAAGGAAGAAGGGCTCACAACGGAAATGATGGTGGGGGAAATGTCGAGTCCTTGGTGGCGTCGTCGCTTGGCGTTGATGATGCGTGGTTGCAGAAGCTTGTAGATGTCGTAGACGTAGAGCACACCAAGAAAGGACTCAAACCAAAGAGGAAATGCCAAAACGAACCGAGGAGAAAGAAAAATTTCTGCAAAAATTGGCCCTGGCGGTAGTACCGCTTAACCCGGCGGTAGTACCGCTGCGGCGGTAGTACCGCTGAACTGGCGGTAGTACCGCTGCGCACGAATCTGCGCGAGTTTGACTCGAAATTGGGCGGAAATGGGCTCCAAAAATTCCTCGAATTCGTGGGAAATCGGCAAAATTGAGGCTAGGGAACGCAAACAAAGGTGGAGGGGGTCCTAAAGCAACAGATCCATGGACAAAAACTACCAAAAACGCAACGAATCGACAGATCGGCTCGAATCTAGGCAAGGCTATTTTTGGTGGAAATTTTCGAATTTCTCAAAAACGAAGAAAAATTTGGTGGATTTGTGGGGGAAACAAAGTCAAATCCGTGGCAACCATGCTCTGATACCAAATGATGAGGATTGGACCTCTAGGGTGGCCCGATCTTCACGGATTGACGGAGGATGTGGACGAACGCACGCAAGAACACGAGGAACACGAAGAACACCAAGAAGAACGCCCCGAACACAAGAACACACACAAGATACAAGAACCGTTTCCCTTACCGGTCGGTCCAACCGGCCCAATAGAATCCACACGAAGGTGGGAGATCGGCAAGTAGATACAAGAAGGGATCTTGGACGGTTGTTTCTCCAACGGCCAACCAAGCCGCTCCAATAAAGTCACCCGAGGATGAAAGATTGGCGAGTAGTCAAACTACAAGTAGAGATCTTGAATCCACGAAGGGATCTTCTCCACAAGGGGAGGAACCATCCCCGCAAGGGAGGAAGGAGACCGTCTTGAGGTGGGGAGCCTAGCTCTACTCTAATCTCAAAACATAGTCTATCTAGATCTGAGATGGGAACTCCTATTTATAGTGTTGACCAAAAGGGGGTAGGTGGGGGAGGTTACATGGGCCTCCAACCCGTGCTGGACCCGCAGTGGCGGTACTACCGCTGGGTCAAGCGGTAGTACCGCTGGTGCGGGCAGGTTTCGCTTTTCCCACCTCGGCGGTACCGGCGGCGGTACCGCCAGCGGTACCAGTTGGTACCGCTGAAGCGCTCCGAAGCCGGTTCTGGCGGTAGCTGCAGCGGTAGCAGTGGCGGTAGCTCTCGGGCGGTAGTACCGCTTAACCCAGCGGTACTACCGCCGCCTGGGTCTTTTCTTCTCTTCCTTCTTCTCTTCCAAGCCACCGTCTTGTCGGCCTTCGTTCCTCTTGCGCCTTGGCCATCTTCCCGTGGCCTTGTACCCTTGGTGACACACCTAACAATGCAATGGGAACAATGGTCAAGTAGTATAACGTCCAAAGGTGACATATGGTGAATCACATAGTGGAATGAGTTCACCTTTGAGGTCCATTGTGACTTGTAATGTATTGGAGTGCTTGACATGGTGATGGACGTATGTCGGGCTACATCATTAAACCCCCCATTACCAAGTGTGCAGATCCATGCATCCTTCTTATTTGCATCCATAGTGATGCCCTGTGTCAATGCCTGCAACGTTGCGTATTCAACATGAGCTTCCACAGACAAGGGCAGGTGGAAGTGTTGCAGCTGATTTTCAGACCGAAAAAACTCAGCTACCGACTGTAGCTTATCAATTGCAAAGGAGAAAAGTCGTGGAAATCGATCCTCCAATTTGCCATGTAACCAATTGTCGGACCAGAACAATATGGTGATCCCATTGCCTACTACACACTTGGTTATTGCTATGTATGCATCACTGAGAGCAAAAAAAAACCCTCCACCAGAATGAACCAGAAACTATCACAGCATGGGGCACAGTATTGTAGTAGTAAGCATCTTTAACTAATTGAACCCATGGAGTGCTATCATCATTATAAAACTTGTGCAGGTGTTTCAGAAGCAGAGCCACATTTTGCACCTTTAGATCAATAATGCCCAGACCACCTTTATTTTTTGGCCTACATATCATATCCCATGCTGCCAGAGAATTAACTTTAGCTTTGTCTTTCTTTCTCCATAAACAGTGTCTTCTGCCCCTATCAATAACCTCTAGCAGTCCCACTGGCAGCTGCAGGCAAAGCATGTAAAATGTGGGCAGGGATGAGATAACATAGTTGACTATTACTAGTCTGTCACCATATGACAGAAAAGAGGTGGTTGCAGTAAGCCTTCTCTCCACTCGATCAGTCAGTGGTGACATTTCCCTTATAGTTGGTCTAGTTGTGCCCATTGGAAGACCTAGATATGTGAAAGGCATTGTTCCAATTTTACACTCAAAGAATTCAGCAAGCTCTTCCATTTCTTCCTGAGTAACATTGACTGGCATCATTGATGATTTGTGAAAATTAATTCTCAGTCCAGTAAAAGAGGCATATATATTCAGTATTTCCTTGAACACCTTCAAATCCTCCTTTTTAGCAGGCAACACCACAATTGTGTCGTCAGCATACTGGATTATGGGGAAATCCTTTCTCAGAGGTATAGGTGCTGATAGGAGACCATCTCGATATGCTTTATTAACTAGGCTTTGTAACAGATCCGCACCTTCAACAAAAAGGAGAGGAGATAAAGGGTCTCCCTGTCGAACACCTCTTTTACACACAAATGGCTTCCCAGGTATGCCATTGAGCAGCACAGCAGAGGAACCAGAAGATAAAATCTCCTTTACCCATGTGATAAATAAATCTGGAAATCCCTTGACTTTCAGAACCTGGATAATTGCCTCGTGATCTAATGTGTCGAAAGCTTTCTCGAAATCAATCTTAAGGATGACTACTTTCCTCTTTGACTGCTTGCACTGGAATATAAATTCAAAAGCCCATGCTAAGCAGTCATGTATTGTTCTTCCTTTTATAAACCCATACTGGTTATCATGTATGAGGAAAATGGGATTAGGGAATTAGATATTTTGGTGGATACGATTGAGTTAGGCCAAAAGATGAGAGAGAGTGAGAGGGGTAGGGTCTTCTCTAAGGGTTACGGGGTTGCATATAGGCCACGGGCTATTGTCAACCACCGTTAGAATAGATATATTTATTGGAAACAGAGAAAATTAAATTATCCGTGCGCAAAATATTGGTAACAGCATTAAAATTATTGTGGCCAATGTAAGCTCCGCATAGGTGGCCCATTGTGATAGGCCTAGTCGTTCTCACGCCATTATGAATAACTGTGTAACATCCCAAAAATATTAATCAGTATTATTATTCCAAAAATGAGAGCCAACAAAAACTTTTGCTTAATTATATGTGTTGATCTCATATTGTTGCTTGTGTGGTTTATTTCTTGCTAGTTATGTGTTGTTTGCTCTAAATAAAGACATGAAGAAAAGAAGAGAAATAAAATAAAAAGAAAAGCAAGAAAATAATGTGACAAGTGTCACATAAAATTCTCCAAGTGAGAAATTGTTTTCCTTTACAATAAAATTCAGAGGAGTGGTAATGTAAACACTCCCATGTATCCTTACTACTTTTATCTCAAACAATATTTTAAATTAGTTTTAAAATTCAAAAGTAAAATTCAATTGGAAATAAAACCAAATTCAATAATTAAAACCCTATGAACAAAAATGATTCAAAACATTTTATTTTGTAAAGCCAATTTTTGTGAAGCTTCTGCATGCCATGGGAAGGCTTCACAAATTTTCTTGAATTTTTATAAATAGATTTAGTGCCCTAATTAAATTCGAGAAAAGCTTCTGGTTTGAAAAACAAAAGAAAGAAATGAAAAGGAGAGAAGCCAGGGGGTTTTCTGCAAAACCTTCTTCGCCTACCTCTCCGTCGCCGTGTCGACGCCGCACGCCGCGCGCCTCGCCGTTCCCTGGGCCCCCCAGGCCCCCCCTGCTCGCGTCCACCCTCACTCCCGTGCCTCTGCACCCTCTGCCTCGCAGAGGAGGGCACTCGAGCCCTCTCCCATCGTGATTACGCCGCGGTTCCCCGACGACCGCCGCGGAGGAGTTGGACGGCGCCGGCCAAATTGGCCCCCCCTCGCAGCTCCTCGACACGCGATCAGCTACGCCGTGCACCCTAGCTCCATCCCGGACCCCCCAGACAGCACGCACCGGCCTCTCCCGCTCTCTGGACGCCGCTGGACCGCGACCACCGTGCGCCGACGATGCGCCTATATAGCTCGACCCCGCACCTCACGAATTCTCCACCCCTTCACCCCTGCTTCCCTCCCTTGCTTCACCACCTCACGTACACCGCCAGGAGAGCAGAGCCGCGGCTGCTGAGCCGCCGCTGCTCTGGATTTCTTCCCGAGAAGCTCCGCCGGAGCCGTAGGTGAGCACGACCACGGCCGTGCCGTCCTGCTGCTCCATTCTCCCCTCTGACCCCTCTACGCTGTTGCCCGAGCTCACCGCACTCACCCCATCCCTTTTCCCTTTGATTAGTGCCCAGACGCGACCGTTGGACCTCGCCGGAGTTGCTGTCCGTGGCCGTGGAAGATCGGCACCTCGCCGCCGACGAACCAGCCCTCCCCAGCAAGTGCAACTCGCGCCAAGGTCTTCCCCGAGCCTCCGCCGTCGATCTGCTTCATCACCACGACCTCCCGAGCCCCCTAGGTGAGCCAACCATCCACCTCGCCGTCGCCGGAGCTTCGGCGCCGCTCGTTTTAGGTCGCCGGAGTTCGTCGACGACGTGGGCTAACGTGAGCCGTTGGATCTTAATCCAACGGCAGCGTACCGATTCGTTTAGAATAGGAGTCACTGACGTGTGGACCCCACACGTCAGGTTTTTATTAGTTTCCCTCGCGCACCCAGTGTCGCTGACATGTAGGCCCCACATGTCATAACTTTCAACATTATCCAAACAGAGAGAAATTCTAATTTAGTTTTCTCTGGAAATTCAGTACTGGACCTAACTTCAAAAATCAATAACTTGAGATTTAGGCATCCAAATAAATCAAATCCAATTGTTTGAAAAGCTTATGAAAATGTTTAACCAACCCAATTGGTCTCATGTCATTTAATTAAATAGATAAAAAGTATTATTAAAAATACTACAGAAGGTTTAAATTCTAAACTTGTTTGTTTCTGATACTCTGTTAGTCCAAATAATTCCAAACCAATTTTGCTAGCTTAGTACTGCCATGTATTAGCTTCCCTAATTTTGGTAGAATTATTTGTGCAGTAATTTGTTTAGTAAAGTTGAAGTTTAAACACCCTTCTGCACTCAAACATTTAAATATGTTAAATGGTTAACCCAAATGATTTAGGACCAATTTTGTTAGGTCACATTTAGTCATGTTTAGTTACCCCTAAAAGGATTTAATTTTAGGAGCAACAGAACTTAATTGGTAGCTAAAACTTGATTATTAAGTTACTGGACTCAAACATTTGTGTAGGGAGTTTGGTAACTCAAATTAATCCAAACTCAATTGTGTTGTCTTCTACACATCAGTAGCTTTCTATAGAAATTTAGTTTGTATTTTTGTGACCAACAGAACTCAAGTTGTGCAATTAAACATGTTCCACAAGTTTCTGCCATAGTTTTGAACATAAATAAATAATGTTTAATTCAATGATTTTGAAACCAAATTGTATGGTTTGATGTGGGCAGTAGCTAATTGTGATGTTTGTGATTGATATGTTGTGATGCTTGCTTGAGTAGTTTAGTAATTGTTTGCATTGCTTGTTTGACGTTTAGACGAGAACGTTGCCGGAATCTACGAGGAGGGGGAATTCTCTGATCATCAAGCACAAGAACCCGAGAACTTTGCCGAGCAAGGCAAGCTACTCCCTGAGCTTGCACCTAAATACATATGCATCTACTTTGATCAAATGATTTACTCTTAAGGCATTGGTTTACAAAACCTTTTCAAAAGTATATGGATATTATTTTGCCACCCTATGTAGAAATATAAGGTAGTTTATATAAAACTATAGGATGGGAAACAATGTTGTTTATTCAAAACTCCTTTAAAAAGACTTGTGTGGTTATGGAATACCGAGATGTCGGTGTGAAGTAAAGAAGTGGAGAATGGTGATGTTTATGAAAAATGCACATTGTGTCCTAGTACTATGACAACCAATCTTACCCTGTGCGACCACATCTACCCACATATGGGAAAGGGCGTAGTCATATAATTTGCTCATATTAGTATGGGATGCCTCAACAACGAGGATGACCTCGTTCCATGAGGGGATGGTTTGGTGACCTACCCCTGACCTGGGTCCTAACACGTTGGTGGGAGGATTGAAGGGTTCGCTCGCCGGGCAGAACTACGAGTCCTCACACTTAGGTTTCCCGACGGGGAATCTGGACTGGGTGTAGATGGAAAGGATGATAAATTCGTAGCGGTAGGGTCCTATACTAGCATGAGCAAAGGACAGGCTATGGTCGGCGGCTTACTTCGCATACACCTTGTATGGCGAGACGTGGCAGACACGATGAGTTGCCGGATGGATGGGGGAAAAGCGTGCTACCTCTGCAGAGTGTAAAACTATTCGAATAGCCGAGTCCTCGGATATGGACAGTTGGGAGGCTGTCCTAGACCATGTGCAAGTTTTTGGAAAAGCTTTTAAGTTTAAAAGAAACTGAAATGGTGATGGTGTTACACAGCTATACCAAATGGAGTGGTATGAGTTGTTGGAATAAATGGACCATGGTGAGCCATGGTCAGAAAAGGAGGAGTTTTGGAGAAACAAAATGAGATGGTGACTTCTTTCAAAGATAGTTATAAAACTCTTCTTACCTTTTTCAATAAAGATATAGAGATGTTTTAAACAAATAAAAGTTGTAAGTTAAAATAAAACTAGTGCATACTCATGTTGGGGTAGTTTGCGAGTACATTCAAATGTACTCATATTGGTTTCGTCCCTGGCTATTGTCCTAGCCAGACTACGAGGAGGAGCACTACGCCGAGCAGGAATATGGCGACTTCTACGCAAACTAAGGATCTCCACAAGTCAGCTGCCTGTCGGGTCGTCATCGTTAGAATATGATGTCTACTACGCCGTAGCTTCCGCTGATATTTTGGTTTGGCCCATGAAGGCACCTATGTAAGACTTGGTCTAAATGACCATTTATGTAAGACTTTTTATTCGGTATTGTAATGGATGTAAACTTTGGTATCCAATTCGGATTATGTGCAACGACAGACTGATCACGGGATCGTTGTGTTAAGCATAATCGGGTATTTCGGACAGCTAGTCCGGGGTCCCCACAGACTTGGTATCAGAGCCATCCTGACTTTAGGAAACCTTAGTTAGCATGGTCGTTAGACAAATGTTACAAAAGATTAATTTCTAAAAGAAAGGAATGAAGTATTTTCGAAAACTGCTTATCTCCAATCCTCTTACTTATGCAAAATTTATTCTCATTAAACATTACATTTTCCTTGTATCCTTAAAATTTTGCAGACTTGTCATCTCATTAAACTTAAAATTTGCTTATTGTTACCTCACTAATTAAAATTTTGTACACTCATCATCTCACTAACTTAAAATTTTGCTTAAAAATTGTAGATGGCACTCCATTGGACCGAGTTCGTTCAGCTTGAGAAGGACAGCAAGCTGACGTTTGAGAGGGACTTGTTCGAGTTGAGCAAGCTGTTAGGTCGCCCCGCTCCAGAGTTTGAGGGAGCTCAGATTGACGTTCACGGTGTCGGAAGGCTGAGCTGGCTCATCAAGTCGTCAGTTCGCAGGAACATCAAGTCTCCCAGTTCCAGGACGCTCGTCTTCACCACCAAGGAGGCCACCTGGGTTGATGGTCTCTGTACTGCTACACAGAGGATGCTAGCCCGACTTTGTGAGGAGCACAAGGCGGAGTTAGTAGACTCCCGTTTCCGGTTCTACGGGAGGCGCAACTGCGACGGACACCCTACTCCTTCCCTTACCACCCGATGTTTGGGAGCTACATCATGGACATGGAGATCTTACTTCAGTGCACTCAGGATGATCTGTTGCGCACTAGGATTCAGCTTCACTTTGACCGCGAGTCGCTCGTTGAGCTTCGCGAGAACGAGGAGAAGCTGATGGAGGAGAAGGTCGCTCTTCTCAGGAAGAGGGCCCAGCTGAGGAAGACTATCGTGAAGCTCCGCACGAAGGTGGCGGAGCAGGACGGCTGATTGAGGATCTAGAGCACCATACTGACGAGATGGAGGAGGAGGGCGAGGATCTCCGCAAGGAGAACAACGCTTTCCTCAGTGACGATGATGACTTCGTGGAGGAGATGGATTGTGAGGAGGACGATGATGAGGAGGAGTTAGTTGACGAGGAGGAGGAGCCACTCGAGGCAGTTCTCGAGGACGAGGAGGAGGATCCCGAGGAGCCACCCTACCAGTCAGATGCTGACGTGTTAGAGCTGGAGGTTCCACCTCAGTAGGCGAGTGACTTGATCACTACCGCAGGATTAGGTTGACCCCTATCGCTAGTCGAGTCGAAGTAGTGGTTCTTTTGGAAACCAGATGCTATGTATCTTAGATGTAAGGTGATGTTGTAAGCTTGATGTTGTTGTGAACTCCTTGATGTGTTGTTTGTGAAATATAAGTATGTTTGTCTTGTTAGATCTGTGTGAAATATTTTCATATAAGTCCTTAAAATTAATTAACCACTTGAGAAATCGTCTTTTCCCTTAGTCGAACTTTTCTTGCCTTGCCTCTTATACCCGGTGTGCTTCAGGATGCCGCCCCGTCGCAGCAATGCGGAAGGATCAGGATCAGCACCACCACCACCGGACCCAACCCCCGCCCAACTTCTCGCGCTTATCATGGAGGAACGTGAAAATGCCCGGCAGGAGCGCCAGGCTCATCTCACTGCCCTGCAACAACTCGCAGCCGCTTATAACAACAACAACAACAACAATAACAACAACAACAACAATGGTGGTAATGGCAATGGCGATGGAACCAGCGATCTACCTTAGGTGATTTTCAGAAGACCAACCCACCCACCTATTCCAAGGGACTTCACCCACTGGAGGCCGATGATTGGCTTCGCACCATCGACAACAATCTGGAAGTTGCTGCTGTGGGAGAAAATGAGAAAGTGTTGTATGCAACCCACTATCTCGCTGGACCTGCAAGAGCTTGGTGGGAAACTACCAAGGCTCTCCAGCAAGCTGGTCATGTTATCAATGGGCTGAGTTCCAGGAGAAGTTCCGCAAGAAGCACATTCCCTACGGACTCATTGAGAGGAAGAAGGATGAATTCCGCAAGCTGAGGCAGGGAAGTAAAGATGTGGTCGGTTATCTGGATGAGTTTACCGACTTATCTCGGTATGCTCCTGATGACACCGACAAAGAAGAGAAGAAGATGGAGCGTTTCATGAGTGGACTTCATGATGAACTGCAGTGTGCTCTGGTTATCCATGACTTCCGTGATCTGGAGTCACTTGTGGACAAAGCCATCCAGCTGGAACCAAGCGCAAGTCTATGTATGAAGGTCGCAAGAGGAGGATGAATGCTCAGGAAGGTTCGAGCAGCCAGAAACCTCGTATCTTTCAGCAGAACCCCAGGCCTGCCTATCGTCCACCCCAAGCTCCACGCCCCAATTTCCCTAACCGCCCAAACAACTTCAACCGCCCCAATGACAATAACCGTTCTGGAGGAAACTTCAATAACTTCAATCTCCGCCCCAAGGTTGTCTGCTTTGAATGCGGCGCCCCAGGACATTACTCCAGAGAATGCCCCAATCCCAAGAAGCCTGTCCAGCGCCCCAATGCACCGCACCGAACAATGGTCAAGGCCGCAATGGAAATGGTAATGGCAAGAATGCCGCACCCCGCGGGAATGCTGCTGTTGTCAGAGGCCGTCTGCACCACATCAATGCTGAAGAGGCTGAAGAAGCGCCAGATGTTGTGCTGGGTACGTTCCTTGTCAACTCAGTACCTGCAACTGTTCTGTTTGATTCTGGTGCCACCCATTCGTTTATTACCAAAGAGTTTGTTTCTAAGGGAGGTTTAGTCGGGAGTCTTTTACCCAAACCATGTTGGTACAAACCCCAGGACTGTTAGCCAAAACCAACCAGATGTGTTCCGAAACCCCCATAGAAATTGGAGGAGAAAGGTTTGCAGCCGACCTAATTATCTTAGGAAACCAAGGCATAGATGTTATTCTTGGAATGGATTGGTTAGCCAAGTATCACGGTCGTATTGACTGTGCCCGAAGAGCTGTTTCTCTCACTTCTGATGATGGAGTTGAAGTGGAGTATGCATCTGAGACCAGCCAGACCAGACCCGGATGCCATGAGAGCATAGCTCGACCCGCCCTAGATGAGATCCGTGTTGTTCACCTGTTCAAGGATGTTTTCCCAGAAGAATTGCCTGGTATGCCGCCAGACCGGGATATTGAGTTCATAATTGAGCTTATCCCAGGGACATCCCCCATATCCCAAAAGCCTTATCGGATGAATCCGGAAGAACTGGTTGAGTTGAAGAAGCAGTTGGCTGATATGCTAAGCAAAGGTCTTGTCCGCCCAAGCGCTTCACCATGGGGATCACCCATTATTTTTGTGGACAAGAGAGACGGTACCACACGCCTGTGTGTGGATTATCGCAAGCTGAATGACGTGACCATTAAAAACAAGTACCCTCTTCCCAAGATCGAGGATCTGTTCGATCAAATGAACGGAGCCCGAGTCTTTTCAAAGATCGATCTTCGGACAGGTTACCATCAGTTGAAGATCCGAGAGACAGACATTCCCAAGACCGCCTTCACCACCCGTTACGGTTTGTTTGAATACACCGTGATGTCCTTTGGTCTGACCAATGCCCCAGCCTATTTCATGAATCTCATGAACAAGATTTTCATGGAGTACCTCGACAAGTTCGTGGTAGTTTTCCTTGATGACATCCTTATTTATTCCAAGACCGAAGAAGAGCATGCTGAACACCTGCGTCTAGTTTTGGAGACCCTCCAGAGCACCAGCTGTATGCCAAGCTTAGCAAGTGTGAGTTTTGGCTCAGTGAAGTGGCATTTCTCGGACATATTGTATCTGCTGGAGGAATTTCTGTTGACCCTGAGAAGATACAAGCCATTCTTGACTGGTTATCCCCAACCAGTGTGAAATCCGAAGCTTTCTCGGACTTGCCGGTTATTACCGCAAGTTCGTTGAAGGATTTTCCAGTATAGCCAAACCCATGACCCAACTGTTGAAGAAGGACAAGAAGTTTGAATGGACTCAGAAATGTGAGGATAGTTTCCAAGAACTGAAGAAGAGACTAACCTCAGCCCCAATTTTGATTATGCCAGACGTCACCAGAGTTTCGACGTGTATTGCGATGCATCACGCCTCGGACTTGGTTGCGTTCTGATGCAAGAAGGCAAAGTTGTGTCGTATCTGTCCCGGCAGTTGCGACCGCATGAAGAGAATTACCCAACTCATGACTTGGAGTTAGCTGCTGTAGTCTTTGCTCTTAAGAAGTGGCGTCCCTATCTTGCGGGACATCGCTGTGAGATCTATACGGATCATAAGAGCTTGAAGTATATTTTCACCCAGAAGGAGTTGAACCTGCGACAGAGGAGATGGATGGAATTAATCAAGGATTATGATATTGGAATCCATTATCACCCTGGAAAGGCTAATGTAGTTGCCGATGCCCTTAGTCGCAAACCTTGCACCCTGAATGCCCTGATCCAAGCCGAACAGCCAGCCTTGTTCAAAGAGTTCGAAGACTTTGGACTAGAACTTGTTAGCCATGGTTATCTCGCCAATTTAGAGTTAACCCCAACCCTGATGGATCAAATCAAAGAAGCCCAAAAAGACCATGAAAGCATTGAAGGAATTAGGAAGAAGATTTCCCTCGGCAAAGCACCCGGTTTTACCGAAGATGCTGAAGGAGTACTGAAATTCAATGGTCGTATCTGTGTGCCCAATGTCACGGAACTTAAGGAGTTAATCCTAAAGGAGGCCCATGAGACCCCTTATTCAATCCACCCCGGCGGAACCAAAATGTACCAAGACCTTCGAGAAAGATTTTGGTGGCATGGAATGAAGCGAGAGATTGGTTCTTTCGTAGCCAAGTGTGACATCTGTCAGCGAGTCAAGGCTGAACATCAGCGGCCCGCTGGATTGCTTCAACCTTTGAAAATTCCCGAGTGGAAGTGGGATGAGATTGGAATGGATTTTATTACCGGACTTCCAAGATCCAACCGAGGCCATGATTCAATCTGGGTCATCGTTGATCGACTGACCAAGGTTGCTCATTTTATACCCGTCAAGACCACTCACAATGGAGCCCAGTTAGCAGACCTGTATATTTCCAGAATAGTAAGCCTGCATGGTGTGCCTAAGAAGATTGTATCTGATAGAGGCACGCAATTCACCTCAAGATTCTGGAAATCCCTTCATGAAGCCCTCGGAACCAAGTTAGCATTTAGCACAGCTTATCATCCCCAGACCGATGGCCAAACTGAGCGAGTGAACCAGATATTGGAGGACATGCTTCGTGCATGTGTTCTATCCTATGGTTCCAAGTGGGAAGATTGTCTTCCGTTTGCAGAGTTCTCGTACAACAACAGTTATCAGTCCAGTCTGCAAATGGCCCCTTTTGAAGCCCTTTACGGCAAGAAGTGTCGTACACCCCTGAATTGGTCCGATACCGGAGAAGGCAAATTGTTTGGACCGATACCCTCCGTGAAGCTGAAGAGCAAGTTCAGCTTATTCGTGAACGCCTCAAAACTGCCCAATCCCGTCAGAAGAGTTACGCTGACACCAAGCGCCGTGACCTCACTTTCAGTGTCGGAGATTATGTTTATCTCCGAGTGACACCCCTCAAAGGAATGCAGCGTTTCCATGTCAAAGGAAAATTAGCGCCAAGGTATATTGGACCCTTCAAGGTCATTGCTCGTCGAGGAGAAGTATCCTATCAGCTGGAATTGCCCCGGAGTTAGGAGATTATCATGATGTCTTCCACATTTCCTTGCTCCGGAAGTGTCTCGAAGTTCCTGACCAGCCTGATGTTTTCAAAAACATCGACCACCTCTCCATCGACCTGAACCAAGACCTGACTTATCGCGAGAGACCCCTCAAAATTCTCGAAGAAGATGTTCGTGTTACCCGAAGACGTGCGATCAAGTTTTACAAAGTCCAGTGGACTAACCACTCTGAAGAAGAAGCAACTTGGGAACGCGAAGATTATCTTCGAAGCGAATTTCCAGACCTCTTTAGTACCCAGGCCTAGCAAATCTCGGGACGAGATTTATTCTAAGGGGGGAAGGATTGTAACATCCCAAAAATATTAATCAGTATTATTATTCCAAAAATGAGAGCCAACAAAAACTTTTGCTTAATTATATGTGTTGATCTCATATTGTTGCTTGTGTGGTTTATTTCTTGCTAGTTATGTGTTGTTTGCTCTAAATAAAGACATGAAGAAAAGAAGAGAAATAAAATAAAAAGAAAAGCAAGAAAATAATGTGACAAGTGTCACATAAAATTCTCCAAGTGAGAAATTGTTTTCCTTTACAATAAAATTCAGAGGAGTGGTAATGTAAACACTCCCATGTTATCCTTACTACTTTTCTATCTCAAACAATATTTTAAATTAGTTTTAAAATTCAAAAGTAAAATTCAATTGGAAATAAAACCAAATTCAATAATTAAAACCCTATGAACAAAAATGATTCAAAACATTTTATTTTGTAAAGCCAATTTTTGTGAAGCTTCTGCATGCCATGGGAAGGCTTCACAAATTTTCTTGAATTTTTATAAATAGATTTAGTGCCCTAATTAAATTCGAGAAAAGCTTCTGGTTTGAAAAACAAAAGAAAGAAATGAAAAGGAGAGAAGCCAGGGGGTTTTCTGCAAAACCTTCTTCGCCTACCTCTCCGTCGCCGTGTCGACGCCGCACGCCGCGCGCCTCGCCGTTCCCCGGGCCCCCCAGGCCCCCCTGCTCGCGTCCACCCTCGCTCCCGTGCCTCTGCACCCTCTGCCTCGCAGAGGAGGGCACTCGAGCCTCTCCCATCGTGATTACGCCGCGGTTCCCCGACGACCGCCGCGGAGGAGTTGGACGGCGCCGGCCAAATTGGCCCCCCCTCGCAGCTCCTCGACACGCGATCAGCTACGCCGTGCACCCTAGCTCCATCCCGGACCCCCCAGACAGCACGCACCGGCCTCTCCCGCTCTCTGGACGCCGCTGGACCGCGACCACCGTGCGCCGACGATGCGCCTATATAGCTCGACCCCGCACCTCACGAATTCTCCACTCCCTTCACCCCTGCTTCCCTCCCTTGCTTCACCACCTCACGTACACCGCCAGGAGAGCAGAGCCGCGGCTGCTGAGCCGCCGCTGCTCTGGATTTCTTCCCGAGAAGCTCCGCCGGAGCCGTAGGTGAGCACGACCACGGCCGTGCCGTCCTGCTGCTCCATTCTCCCCTCTGACCCCTCTACGCTGTTGCCCGAGCTCACCGCACTCACCCCATCCCTTTTCCCTTTGATTAGTGCCCAGACGCGACCGTTGGACCTCGCCGGAGTTGCTGTCCGTGGCCGTGGAAGATCGGCACCTCGCCGCCGACGAACCAGCCCTCCCCAGCAAGTGCAACTCGCGCCAAGGTCTTCCCCGAGCCTCCGCCGTCGATCTGCTTCATCACCACGACCTCCCGAGCCCCCTAGGTGAGCCAACCATCCACCTCGCCGTCGCCGGAGCTTCGGCGCCGCTCGTTTTAGGTCGCCGGAGTTCGTCGACGACGTGGGCTAACGTGAGCCGTTGGATCTTAATCCAACGGCAGCGTACCGATTCGTTTAGAATAGGAGTCACTGACGTGTGGACCCCACACGTCAGGTTTTTATTAGTTTCCCTCGCGCACCCAGTGTCGCTGACATGTAGGCCCCACATGTCATAACTTTCAACATTATCCAAACAGAGAGAAATTCTAATTTAGTTTTCTCTGGAAATTCAGTACTGGACCTAACTTCAAAAATCAATAACTTGAGATTTAGGCATCCAAATAAATCAAATCCAATTGTTTGAAAAGCTTATGAAAATGTTTAACCAACCCAATTGGTCTCATGTCATTTAATTAAATAGATAAAAAGTATTATTAAAAATACTACAGAAGGTTTAAATTCTAAACTTGTTTGTTTCTGATACTCTGTTAGTCCAAATAATTCCAAACCAATTTTGCTAGCTTAGTACTGCCATGTATTAGCTTCCCTAATTTTGGTAGAATTATTTGTGCAGTAGGATTTGTTTAGTTTAAGTTGAAGTTTAAACACCCTTCTGCACTCAAACATTTAAATATGTTAAATGGTTAACCCAAATGATTTAGGACCAATTTTGTTAGGTCACATTTAGTCATGTTTAGTTACCCCTAAAAGGATTTAATTTTAGGAGCAACAGAACTTAATTGGTAGCTAAAACTTGATTATTAAGTTACTGGACTCAAACATTTGTGTAGGGAGTTTGGTAACTCAAATTAATCCAAACTCAATTGTGTTGTCTTCTACACATCAGTAGCTTTCTATAGAAATTTAGTTTGTATTTTTGTGACCAACAGAACTCAAGTTGTGCAATTAAACATGTTCCACAAGTTTCTGCCATAGTTTTGAACATAAATAAATAATGTTTAATTCAATGATTTTGAAACCAAATTGTATGGTTTGATGTGGGCAGTAGCTAATTGTGATGTTTATGATTGATATGTTGTGATGCTTGCTTGAGTAGTTTAGTAATTGTTTGCATTGCTTGTTTGACGTTTAGACGAGAACGTTGCCGGAATCTACGAGGAGGGGGAATTCTCTGATCATCAAGCACAAGAACCCGAGAACTTTGCCGAGCAAGGCAAGCTACTCCCTGAGCTTGCACCTAAATACATATGCATCTACTTTGATCAAATGATTTACTCTTAAGGCATTGGTTTACAAAACCTTTTCAAAAGTATATGGATATTATTTTGCCACCCTATGTAGAAATATAAGGTAGTTTATATAAAACTATAGGATGGGAAACAATGTTGTTTATTCAAAACTCCTTTAAAAAGACTTGTGTGGTTATGGAATACCGAGATGTCGGTGTGGAAGTAAAGAAGTGGAGAATGGTGATGTTTATGAAAAATGCACATTGTGTCCTAGTACTATGACAACCAATCTTACCCTGTGCGACCACATCTACCCACATATGGGAAAGGGCGTAGTCATATAATTTGCTCATATTAGTATGGGATGCCTCAATAACGAGGATGACCTCGTTCCATGAGGGGATGGTTTGGTGACCTACCCCTGACCTGGGTCCTAACACGTTGGTGGGAGGATTGAAGGGTTCGCTCGCCGGGCAGAACTACGAGTCCTCACACTTAGGTTTCCCGACGGGGAATCTGGACTGGGTGTAGATGGAAAGGATGATAAATTCGTAGCGGTAGGGTCCTATACTAGCATGAGCAAAGGACAGGCTATGGTCGGCGGCTTACTTCGCATACACCTTGTATGGCGAGACGTGGCAGACACGATGAGTTGCCGGATGGATGTGGGAAAAGCGTGCTACCTCTGCAGAGTGTAAAACTATTCGAATAGCCGAGTCCTCGGATATGGACAGTTGGGAGGCTGTCCTAGACCATGTGCAAGTTTTTGGAAAAGCTTTTAAGTTTAAAAGAAACTGAAATGGTGATGGTGTTACACAGCTATACCAAATGGAGTGGTATGAGTTGTTGGAATAAATGGCCATGGTGAGCCATGGTCAGAAAAAGGAGGAGTTTTGGAGAAACAAAATGAGATGGTGACTTCTTTCAAAGATAGTTATAAAACTCTTCTTACCTTTTTCAATAAAGATATAGAGATGTTTTAAACAAATAAAAGTTGTAAGTTAAAATAAAACTAGTGCATACTCATGTTGGGGTAGTTTGCGAGTACATTCAAATGTACTCATATTGGTTTCGTCCCTGGCTATTGTCCTAGCCAGACTACGAGGAGGAGCACTACGCCGAGCAGGAATATGGCGACTTCTACGCAAACTAAGGATCTCCACAAGTCAGCTGCCTGTCGGGTCGTCATCGTTAGAATATGATGTCTACTACGCCGTAGCTTCCGCTGATATTTTGGTTTGGCCCATGAAGGCACCTATGTAAGACTTGGTCTAAATGACCATTTATGTAAGACTTTTTATTCGGTATTGTAATGGATGTAAACTTTGGTATCCAATTCGGATTATGTGCAACGACAGACTGATCACGGGATCGTTGTGTTAAGCATAATCGGGTATTTCGGACAGCTAGTCCGGGGTCCCCACAGACTTGGTATCAGAGCCATCCTGACTTTAGGAAACCTTAGTTAGCATGGTCGTTAGACAAATGTTACAAAAAGATTAATTTCTAAAAGAAAGGAGTGAAGTATTTTCGAAAACTGCTTATCTCCAATCCTCTTACTTATGCAAAAGTTTATTCTCATTAAACATTACATTTTCCTTTGTATCCTTAAAATTTTGCAGACCTGTCATCTCATTAAACTTAAAATTTTGCTTATTGTTACCTCACTAAACTTAAAATTTTGTACACTCATCATCTCACTAACTTAAAATTTTGCTTAAAATCTGTAGATGGCACTCCATTGGACCGAGTTCGTTCAGCTTGAGAAGGATAGCAAGCTGACGTTTGAGAGGGACTTGTTCGAGTTGAGCAAGCTGTTAGGTCGCCCCGCTCCAGAGTTTGAGGGAGCTCAGATTGACGTTCACGGTGTCGGAAGGCTGAGCTGGCTCATCAAGTCGTCAGTTCGCAGGAACATCAAGTCTCCCAGTTCCAGGACACTCGTCTTCACCACCAAGGAGGCCACCTGGGTTGATGGTCTCTGTACTGCTACACAGAGGATGCTAGCCCGACTTTGTGAGGAGCACAAGGCGGAGTTAGTAGACTCCCGTTTCCGGTTCTACGGGAGGCGCAACTGCGACGGACACCCTACTCCTTCCCCTTACCACCCGATGTTTGGGAGCTACATCATGGACATGGAGATCTTACTTCAGTGCACTCAGGATGATCTGTTGCGCACTAGGATTCAGCTTCACTTTGACCGCGAGTCGCTCGTTGAGCTTCGCGAGAATGAGGAGAAGCTGATGGAGGAGAAGGTCGCTCTTCTCAGGAAGAGGGCAGCTGAGGAGGACTATCGTGAAGCTCCGCACGAAGGTGGCAGAGCAGGACGGGCTGATTGAGGATCTAGAGCACCATACTGACGAGATGGAGGAGGAGGGCGAGGATCTCCGCAAGGAGAACAACGCTTTCCTCAGTGACGATGATGACTTCGTGGAGGAGATGGATTGTGAGGAGGACGATGATGAGGAGGAGTTAGTTGACGAGGAGGAGGAGCCACTCGAGGCACTTCTCGAGGACGAGGAGGAGGATCCCGAGGAGCCACCCTACCAGTCAGATGCTGACGTGTTAGAGCTGGAGGTTCCACCTCAGTAGGCGAGTGACTTGATCACTACCGCAGGATTAGGTTGACCCCTATCGCTAGTCGAGTCGAAGTAGTGGTTCTTTTGGAAACCAGATGCTATGTATCTTAGTGTAAGGTGATGTTGTAAGCTTAATGTTGTTGTGACAGCAAAATTATTGGTAACCAGATCGCTACCGCAAAATATTGGTAACAGCATTAAAATTATTGTGGCCAATGTAAGCTCCGCATAGGTGGCCCATTGTGATAGGCCTAGTCGTTCTCACGCCATTATGAATAACTGTGAGCTTTTTGGCTGTCGTTTTCGATGGGTATCCCTAGCATCGCTCTTTAATAATGTCCACACCGCACCACTTGTCAAGTTAATATCGTAAAGGCACGTAAAAATACTCTCTTTGGGAGACACCCTTTTTCTGGTCACTGCGGATTATACTTGGTGTCGATTTAATAAAGCTGGAGTCAATTGTGATTTCATTTTTCCTTTCAGGTCCTCGTTAAATTCAGGGGCTGGTCTGTATTTTCAATTGAGTTATGTACTTTGAAATAATATACTGCAACTTGATCCTTCCGGACCCTTCTTAAAAAAAAAAGCGGAAACTTTGTCGCCACTTTTTCTTAAGAATAATTTTCCCCGCCACTTTATCCTAGGTGCAGGTGAGTTGGGCCGTTGGCATTTTTGCTTCTTGTGGCCTATTCTGGTTACCGCCCTGGGCGACGTCTCAAGGCCCAAAATGAGATACGGTGGGTATTCAAGGCCCAACAAATGGCACTAATTGACACGGTTGCCTGTCAATCAGTATTCAGTGTCTTCCTACAAAAATCAGTATTCAGTGATGATTTTTTTTTTTTAAAAGTATTCAGTGATCAAGTCGTTCTTACACGACCGCTTGTTACTATGCACTCTCCAGAACTGGAGCTAGCAACCGTGACAGGGGATAAAATTATCTGTGTACCTATGGTTTACCTTCTTTTTTTTTTTTGCGGGACTCCAGCTATGGTCAGCTTGAGCAGCTCACAACAGCACTCAAGAAAATCAGAGTACAAATTACGAAATAAGTTTTTTAACGGAATTACCAAATAAGTGGGGTGGGTCCTTTTCGAAAAGAAAAAGCGGACTGTGTAACGTCTTTTGACACCTCTGTACAAGTACAAGGGCGGGCAGCTGTAGAGCTGGCCGGGAGATGCTATCTCGCACGAGTAAGTAAGCAAGTCACCGTCTGGCCGGCCTAGGAGAAGAGTTGACAAGTTTGGCTTCACGTCGCCTTCCATTCCTGCGCAAGCGTCACCAATCCAGTACTCCATCCGATCCATATTAGTAGGCACAACTTTGTCTAGATACACATGTATGTCTAAATACTTAACTAGATACATATGAATTTAGACAAAGCTATGCCCACTAATATGGATCGGAGAGAGTACTACTCCCTCCGTTCCAAATTAGATGACTTCAATTTGTACAAAAATGGATGTATCTAGATATGTTACAAGTCTAGATACATCCACTTTTGTACAAATGGAAGTCATCTAGTAATATGGAACGAAGGGAGTAGTATTTTAGTTGACCAAATAAAATGGAACGTGGTGGCTCCCAACTCATCATCGTTGTTAGGATGACTCCAACGGGCCGACCCAAACGGACGCGCGTTTGGTCCGCGTTTTGTCCGTTTGAGTCAGGGAACGGACGCGCGTCCGGCCCATGTCCGCCCCTTTCTGGCCAGTGCCCCCAACGGGGCCGACGCATTGAGTCCGCTTGCCACTTTTATTTCCTAAACTTTTTTTTTAATACTAGGATTACATTTAGAAACTGAAATTACATAGTTAAATCTAGTACCTTCTCCTAACATTAAACCCTAAAATCTAAACCTAAACTTGAAGGAAATTAATAACCGACCACCGACCGGCAAGGGGGAAGATCAAAGAGGGGCTGCGGCCTTGAGGAACGTCACGCAGCATACCCGTTCTACAACGGACTTGCTGGCTCTTCCTTCATCGCGCCCATGGCCAGCCAGGGCTGGCTGACTCAATCTTCTTTGATCATTTTGTAGCTACGAAACACGTAGCGGGCGCCGGTATTAGTGGAAAATGAACCGCACATAGGCGGCCACGGCCTCGGCTCCTTTCGCGGTGGAGCTGACATCAGGCGGAGCTGCCTGCTCCTTTCGCGGCCTCGGCCGCCGCCAAGGCCTCCCGGTGCCGTTTGCGTCTCGCCGCGCGCTTCTTGGACTCTTCGGCGCGGCGCATTTGCTTCATCTCCTCCTCCACTGCAGCGTCGGCACAGGCGCGCGCGGCGGACATGAACGCGGCCGCCCTCTGCGCGTTCAGCTGCATGTGGGCTGCATTCACCGCCTCCTCCTCGGTGATGTGAGCAGGGCCGCCCACGCCAATGGGAGGCTCCGGCGGCGCGCCATCCCCCGCGACACCGGCCGCCGCGACAGCAGCCGCCACGACACCGGCGGCGTACTCTTCTTCGTCGCTGTCGGCGCAGTCCGCGAACGCCGCCTCCACCGCACTCCTCTGGGCGTCCGTCAGGCGCGGACGCGGCCGGCTGGGGAATCATGCCGGCCCATGCCGGGCTGGTCGCCATCCGGCGCGAGAAGCTGCCGCGATAGCGCCCGCGCGCGCTCATACGCGCTCGCTCGGCCTCGTCCACCAGATGCTGCAGCGGCGGCGGCGGCGGATCCATTCCGGCGCGTGGATCTGAGCTTGGAGATGGTGGCCGCCGTGGCTAGGTTTGGCCGGCCGGCGCGATTGGGGAGGAGTGCTAGGGTTTATGCCCTAGAGTTTGGCCGGCCGGCGCGATTTATACAGCTCCACCGCCCACAGTTATTACGGGTAGGTGACCGTTGGGGTCGATGACACGTGGGGCCATGGCGGACACGGGGAGGATGCAGGAACGGTCCGGTCGCGTCCGGGCCCGACGCATCGGTGACCCAAATTTGGGCCAGGAATGCGTCGCGGCGGACCAAAAAACGGACCGCGGTCCGTTTGCGTCGCCCCGTTGGGCCGTGTTTTTGGCTCCCGCGGACAGGGACGGACGCGCGCGGACTCGATAGGTCGACCCGTTGGAGTCATCCTTATGCGCCGATATACATCCTCCGGCGACGCGGAACGGTCGAGTCGGTGTCATCCGCGTCGTCGAGTGGATCTCGCCTCGCCCAAGTCACAGGGACGATGGGGCTCGTGCGCTGCGCCGTGACGACGCGCACCGCACCCGCGAGGAAAGCGCCGGTTTCCCGTCCAGGCATCCTAGCAAACTCGTTCGTTCGTCGTACCATCTGGGAATCCGGCGGGATGCTTTATTACGTATTATTCATTCATTCACGACCCGGCAATGCTATAGTTTGCTGGCTGCCACCCACCGGTTCCTCCCTTCCTGCCTCGCAACTTTACCATGGCAGAACCCAGCACGTCTTGGTGCGCTGTATCGTGCCGTGCCAGCCACTAGTTCCTCTCTCTGACGAGTTAAACTACAGCCAGTAGGATGAAGGAGATAGCAATGGACGGTCACGAGGGGAAGCATCAAACAAACCCCCACCCAACTTGAACTTGTGGTGGCCTGGTGGGATGACATAGCCCAAACGGACAGCGAGAAAAGGACCGGCGGAAAGGACGACTTGAATGAATGCTGACGGCTCTCCGTCCGCGGCGTAGCCGTTGAGGATGCCTTTTTTGTGCTTTCGATTCCTCAGGATCATTTTGATTATTGTAGAATAACAATCAAGATCATTTTGATTTTGTTAAAGAGAGAACTCTTCCGTGGTAGCCGTGCATAAGCGCATAAGGCCAGGTCCCGGATTCGAGCCCTCACTTCTACCTTAATGACAAAACCAGGGTGGAATCCTCCCTCTCGTCTTGTTATTTTTTGATTTTGTTAAAGAAAAAGTCAAGAGGGACAAGTAGGATTCATGGATTATGACGAAAAGTGCCTTTGGCACACCAGCATTAGTGCTCATGTTTTTTTCCAAGTCATAATGTTCATTCTAGGTCTCTAAAAATTCTGAAAACAAATACAAATTTGCATCAACATGTTTTTTTTCACATGTGATCTACGGATAAAAGAAAAATGGGTTATTTTTGTCTTCTTATATACAAGATTTTGTGATTTATG
Organism: Poa pratensis; assembly: GCA_947311845.1. Taxonomy (NCBI): domain Eukaryota; kingdom Viridiplantae; phylum Streptophyta; class Magnoliopsida; order Poales; family Poaceae; genus Poa; species Poa pratensis. Next base: position 44,937,071 of record CAMZMU010000064.1, read on the forward strand.
CATAGTCTATAATATATCGTATCATCTACTCCCTCCGTATCAAAATATAAGACGAGATAGCTAGAAAGTCTTATATTTTGATACGGAGGGAGTAGCAAAAATTGGCAAATATGTTGATAAAATGTGTATGTATCCGTGCCATTTCATTTTAGATTTTTTTAAGCTTCACAATGCTATTTCGAAATTCTTGGCATACCAAGATCACTGGATCTCAGAGCCAAAAGACCTCTCCAAATATGACCCTTGAGAAAATATAATTTGATGACAATTCCTCAGTTTTGATACGAACTTTTCTCCTTCTTGTTCTTTTCTCGAAGTTAAGATTGTTTACAGCCGGTATATACAACGTTCTTCCTCTCTCGTCTAACTCAGATCTTAGATGCATCCATCAGGACGCCACCCATTTCGAGTTTAAATCTGAATCTGACTTAAGTCTCCAATGAGTATGCCTTGCGTCCACATTCCAGAACGGTACATGAAGCAGCCACATAATAAAATGGGCATAAAAAATCGGAAAACAACACATCAATGACAATGGCAATGGCTCTCGTGCGAGAACTCGCAGTGACTTTGGGCCTGCAGCGCCGGGAGGCCACAGGCTTGTCGGAGCTCACTGAACCGACGCAGGTCGAAATCCCGGGCCTGCATCAGGCGCTTCTGCTTCACCAGGAAACGGCTCCGGAAGAAGCCCTCAAACGACGGCTCCCTCTTGGTCCGGAGGAAGAAGGCGTAGCCGGCCATGAAGTACGTGGAGGTCACGAAGAAGCAGATGGGCTCCATCACGTCCCAGGAGAGCTCCCAGAACGTGAGCCTCATGAAGCCAGCTGTTTGGAGGGCCAGGGCGGCCAGCCCTCCCCACAGCTCCCGCCGGACCTGGAGGGTCGCCGCGTGGTCGATGTCTGCCTTCACGGCCTCCATCGCCTTCAGCTCCACTCTTGCAGGGTCATTCTCAGCGATAGGTGCTGCTCGCGGTATGGGTATGGCCTTCTCAATTGCTTTTACAACCTGCAATTGTGAAGAAAAGAGACAAAAACGATCCAAAATTTACTTGCTGCTCTTCTTTTTAAGGGAGTTCTATCAAAGTAGAAGCAATGCTACATAGGAGACACTTTAGCTATGCAACTGAGGGTGATTCAATTTTCAAAACAAGTGAAAAATGTTTTTCCTCAACATGGATTCAAACAAGCTTTAGAAAGCACGGAAGATGTTTTAATCCTAAGAAATGCTGTACATTGCAATGTAACCAGGCTGTCGTAGTGGAGAGATGTCGTAACTACCAGACTAAATCCTATAAAAGATTTTCCAAATCTATTTGTGTAATTATGTCACCGCCTGCCACCACAACTTGCAAGGAGAGCGACAACGACTGGACCAAGGAAAAACAAAGATTAAATAGTACTACTTATCTAGTTATCTTGTCTATGAGTGCTATGACCTAATCTGAACCACATGGCATGATGTTGTTCCCTAAACTTTCGTTTAGGTCACCAGAACACATTGTTTTTTTTGTGGGAAGGTCACCCAGATATAAGAAAGGTAGATCTGTCATGACTTGTAAGCACTCTATTAGCCTCCTATTATTCAAATTTGGGGATGAAGGTCTTCGGCAGGAACAAAGAATAGAATTATTTTTAGTCACAATAGTACCCATCTCAAGAAAACAAATAGTAGTAACAAGATCAATTTTATGTTTATGCAGTTGACTGGATTCTGAAAGGCCTACAGGTATGCTATCTATCTACTCTAAAAACACAACCATCTTAGTTCATTGCTATCTTTAAGACAGTATTTCCTCTCCAATGATTAACTATATTCAATCAAGTATTATTTCTCTTGGAGTCTACTCTCTGATACCAAGCAATTCAAATATACCGACAAGAGTTACGATTTTGGACTAAATAGCTTTTACCCTATCAACTGAAACGGTGACAAGGACACCACTACATGATGGGCCATTCAGGTGTCACGATTGCAAAAAAGGGGCTGATTTCATGACCACAACAGGTCACTACCGGCAGACGTTACTGGAAGAACTCATGAGCAAATTGGTATTGGCACAGTATCTTTCAGCATGTGACTGACTAAATTTGTTGGAAACTGTGACATGCCCAAAAGTATATCAATCCACCATCACTACTGGCATATGATTCTACTTTGCAATTCAAACGGCATATTCAACCAATTACTTATCCCTGACATCTAATTGTTGAACAGACAACAGCATGTTGAATGGTGCTTCACTAATGTGCCTTATGAACAGTGAAGTTGAAAATCTTGTGAAACACTTTGCTAAGAAATATTAAGTTTGAAACATGTGCAAAAATGATGTGAATCAGAGCCTAATTCCCAAAATTATGGAGCCATAATCCTCTTGACGCTGAGTAGACGCCAGCAAATATTCATAACGTGCCATGCACCGAATACTCTAGAGAATAATAATGCATGTTATTTTCCAAATTTTTGGTGCCCAAGGGCAACTAAGTTCTCCTCATGTTCATTCATCGGAGAATTTATTTTTACTTTTTTGTTTGTTCCCTCCTCAGATTTAGATCGAGGGGCTATATGAACAGTATTAGATATTTTTCCTTCTGGTTTTGTGAGAAGAAAAGACACTCCCATCTTGGAGGAAGAGGAACAGGGGGGTAAAATCCCCTCAAACTGTGGGTGTCAACTGCTCTATTGTTTTAGAACACCTCCGTTTCTTTGGTTCTTTTCCTGTTGGAAGAAACATGCAAAACACGCGAAAATCTCATCAGATCTCTAGCCTTGTGAAATCGGTACCCGGTCGCCCGGATTAAAATTAACAGTAAACTGTACAAGAGAGAGAGAGCAGAACAAACGTGTCTTTCTCTGTGCTAACTGCAAAGCACAACTATACCAAAAAGGTTGGGGGAAACAGAGGGATCAAGCAACATTTATTTAGGTCACAAAATCTGGTTTTGAAGCATCGAATGGAAAAGAGGGGCAATAGTGGGAGAGGGGTGAGGGGTCGTACCATCTCGGGCCTGAGGAAGACGGTCTTGCCGAGCACGATGACGGATCCGGACTCGTCGAGCGCGCGCGCGACAGAGGGTCCGGCGTCCGCCCCCGCGGCGTCGCAGCAGAGCCTGAGGAACTCGGCGTAGGGCACGGTGCCCTCGCGGGACGCCCGCACCCGCGCGCGCGCCGCCTCCATCTGCGTGGCGCGCAGCACCTTCCGCGCCTCCGCCACCGTCAGGCTCCCCACCTCCGCCGCCCTCGCGTCCTCCCTCGCCGGAGCACTAGGCGGAGCGGGTGGCACGAGGCCGTCGAGGTTGATGCGCGGGAAGGAGACGCCGAGGTGGTCGCGGATCCGGTCGGCCAGGGGCATGAACCCGACGTCCGGGGGCACCGTGGGCCGGAACGCGGGCCGCTCCTGCGTGAAGCGGCGCATCCCGTAGGCCTGCGGCGCCGCCGCGAACCGCTGGGCGAAGGCTCTCCTCAGCGCGGCCGCCATTGCTGTGCGAGTGGCTGCTCTGCTCCGAACCCGACGAGAGGAAGAAGAAGAACAGTGGTGGAATCGGCCGGAGAGATGGAGAATGGTGGGGTAACTCGCTCAGATTTCACCGGGTCGGAGGGGTGGTTGATTTGTGGTGGAAGGAATGGTGGGGCGGGGCAGGGTATTCAGGGTACGTTTGGTTTTGAGCCTAAGCTGGCCTTACCAAAATATTGGCAAGCCCAGGACCTACGGCTGCTCTTTGGTTGGCGTCCAATTATTTGGCTAGCCCAGTCCGCCCCGTGCTGTACAGTACACTTTTCAGCCAATTCGTGGGCGATCTGTGGGCGCCAGATTCGTTAGCCAATATTTTGGTCATGCCCTCAAATTGGTAGGGTGCGTGAGGGCATAAACCAAACATGCCCTTATACCGCGGCGCTTGCGTCCGGGCTGTGCGAGCCAAGCAAGCGGTGAGTAGGACGCGAACGCGACCCGGTTCCTGACCTAGCGGGGGATTCTCAAACGCCGAAATTTTCGTTTCTGGCTTCAAAATGTGCAGTTTTCATGGAGTACGAGCTCTGTCTCTTTGAAATATCCACCGGTTCGGTTTACCACTGTCAGTAGATTGTAAGCAGTTATCATTTGCTCAAAATCAGTGGCGGAGCTTGACCAACATATTAGGAGGGGCCAAAACAGATAAGATAAGAGCTGAGGGGGCCAGATTTAAGTATTTTGTGTTTTATATGGTCAAAAGTGGTAAATATATAGTACTAATATGCAAATTTTAATTAAGTTGGGGGGGCCATGACCCATGTTGGCCCCCATGAAGCTCCGCCTGTGCTCAAAATAGTGCCGTGCATTCTAGAAACTAGAAATGCCACACAACAAAACGTGTGTGATGCTTGCTTGGCACAGAGCAGTTTTTTTTTTTTTTTGTTAAAGAGTGCTTCTGGCGTTTCTATTTTCGTAGCCCCAGTTTCTACACGTTTTGGTTCATCTAAAAAGTCTCTACACGTTTTGGGGTATGAACAACATGTGCACGATTTTAAATTAGCGCGATGGTAAGGTGAGTGAGGTCATGGGCAGTTTGGAATGCGACCCGCCATGTACGTAGTGTGTGCTCCCGCGTGCGGATTTTTGTACTGTACGAAAAATAGTGTGCTAGCTAGCTCCAACGTGTTGCGCGATTCGGTTGCAGGATTCGATTTCGAAGAATAAATCCGTGATCAAACTGATCAAAGTTGAAGATATGGGTCCTCAAGACGAAACTTAGATCAGAACACCAGCTCGATATCAACTGTAGGAGAATAATTGCAATAAAGGTTTGCTTCTTTCACGAGACAAGATCACACGGATAGTCTGAGCCACGCAGCTACATATATAATGGAAGAGTTTGAATTGGTCATATGAAAACTTGATTTTATTTTATGAGGTTTGGTCTTGCTTTTCTGGAGAAGATTGTATTTGTTCCTAAGTGCAAAACAGAAATCTCCACGCACGACTTTGCATCATATCCACATGCGCATACATCGTCTGATGCTGCTCAATCTCAACCATTGTATTCTATGGCCAAATCCTGACCTTGTGTTATCATGGAGCTCCTGAAAACATGCGAACCGATTCTATTCTTTTGTGCCAAAAACGCATGTGTGCCCGTATCGATTCGAGGCATGCCTACGTACGTAAGTTATATCAACTTGCCAAGAATATTTGCAGGTGCGTGCGGCGCGGCGACATCCTCCCTTGATCTCACCCTCTATTTGTATGGGAAAAGCTAGACATCTTTCGTGTGTTCGTAGGACTCCAAGGCATGCATGATGCCATTTTGTGAAGTCATGTACCTCCTTCTAAGAAAGGCAAATAGGACAGCGTTGTGAGCCGCAGCTAGTGACGGTGTTATCTCCCAAGATGGAATCATGTTCCAAATATCAACTAGGAATATTTAAGACGAACAAAGCTAAATAATTGAAGCTCATATGTATTGGGTGGATTTTACTCCATCCATTCGTTTTAGTTGACGTCGCAGAACCAGTGTCGTCAAATTTTGAGTGGATGGATTAACTAACTATCTTCATTGTCTAAATATACATTGCCTACTATTCTCTTTTTTAGTTAATTTGATGTGTCCAACACATTTGTAATAAAAGAGACATGACTTCGAGAGAATGTAAATTCATATTTGTACCCTGCACCCTTCATACCTAATCTTTTTTTACGAGTGGGTGCATTAAACATCGAGGCATGTACTAGCAGTGTAGTACGATTTATTTTACGAGTCAGTAACTTACAAGACACCCTATAAAACCACAAGGGTCGTGGAAAGACCAGCACGTCAAGTAAAAAGGTTGACGTCCGACATAGGCCCAGCGTGCGGCGCGTCCGGATGCTTGCCTCTCCCCAGAAGCACCCGCGCACTGGCAGCCACCCCACCGACCCGCACAGGCCCACGCAACGCAGCCTCGCATGGTCCCGCCGTCGCGGCGTCTTTGCTTCGGTAACGAGAGCTGAAAACGCACGCCGGGTTGATTTCACGAGCCAGCTCGTGCGTTTTGGGGCACTCGATCGAGTGGACCGTGACGGACGGGCGTGCGTGCCCAGCTTGGTCGTCGCTCTCGCCCATTAATTACCCGGCCGGTGAGAGGAGCGTCCAAGTTTCCGTTACAAAAATAGAGTGCAGGAACGGAATCGAGGCGTCCGTCCGATGGGTGGAGTGGATCAGCACTTCCATTCCATGCATCGCGCGTGAAGATCGACCATCGAAGAACCTGTGAGCATTCGTGCGCGCACACGAGAGAGATCACGGGCTTGCCGAGACGTTCGGTTCTTTCTTTGTCACGCGATCATCGTCCACCGCACAGCTTCTCAACTGCATGCGTGACCTATGCAGCTTGTCAACCCCCCGTGGACCGGGCACGGCTGCCTTCACGAGCTACTGATGCCGGCCGCATGCACCGGCAGCGACGACGCCACGGCCGACAGCGCCAGCTAGCGTCCCCCGCTTTCTGGTAAGCCACCTCTCACTCTCGGTCACGCAAACGTGCGGTCGCCGTCCGTTCCGCGACGCCGAACGGTACATAGATTAATACATATCGAGCCGTCGTGTTCTCCTTTACGGCACGTTTGGTAGCCCACGAGCATCCCAACCAGGCTCTGTGATGCAAAAATCAGGCATTTGGTTGCCTGACCCAGCCCGCGTTACTGCATCTGCACGAACGTTAAAGCACGTCGGGCCTGGCTGAGTAGGGCCTTTAGGGCGCGTTCCTGCATCTGCACGAAACCTTAAAGCACGCTGGGCCTGACCCGCCGCCGCGTCGCCCCCTCGGCGATGCGTCGCATTTCCGGTGGGTGGAGAACGTCTGGGCGAAGGAGATGTCGCCGGAGGAGCTCCGACGTCACTTCCAGGCGCCGTCCCCAATCTGCAACCGGAGGCCACGCCCGGCCGCCGCATCGGTGGCGGCCATCCACGGCGCCGTGGATGCACGCTCCTGCTGTGCGTGCGGCGGGGCCGGCTAGATTGATAGCCGCGGCGCCACTCGTGGCCATCACGATGCCCGGCTCCTCGACCAGACCACGGGCACCGCCTCCACCACCTTCAGCGCCTACATCGCCGGCGGCGCAGCCAACTCCGCCACCTCCAGCAGCACCGTCTTCATCGCGGCGAGTAAGTCTCGATCTGTCAACCGCATGGGCCAGGGTTTGATGTTCGATTTGGGTAGATTAGTGTCCTTGATACCCGTAGAAGTGATAACCTTCAGTAGCTACCTGCAATGTTAAGTAAACGGGGTTAGGTTGAGCCTCCAAGTGCAGAGTATATAGTAAGTGGAAGACGTGTTTTCCCACGAGGGTGACTCGAGTGTTTAATATCGAACTCTCGGAGAATCAGTAGTAAAATGTTTATCTTCCTATCCTTCTTTTGGTTACCTACAAAACAAAGTTAAATGTTTTGGTACTCAACCTCACCTGTGCTTGTCAAGCACAAGGTGTAAGAATGATGTCAAGATAGTATGTGATGCAAACAAGAAATAAATATGCAATGATGGTGGTAAATAAATATGCAAGGATGAAGATAACAATGATAAATGATATTTTTGGGTTTTTAATGATGAATGCAAGATGTAAAAGTGTTTTTGTATTTTTGGATTTAATAATTGCAGAAAATGGAAAAGTGGTAAAAGTTGTTGGAAAGGTGTTTCTTATGATTAAAAATGGACCGGGTTCATGGTTTCACAAGTGCACTCTCTATTTAATAAAGTGGTAGACAATGAAACACTAGAATTGACATATGAGATTGCAACACAAAGTTTAATGACAAGTTACTAATTATGTGGGCATCACGTCCTAACATAGAGACCTTTTGGTTATTAGTCTCACTTATAATCCACCAAGATGCGAACTAAATCATAACACCTTAATAATTAAGATAACTCGGAGTATAGCTTTAAGTATCATGACATGAAGTTAAAATAAGAACATGCTAGATCTAGTCATGGAGTAGTGGCAATGGTCACACCCACATCTCCGGTAGCATGGTATTTTTGTTTATCCCTAGTGAGGCAACAAAGTAGGGTAAAGATACCCAAGTGGATCGCAGAACTATCTCTCACGTTCACTGCACTAGCCACCCCCCGTTACTCCAACTAATGCACACATCACCCCACACACGCTCTCATAAACATGCTTGATCATGACAAGTGAATAAGAACGGGGTACATAATATGCATCTATATTCATAAGTGAAACAAAACATTTGCAATCTCAAACATATATTAACTCATAAAAAGATCCACCACATAGGAATTACATAGATGACCGTAATCATGTTCGGCAGCTCATACAGTGCTAATTAGTGAAGCTCAAAGAGAGGAGAGATACATAAGTTACTTCCACAAACCCATAGTCCAGAGGTGGACTACTCCCTCTTCATCATGGAGACGGTGGAGAAGTCGATGGAGAAGATGGAGACCACGCCGGCAGCGCCCCGCCGGAGTTTTCCCCTCCAATCTGCAGCTCCAGATCTCTCTTTCGGTGTTTCTGTGTTTCGGCGGCGCTCCCTCCAGAGAACGTCAGGGGGGCTATTTTTATAGTCGGTTTTAGGTCAAACCCGTGTCAGTGAAGAAAAGATCGACGGCAACGGAGCGTCGAGGCCCGAGTTGGTGGGTCCCACGCGGCCAGGTACAGAGGCCGCGTGGGCCCCCCTCTTTTGAGCCTCGGGCTCCGCTTGTCCGCTTCCTTCGCCCCCAAGTCTTGTTCCTTCCAAAAAAAATGATGCTCGTAAATTTGCAAGTGATTTGGATGACGTTTGGGACCCGGAAACTTAAAAGGAAAAAAATGGGGTTTTCTGCCTGCGCAGGGTTAATTACATAAAAAGAGAAAATAAATATAATATTCCCAAAAATCATTATATAACAGTGATGTTGGCTATATGCCCTAAGAGACAATAAATATATTTGTTTCATGATTAATGTATTATATCTTTATGCTATAACTGCTATGCTCTATAAATGTGAGATTTATAGGGAAACACATACGCACGTGTAAGGATATAATCAACCCCCATTTACCCTTTGTCTTGTCTCTTGGACGAACTCGTTAATACTGGATGGCGATGTTTTCTAGCCATGGACAAGTGCTCTTGTCATTATTAATGGGAGCATATTGTTAAGTTAACAATATGACTGGGAAGACCCAAATTATGATATACTACGAGATCAAGTTTCGTATAAATAGTATAGTCTAGGTTTGGTTGCTTGCTTATTCCTTAGACCATGAGAATATGTGGTTATGTATATTTGAGAGGAAGCTTTGACATAGTCAATCATTACGGCCGTAACAGGGTAATCAAAAAGGCTATGATTGGGTAACCTCAAAGGTATACTATAACCATAGTAGTTCAAGACTAGGAATCACACCTCTAAAGTTATAGAGAGATACAACCAGGATCCGCTCTAGTGTGAAAGTGTCCATTCACAAGTCTGCGCAGACAAGGTAATGATATGCAAATATCATGGGATACTTAAACATGAGTTAAAGAGTAAAGGCATCGTACCGGTAACAAGGATAAGGTGACATAGTAAATGAAAGCTATCATTTATGGTAATGTCATATATCTCGCCTTGGGTATTGGATGAGTATCGTGATGGTGATAGGATAAACATGTTAATCAAGCAGGTTCAAAAGAGTGTCTTCGCATAACGGTAGCAGCTATACAGAACGTCCAGGTTCTGACACTGGCAAGTGATTGGATAAGCATTTCCAATTATAGTTACATGTTATCGAACCTGTAGGGGTCACACACTTAAGGCGTCAAGGTCTGTTGTATTCGTAGTGGTCCGGAGTAGAGAGGTTGTATCATCTGGGATGGATTCTGGCGTGATAGAATTACATTCGGAGAATTAGATCATGAAGAAATAAAGGTTTATAAGAAAGGAAATAATAGTCCAAGTATATTCTGTCGGCAGACACTAGGTGCCTCGGATCATATAAATATGTTTATATGATAAGTAATTAATTCTGAGAATTAATTAGACAAAATATTTATTGATTAAATATTAATTTATTTAATTAATAGGAAATTATCAAAGGCCAATAAAAGGTGGCTGCCACATGGGCCGCAGGGGCCCACATGGCAGCCGCACCACCGCAAGGTGGTGGGCCGAGTCGGCCGACCAAACCTTAGTGGGCCTCGGCCCACGAAGGGCAAGGCGGCGGTGGGAGGCCAAGACGAGGCCGACCTGGGTGGGCCCCACCCACCCGAGGTCGGTGGCCAGGGCGGGCCCCACCCGCAGGTCGGTGGCCAGGCGGGCCCCACCTGGGGTCGGTGGCCGAGGCGGGCCCTACTAGGGGCGGCGGCCAAGGAGGAGGCGGTAGGGAGGGGAGTTGGGGTTCCACCCCAACTCCACCTTCCTAGCCGAATTGGGTAAGGGGTAGTTTCCCCTTGTCCAAGTTGAGTTGGACTAGGAAAACTTTCCCCTTGTCCAAGCAACCCTACCCCTTGGGACTTCTTTATAAACCCCACCCCCTCCTCTTTTGAAGACACACAATAGACTTGAGATTTCTCCTCAGAGGCTCCCAAGGTCTAGATCTAATCTCTCCCCTCTCTCCCATGTGTTGGGGCTCTCTCCACCATACGCATACCAGTAGCACTTAGTCCTGGCACGGCGAAGCGCCGCTGGATCTTGACGGACATGCGTGTGCGAGCTCTCAGAGGGGTGACGCGTCATAGACGTTTGACCCTCACTCATTTGGATCAAGAAGATATACGAAGAAACGGCGATATTCTCACCGTCAGGCTTGACCGTGAGAATCTTCATCAAGCTTCATCAACTACGTCGGCGTCATCGTCATCGACAACGTCATCGACATCGACATCATCACCGACAACTCTTCTGCGACTCGTTGTTGGTAACGACAGTACTATCCTCTCCTGTATCTACATAGTTGATCCTGGACGTTACGTAGGTCGGAAAATTTTAAATTCTGCTACGCAACCCAATAGTGGTATCAGAGCGATCTATGCGTAGTTACAGGTACGTACTACAGCACATAAGTCTGTGCGGGCACCGCATAAGTTTGTGTGGGTATGTCAAAACTCTTCTGACATTCAGGTTATTTATGTATGCTTCCCAATAAACTACTTAAGGATGGTTTCCGACGGCATAGTTTGATTTTACGGACTTCTGGCAATCCGCGGACCTTCCGGCTGCTCCTAGTATGCTTGTTGGCGCCAACGAAGTGCTTCAGTAGCTCCGGGTCATTCTATAGTTGGTCTCGTTGACTTGGTAGTGGAAAGGGCATGTGGACTAGGTCCACACGGGGGTCACGCGCACCAGTGAAGTTTGGAAGGGAAGCAGCAACGTGCTTGTAACGTTGGGTTGTCCTTCACCCCGCAATGTCAATCTAGCATCGTGATTAACCATGCTTGGTTACCTTACGTAGGCAGTAACGGTTTTACTCGGTAAATCCCAAAGCCTCGTAAAAATTGCAAAAACAAAGGTTAGAGGACGTCTAACTTGTTTTTGCAGGTATGTGATGTGATGTGGTATAGTCCTTTAATTTTATTCAATTATTGTATGAAATACCATCATATGTAATTCCAACCTGCGTGTTGGATTTAGAAGAAGCATGATGGGTGGAAACCACATGATTGCTATCTAGGGTCTGCATGCCACATGATTTCGTTTCTTAGAAATAGGAGACAGACATGAAGGTAGCGTCGTAGACCTCGACGACAAGGAGTGGAACAAGGAAGGAGTTCTTACATCCACATGGAAGACGAAGAGGACTATACTACATCACTTAATTGTGAAAGTTTATTTCTCTTTATTTATTGCACTCTCTTTGATTGCGCAGTAGTCGTGATTATTAGGGTGATTCCTCAAGAAAATATCAAGGAGATCGTGCTCATCCAACTATGGCACCGTCAAACCGGATGCTTGTCATCGTGCGACCTGTATCCAGGAGTAATGTGTGCCAAGGGTTCGGGAGGCGGGCACGGACCGTCCTAGCAGCATGAACGGTTGGTTGTCTTGACGTCCAGACATAACTAGTTATGAGTTCGGAGCACTACATCGAAAGATGAACGGAAATCACGGCAGGAAGTGATTGGCAAGTTGGCCTACCCTCTCGTCATAGTGGATGACATGTATCCATGCTTCTCACTATTGAGGATTGCGGATTCCGAGTCACTGTTTAACTGATCATGAGGAATATCAGTTTCAGTGGGAGCACACCATAGTTAAATCATATCATTTTAACTCGTGCAAATTAATCATGAAAAAGGGGTCTAAAAGGAATTTGCTATCATTGTAGATTAAAGCCTGTCGACATTAACCTGCTTTGTAAAATGGAAACTTTAACTGTTAATGGTAAGAACTTTGTAGATTGGATCTGCGCCCTTAGAAGTAGACTTAGAGAAAATAGAAAGTTATATGTTCTAGATGCACCATCCTCTGAATTGTCATGGAATGGCAATTATGTTCGTGATGAAAAGGCAGTAAGGGAATTAATGTTAACTTACATGGATAAACAATTGCATACTCGCTTTGGGAAGGCGAGTGCATATGATGTGCTCACAGAGCTGCATAGTTTATTCCAGGAGAGAGTCAAAGTTGCATGTTATGCAATTACAAGACAGCTCTTCAGTTGTAAGCTAGCCATAAAGGGTTCGCTCATCGATCACTTGGCAAGGATGATTAATCTTAATCAAATGTTGGAAGACCTAGGTTTTCCAATGCATGCCCAAGCGAGTCGTACAGTATTGCTGATGTCACTACCACCGCATTATGGCGGGTACATTCAAAATTCAAATTTGATTGGTAGTAACATAAGCATGGATGAGCTTACGAGGAAATTAATCATAGCAGAAGCTAAGATTAAAAACTGCAAAAGGGTTGGTTCATCCAACAAGGCATCACAAGATATGGAGGAAGGAGATCTCAATATAGTGGAAGGTTTAGGGATTGGAAACCCCAAAGTCATCAGTGTGTTGGATGTGTATTTAACCGGACCTCACAGTGATTCTTGGATTTTTGACACCGGGTTTGTTGCACACATTTGCAACACGACGAGTGGGTTAAAAGATGTGAGGAGGTTAAATCCAGGAGAAGTGTGCATAAGAGTTGGAAACAGAATGCAAGTTAGCGTTCGTTCCATCGGTACCATGAGCCTTCATTTACCTTCAGGATTCATGTTGGAAATGAGTAATTGCTACTATGCACCCACATTGAGCAAGAACATCATTTCAGGGTCACGACTTTTACGTGACGGATATTCTTTTAATTCTGAGAACAATGGATGTTCGATTTATTATAAGAATGTATTTTACGGATCGGCCCCTCTGGTGGATGGTCTGTTTGTATTGAATCTTGGAAGGATAGAAGACACATTACACATTGATGCAAAGAGACTGAAATTAGTGAAAGATGATACTTACACTTGGCACTGTCGTCTTGGGCACATCGGAAAAAGCCGTATGAAACAACTATTTTCGGATGGATTGTTGCAATCATTTGATGAGGATTCATTTGATCAGTGTGAGGCTTGCCTGATGGGAAAATGGCCAGGACGCCGTTTGGCGGGGTAGTCGAACGGGCAACCGAATTGATCGAGATCATACACACGGATGTGTGTGGGCCTCTGAACATTTCAGCGCGCGGTGGATATCTTTACTTTGTGACATTTACTGATGATTTAAGTAGATATGGCTATATTTACTTAATGAAGCAAAAGTCAGAAACCTTTGAGAAATTCAAGGAGTTCCAGAATCAAGTAGAGAATAAACATGACACACTAGTACAGAACGACACATCGGAAACGGGCCAAAAACCCCTTCGGCAACAGAGAAAGGGTCCGTGTCCCCAACCCTGTCACTGATGTGAAGGCCTTCATCGGTAACGGAGGCAAAAAAACCTTCACCGATGAGGCATAAGTTGGCTACGGTTGCGGACCCATCTCCGTTTCCGATGTATCGGTGCATCAGTAACGGAGGTTATATTTTACTCGTTTGCATTGAGGTTCTTTCAGAAGCCTACAGGAGCAATTCGGTTGCCAAATTACATTCAAAATCTCACAGCAAAAGCACAAAGTTGCTACCAAATCCATTCATAACGTATATAAGAATTGTCATCATTACATAGCATCAAAAGATGAGTTACACATGCCTCGCTAATCCTATCATTCTCATGCCTCCCTAAACTTAACTTTTATGACACTCCACTCTTCTCCAGCTCCACCTTCTTCCTCAGTTCCGAAGCGCCGAAAACGGAATTCGACCTAGCAAAAGACTCGAGTAGCGGTTTCATGCTTCTCCAAATCACATCTGCAGCCAAATTGCTACACACATACACAAAATAGATGGAGAAACTAAAAACAAGAAACCACACCGAGCTCGCAAGCCTCCTTAGCAAATTAATCATGCCAAATTCTTCGTAGCGAGGCTTGCTCCATCTTGGACGGTGTCGCCGAAATATAATAACGTCACCGCTGTGACATTTCGGCCACACTGTCCAAGACACTCTTAATTAAAAAAGTGTTTTGAACAGTGCAGCGAAACGTCACAACAGCGACGGTTCACGGATATGATCCCACTTTGTATTTAGCTCTTTTAAAGCTTGTTTGGATCTGCATGGCGCTTTTGCATATAAAATACATGGATGTCTAGTTAGAAAAGAGTCAAATATGATGCTACATGACATAAATACAATTTAAGATGAAAACTGTTTACACCTTAAGCGCCTATATCCGTGTGCTTGCTGTCCGATCGAAACGATTTGGAGGCAGAACTTGAAGGTGATGTTACCTTCAATTGCCTCACCATTTTTATGCATTGTCGCCGAAATATACTATTACTTCATACACTAGCTACACAAAACCATAACGAGGATTAGCACATTGACAAAGGGTTGAAATTAATCTATTAGAATTCAAATACTAAAAACAAACACAACACAATACTAGACTTCAAATACTAGACAAGTTGAAGGTAATGTATTCATCATCGGCAGTACTAAAAACAAACACAACACAATACTAGACTTCAAATACTAGACAAGTTTTATATGCTACTTTAAAAAAATGTAAGATCTAGTGTTGAGGGGTGTATTCATCATCGGCAGTACTACAATATTAGACAGAACACAATACTACAATACTAGACAGTACTACAATACTAGATCGGTAGATGCTACTTTAAATAAAATGTAAGATCTAGTGTCGAGGTGTGTATTCATCATCGGCACTAGACAGAACACAATACTAGACTTCAAATACTAGACAAGTTTTCTGTGCTACTTTAAACAAAATGTAAGATCTAGTCGGCTACATACCCGGGGAAGATGCACGGCAATAGACCAGTAGATCCACGTCGGCGACATACTCGGGGAAGATGCGCGGCGGCTCGCCGACGAGCCGCTGGGGGGGATGCGCGGCGGCTCACGACGCGCCGCTGGGGGGGGATGCGCGGCGGCTAACGACGCGCCGCTGGGGGAAGATGCGCCGATGCGCCGCTGGGGGAAGATGCACGGCGGCGATGCCGGCCGGACGCGCCGCTCAGATCTGCGAGATAAGGGTTAGGTCTGGAGCCGCCGCCACACTATGACTGTGGAGTGAGAGTGAGAGTGAGAGTGAGAGTGAGAGCGAGAGCGTTAGGGTTGCCGCAGTGGCACATTTATAGCATATAACATCGCAAACGGAGGCGATAAACAACCGTTTCCTCTAATTTCTTCACTGACACACTGGGCCTACTTACAAAGGATCGATAGAGTAATTGAACTAACTATCTACTCTACTTGTTCTGCTTACGCCCTGCCTCCGCGCCATTGTCATCCGCGGCGCGGAGTCGCTTCTTGCCGGTTGCCTTTTCCTCAGGCGCGTGCTCCTCCTCCTCCTCCGGCTCGTGCTCCTCCTTCTTCGGCCGTGCGTCCTTCTCCGGCGAATCCTCCTCTCGCGCCTCCTTCTCCGGAGCGTGATCCTCCTCCTCCGGCGCCTCCTCCTCCGGCGCCTCCTCCGATGCCTCCTCCTCCGGCGCCTCCTCCGACGCCTCCTCGTCGTCGTCGTCGGCGTCGTATTCTTCCTGGCTAGAATAATACGTCTCCGGCGGGTCCTCCGGCTCCTCTTCCTCCGGCGCCTCGTCCTCTTCGGAGTCGTCTTCTCCTTCGCGTGAAGACGGCGGGTCCGAGTCATCGGAGTCGTCTTCTACAGAGCGTGAAGATGGCGGGTCCGAGTCGTCGGGGTCCGAGACCGGCAACCCGTCTTGATCCCACCATGGAACTTCACCGCGGTCTTCCGCGTTCGCGTCGTCGCTCGGGACTTCCTCGTTCTACCACCAGGGTTCCTCCATGGTGGTTGTGCTAGTGTGGTAGATAATGTGGGCGAGAACGAAGGGGAGAATGCGGGACCTGCCTGGCTTCGCGCAGTTCCAGTCACATTTTATTAGCGTCGATCAGGCGGTTCCAATCCCTCGTGAATTAAGCCGCATTGAACAGGCGCGCTTCCAGATTGCAACTGCAATTTCCCAAGCACATCGCAAACGGATATACATAAACAACCGTAGCCATAGCGATACATATTGGAAACGGAGACAAATTTATGACCGTTGCCAATACTTTTGGTAACGGAGATATAAAATTCTCCGTAACCAATGTTGATGGACCAGCCTCTGCCAGGCCTCGTCCGCAACGCTAAAATGGCGATTCTCTGTCGCCTAACTCGTGCCGTTTCCATTGAGGGGTATCCGATCTGTCGTTCTGTACTAGTGACAGGAAGATAAAGTACCTGCGATCTGATCGTGGTGGAGAATATCTTAGTCATGAATTCAGTCAACACATGAAGGACTGTGGAATTGTACCACAGTTGACACCACTGGAACTCCGCAAAGGAACGGAGTTTCAGAGAGACGTAATCGAACGCTTATGGATTCGGTTAGGTCTATGTTGCACTATCTGATTTACCACTATCCTTTTGGGGTTATGCACTAGAAACAGCAGCTTACACTTTAAATATATCATCATCCAAGTCTGTCAAGACCACGCCTTATGAAGTCTGGATGGATAAACCACCCAGCATAAGTCACCTCAAGGTTTGGGGATGCGATCTTTATGTTAAACGATTGCAGGCCACAAAACTTGAGCCAAGGTCTGACAAATGTGTTTTCATAGGGTATCCCAAAAATACCATTGGATACACTTTTTATAACAAGGTCGAGGGCAAGATTTTCGTTGCCCGGAACGGCATATTTCTTGAGAAAGATTTTCTTTCAAGAGAAGTCAGTGGGAGGACGGTAAGTCTCGAGGAGATTTTACAATCTATCGACAAGATAGTCAGAGTTAACGCATCGGAAGAAATTCCGGTCGGAGACTCAGCCACTGATACGGAGACTCCAAATCCTCCTCCGGAGGAAGAGGAAACTCCAGTCAGGCAGATTCCTCAAGTAAGGAAAGGAAGCCGAGTTCGCGAACAACCTAGGTTTTTCGAGAACGAAGTTTTCTTACTTGAGGGTGTCGAGAAAGAAGTTTTCGTCATGGACGAAGTTCTTCTTCTTGAAGAGGATGAACCTGCATGTTATAAAGAAGCGATGAATGATAAAGATTCCAACAAATGGCAAGATGCCATGAATTCTGAAATGAAATCCATGTATGACAATCAAGTCTGGGATTTGGTGGAACTTCCTGAGGAAGTTAGACCAATAGATTGTAAATGGATCTTCAAGAAGAAGACAGACGCGGACGGTAATGTTACGTTCATAAAGCACGCCTTGTCGCAAAGGGTTTTCGACAAATTCAAGGTGTAGACTATGAGGAGACATTCTCTCCTGTAGCAATGCTTGAGTCTGTAAGGATAATGTTAGCTATAGCTGCCTTTTATGATTATGAAATCTGGCAGATGGATGTCTGATACGTGCATTTTATATCATCATTTATATAACTTTTAGTATCATACTAGAATATTATTTGCATGATTATATGATTGTTTTTACATGTTTTAGATGATTTTGGGGACTTTCACACAAAGTCCCCATTTTTGGTATTTAATATCTAGGAGGCAGAAAACCCCCTTTTCTTGTTTTTATTGTTTCAGGAGTTTCAGGAACCCAAATAATAAAAGGAAAAATACCACGTCAGTTTTTCATCGGGAGAAAGGCAGAGGGAAGAAGACCGAAGAGAGGAGAGCCACGAGGCCCAAAAGGGGTGGGCCCACGCGGCCAAAACCCTAGGCCGCGTGGGGCCCACTAAAATTGGCCTCGGGCACCTCCTCGCCTGGGGCTTTTTATCGACGTCTTCGTCTCGCCCGAAAAGTAACGCCCTAATTTTTCCAAGTCCATCCGAGGTCGTGGCGGCGGCGAAACTCATGATCCCTTCCGAGGGGGGTCAGATCCTGCTGCTCCGGAGCTCCGGAGAAGGGGGAAATCATCGTCATCATCATCACCTCTCCTCCTTGGCGTGGGAGGAGGCCTCTACATCATCACCCCCATCAAGACCAGCACCATCTCCATCATCATCACCGTGATCCACTCCGTTCCCCTCGCAGTTTGAGAGTTGTTATACCCTAGATACTTGTCTTGTGCTACTATTCATGTTAGTTATTGAGTACTTGTCATTATTTGGTGGTGAAGTTATAATTTCAGATTGTGTTGTACCACTTATGCCACTGATTATGATCATGTTTGCACGTTGTGAGTAGTTCCCGTATGTTCCTGAGGGCATATGATGAATTGGCAATGATTTATATATGACATGTGTTGGTATTTTGTCAAGAGTTTATCTTTTATGTGATTCTATGATGGTGTTGTGCGAACGTCGACTGCACAACTTTTCACCTATATGGGCTCATAGGAGAACACCGTAGTATAATGAATTGAGGAAGACTTGGGAGGACACGTAAGCCTGAGTTAGAATCTTGAAGTTATAGTATGAGGGTATTAGTATCGGGGACCTTAGAGTGTAATGCTATGGTGGGACTTTATGTATTAATAATTCTTGTGCAGTCATTTACTTGGCCACATGATCCATCATAAGGGGCTGTAGTCTATTTATTTAGCTATACCGAATTATGGCTCCGTCCAAAAAGATTAAAACTTGACAAGATATTCAACGTGTTGTTTAATAAATCTCTATGCCTAGCATTATCCATGCCGCTCTCGGGAACGTTTTCCACATATAAGTCACAAATCACTTGAGCTTGTCCTCTTGTCACATAAGAGGATTGGGCTTTCTCTCTTTGAGAGGTTTCACTTGTCACTGTTACTTGCTGCATTGGAATTATACAACCGAAAATACCAAAAACACTTGCATCTTTCATTGCTTTGTTTATCAATCTTACTAACCAATACCTTCAGCTCCTCGTGGGTTCGACAACCTTTTCTATTTAAAAGGTACTACAATTGATCTCCAGCACTTGTGAGTCATCAAGATATTTTTCTGGCGCCGTTGCCGGGGAGCGTTGCGCTATTGGTAAGAAGTTTGGTAAGGAAACTTGAAAGCTATTTTATCTCATTGCTACTATGGCATTTATGAATCGTGCCTCGCTGCATCTTGCTCTATATGAAAGTGCTTATGCCACTACTGCAAAGGTGGTTGAAACTACTGTGCCTGAGATACCTAAAGTGGGATTTAAAATTCCCATGGGTCATGTTAAAAGAGTTATGAAAAATCCATTTACAGGGGATGGAACTAAGTCTGCACGCGAACACATGGAGTTCATTGAAGACATATGTGGTTTATTTAGACTTCCTGGTATTCCTGAGGATGATGTAAAAAGAAAGTTACTATATTTGTCTTTATCTGGTAATGCTCGTGTTTGGTACAGATCTCTGGATGAAGAAGCTACTATTGACTGGAATATCTTGAGGAAGGTTTTCTTTCTTAAATACTTCACACCTAAAGAAGCTTATGAGAACCGCTGCTACATATTCAATTTCTGGCCACATCTGGGAGAGAGCATCACTCAAGCTTGGGGGAGATTGAAGGAACTCATTCGCAAGAACCCTTGTCATGATCTTACAAGGAAACTTATATTGATAAACTTTTATGTGAGGTTACCTATGAAGCACAAGAAAATTCTGGATAATTCATCTGGTGGTAGTTTCACAAACAATACTGAAGAAAAAGCATGGAATCTATTGGAGACTATTTCTGAAAATACTGGTCATTGGGATCTTGATAAAGGTAATGAGCCTTATTTTGACTATGGATACTCATGTCTAGAGAACTTCTCTACTTCTATCTTGTTTAAAAATATGAGTGATACATTTAATCTTGATCCTTATGTTATACTTGAGATAGCTAAATCTTTTGCTGAACATATCTGTGTTCCAAAAAGTGGATTTGAAACTTATGTTGAACCTGTTAAACAATCTATTGTTGTTCCAAAGTTATTAAATAGGTTGAACCGGTGTCATCTGTGAGAATTGAGGAGTATGTTGAAGCACCACCCTATCCAAACCAAGTTAAAGAGAATTTACTTATTGCTGTTACTAACAAAAGTAATAGAAAATGTTCTCAGCCATATGAACATGTGGAAGTCAACACTCAAATTTCTGTCATCAAGCAACTTAATGAAGAAGATCATGTTGATGTTTATCTATGTGAAGATGCTACTAAAGTCATCAAAGGTAATTCGGCCAAGGTGGGGAAACCTGTTATATCATGCTCTATTGGGACTTCATGTTATCATGGTTTATGTGATATTGGGTCAAGCATAAGTGTCATTCCATATTCTCTCTATCTTGAAATCAAGCCTGATATTGATCCTATTGCTATGGAAGAGACAGGTATGACAATTCAACTTGCTAATAAAGAATATATCAATCCATTCGGAATTGTTAGAGATGTTGAAGTATTGGTTGGCAAAATAAAATATCCTGCTGATTTTATTGTGCTTGGTTGTTCTCAAGATTCATTTTGTCCTATCATTTTTGGTAGACCTTTCTTGCGTACTGTTGGTGCTGAAATCAATTTGCTTAAAGAGAAAGTGTTTATTAAATGTAATGGTGAGAAACTTGAATTCAACTTTTCTAAGTTTGCTGATAAACATGTTGTTAAAGAGCCTGTTTCTGAAGATTTAATTGAAACTCTTGCTCATATAGCTGTAGCTTCAACAGATGTTGTAGAACGTTATATGCTTAATCAAGATGAACCATTTAATGATGAGGAAAAGGAGGCTTTAGAACAAATATTATGGCAACAACCACCACAATTACAGTTGCATATTCCACCTGATAATCTAGGAGTGCTACCACCACCTAAAGGACTTCCTAGTTTTGAACTAAAACCTTTGCCTACAAATCTGAAATATGCATATTTAGATGATAAGAGCATATATCCTGTTATTATTAGTGCTGACCTTTCAGCTGAAGAAGAAGAGAAATTACTTGATGTGCTAAAAGCTCATCGACCAGCCATTGGGTACTCTCTTGATGATCTTAAAGGTATAAGCCCAGCTCTATGTATGCATAAAATTAATCTGGAAGAAGATGCAAAACCTGTGGTTGATTATCAACGCCGTCTCCATCCAAAAATGAAAGAAGTGGTAAGAAAAGAGGTAATAAGACTTATTGAAGCTGGTATCATTTATCCTATAGCTGATAGTAAGTGGGTTAGTCATGTTCATTGTGTTCCTAAAAAGGGTGGAATGACTGTTGTTCCAAATGATGAGGATGAACTTGTGGCTCAACGTACTGTTGTTGGTTATAGGATGTGTATTGATTTCAAGAAATTAAACAAAGCAACTAGAAAAGATCATTATCCATTGCCATTTATTGATCAAATGTTAGAAAGGTTATCTAAACATTCTCACTTTTGCTATCTAGATGGTTATTCAGGTTTCTCACAAATTCCTGTCCATAAGGATGACCAAGAAAAGACCACTTTTACTTGCCCATATGGTACTTTTGCTTATAGGAGAATGCCATTCGGTTTATGTAATGCTCCTGCTACTTTTCAAAGATGCATGAATGCTATATTTGCTGATTATATTGAAAAGATAATGGAAGTCTTTATGGATGATTTTTCTGTGTATGGTACTTCCTTCGATAATTGCTCGTTCAACCTTAACAAAGTTTTGCAGCGTTGTGAAGACCAACACTTAGTTCTTAATTGGGAGAAGTGTCACTTCATGGTTACCGAAGGTATTGTGTCGGAGAATGACTCCCACGAAACAGGGATAGTCAAGCTCATGAAGAGAGTTCGTGTAAGGGGCTGAACACGTTGGTCAAACAACCCTCAACCTGCACGGCGACGGTGCTCGACGAGCAAGTGGAGGGACATCACGACAGAGATAAACACCAGCCCGTACCCAGGTTCACGGCCCTCGTGTGGAGGTAACACCGCTACTCCTGCATGTCTGTATTGCACTGCTTATAGAGGTTACAGTACAATGAGCTTGCCGAGGGCTCTCTTTTGGCAATGGAGTACACGAGGAAGGGAAGCTGTGGTCTTCTTCTTCCTTGCGCGTAAGTGGCTAGGCTGGAATGAGAATGCGATCCTTTGCTACGGTGCTGCTCCTCCTCCTTTTATAGGCGCCCCGGGCTTCCTCCCTGCGCTTGCGCTACGGAAGGGCTATCACGTGGCGGCAGAAGGTGGAGCGTGGTGCACCGCAGCCCAGTTGTCCATGGACGCGGTGCATGCGCGTAAAGCTGATGCCTGTGGCAGATTAACCACCGTCCATGCAGGACAGCCAGCTGGGGCCGCAGAGGAACGTGGGGGTGCCCACGGTGACGTTCGCCGTGGAGCGTAGCGCCGGCCGGTTCCCTTATCACCAAAGAGGAAATCCTTGTAGTCCGGTGCGGATGGCGCAGCTTTGTTGACTCCTTTAATCACGAAAAACGGCAACTGCGGCGTCGTCGTCACCGTGCGCAGAGGCGCGCGTCACTCTGCGGCCGCTGCAGAGCCCATGTGCGCTCTGTAGAGGTTGCTTTGCAGCGAAGCGATCCCCACGAGGGCTTGGATGCCCTGTAGAGGATTCGGCGTTGACCTCTCTCCAAGGGAGGTTACCTTGAAGAGGGGGCAGCAGTGAAGAGGGCCTCCGCAGGCCTCTGCTGCCTCCAAAGCCCTCGCGAGGCAATTAGCCTCGCGAGGCTCTTCAAGCCGAGAAGCTCGGTCCTTAGCGAAAATTGGCCACCGAGTGTCGAGGGCCGTGGCGGACAGGCCCGCACACCCTGGTTTTCACTGGGCCGACAGTAGCCCCCGGGCCCATGATGGGCACGATGTAGTCCAATGGACGCGGGCGAATCGTCATGGGCCCAAAGTGTCCGTCCAGCCTGAGACACGTGTAGGGCAGTTGCGCCGCGACGACACGTTCTCCCCGGAGATGATGGGCGTAGTGGGGGGACCCACCACGTCTCGGTAACTGCCCTGAGGGGATATAAAGCCTGCAACGCCGGTTCAGGCAGCAGTTACTACATCATTTGCACGCCCGTCTTCTCGCTCTTGACTGCTGCGCTTCCGTGTCTCCGGTGCTCTTCCTTCGCAATCCCGCTGCAATGGCGCCCAAGAAAGCCGCCGCGGCCTCGAAGGGCAAAGCAGTGGTGCAGGGCGGCGAGCCTGCCGCGATGCAGCAGGACGGAGACTTCGAGCCGGCTCTGACCGGCTTCCGCTTCAAGAAGAAACGCAGCTGGAGAAGGTGCGCCACATGGCAGCTTCGGCGACCAACGAGCACGGCGCTACGGTGCTTAAGACGGCGGACAACTCCTTCGGCGGTTTCTATCCCATCTTCATGCACACCCTATTCGCCGGGCTCGTGCCTTCTTTCTCCGACTTCTTCCTGGCGGTTCTGGAGCGCTACCAGATCCAGGTTCTTCATCTCCATCCTAACTCCATCCTTGTCCTCGCCATCTTCGCCTACCTCTGCGAGGCGTACATCGGCATTTCGCCCTCGGTGGACCTCTTCCGCAGCTTCTATGCGCTCCGGTTCACGCGAACAAGGAGCGGTCGGGGTGCGTGTCCTTCCGCATCACCGATGGCATGAAGGGCATCTACATCCCCATCGCGCGGAACGGCGAGAACATTGTGACCAGCGTGACGAAGAAGGTGGAGGACTTCCGCAAGCGCTGGTTCCTCATGAAGTTCGGGAGCCGGAGCGCCTTCTTCGAACTGCCTGAAGCGCCTCCGACGAAGAGGGCAAGCTGGTCTTCAAAAGCGCTCAAGGGCGCCACACTCGGCCCCGTGGTAAGGCGCTTGAGGGACCTCCGCGAGGCAGGCCTCACTGGGCAAATGGTTGCCAAGGACTTCGTGAGGCGTCGCATTGCTCCGCTCCAGAGGCACGCAGACGCGATGTGGCTGTATTCCAACCAGAGGGACAAAATGCGCCTGAGCGCAACCCTCTTCACGCAACAGGAGGTGCACACCATCATGGAGACTCTCTTCACGTCTCCAGACATCCCCAAGCCCAGCGATAAGGCAGTCCCGCTCCACAGGATCGATCTCGGGCGTCGCGTCTCGCTCGTGCAGACAATGCCGAAGTTCGACCAGTGGGGCCTGGTGCCTAAGGGGCATGTGGGGCCTCGCGAGGATCCAGAGTCTGCGGCGCAGGGGGCCCAGCGAGGGCGAGGAGGAGAGACGGAAACGCCTGTGGAATCCGACGCAGGCGCAACCGGCGCCTCGGGAGGCCCTGCCTCCTCGGCGGAGAACTCGAGCACCTCAAGAGTGCGGCGCCTGAAGTTGAGACCCACGGGATCTCCTCAGGCAGCAGCGGCCAGTTCGTGGTCGCTCCCTCGCAGCGTGTTGAGGGACTAGAGGAGAGCGATGATGACGGAGCTTCATCAGGCCACTGCGAGCCCCGTCCAAGGCCATTCATGACAGGGCCGCCAGGAGTCCAGCGGGCACTTCTCTCAAGAGGAAAGCCGAGGCTGCTCTTGGGGTCGGTGCCGGTGCCGCGCCGCCGAGGCCGTGGCGGTCGTCAAACACGGTGTGGGTCGATTCCCGCGCCAAGACATCTGGGTAAGGACTGACTCCCTTTTCTGTTATTTATTCTTGTGTAGACTCCTCGAGGAGTTTTTGAGCTTTTGCCTCTCCAGGCGCCCCGAGGTGCCAAAACGGCGGAGACTCCGGAGGCTTGGAGAGATCCCCAGCGCTGCAGCGGCGTCTGCAGCGTGTACAGCCGACGAGGTGCCTCCCGAGGGCACTGCTTCTTCTCCCGAGGCTGCGGCACCGCCTCCTGAGGCAGAGGAGCGCCACGAGGAGAAGGAGGAGGAGGAGGCAGAGGTGGCGATGCCACCGCCTATGCGGCCTGACGCCTCTCCTGTGCGGCAGGAGGGGGCACCGGAGGCGGATGCGGCGAGGTCCATGCCGCCGGCGAATGATCGCGCGGCGGGACGGAGGTGTCCGGAAACGCGCGCTGACGTCGAGTGGAGGAGGCCGCCGCGTCATCGCCCCCACCGAGCACGAGCCTTGGGAGGCCACAGTGGGCTCTGTGGCCGCCTGTGGCGCTGCGGAGGCGGCCTCAGCGAGAAGGCCAACCCTGTCCCTGGGGGAGAGGAGAGTGCTCCTCAGGGGCAGAAAAATGGTGGGGTGATGGTGAGTGCGCCTCGAGCCCCCAGAAGGCCTCCAGTGCGGGAGGCGAGGGGGGTCTCATCGGAGCCCCCAGAAGGCCCCTTGTGTGGACGAAGAGGGAGGCTCGCACCAAGCCCCCAGGCGCGTCTCGAGGCCACTCAGAGCCCAAGGCACGACGCTCCGGAATCCTCGGCAGGCGCCGGCGTTTCCAGGCCTTCCGGCGAGCCATGGGCCTTAGTCCTGCGGGGGCGGCGCCCAGTTGCAGCTCGCCGTGGGGCTGTCCTCCGCTCGGCGAGGGAAATTCTCGACGGGCTTGAGGCCCAGCTCGCTGAGGAGGATCGCTCCAGGGCGGAGGAGGACGCCGAGCTTGCGCGGGGCTGGGCTCGTCTTCATGAGACCGTGGAGAGCTGCCGCCGGAAGAACGAAGCTGCCCAGGCGCAACGCGAGGCAGCGCTGCGCTCCGCTGAGGAGATCCGCATCAGCGTGGTTCGCGAGTTGAGGAGACCCTTGCGGACCTGGGTGCTAGGCGCGAGGCTCTCGAGGCGGAGACCGAGGCCAAACACCAGGAGCTGGCGGCGCGCGAAGCGGCGGTCTCCGCCAAGCACAAAGAGCTTCTAGATCGTGAGGCGGGGATCGTTGCCGAGTCGGAGAATGTGCGGCAGAGCTTGGAGAAATTCCGTGAGAACCTGCGCATTCGCGAAGACTTGATCGTGCAGCGCGGAGTTGAGCTCGACGCCCGCGAGACCGAGGCGCGCAAGCGCGAGGAACAGGTTGAACAGATCGAGAAGGATCAATCCGCGCAGCGGGAGCACCTGGAAGCCCGCGAGAACAAGGTTACCCAAGACGAGGAGTTCTACCAGAAGCGCCTCGCGCAGACCAATGAGAACCTTCGCAAAAAGGAGGAGAAGATGGCGGAGGAGTCTGCGACGAAGGAGAAGCTCTTTCGCGACAACTGCAGGAAAGATTTCGCGGAGAAGGTCAAGAAGCAAGAGGATCGCTTCATGAAGAGACGCAACGAGCTTGAGGCTCGCATCAGGGATCTTGAGGCCCAGAAGAAGCGATTCGACTCTCGCCTCCAGGCTGCCGCGGAGGCCCGGACGCGCGCGGAGCAGAACCTTGCCTCCTTGATGGCTGACATGAAGGAGTTGACCGCTCAGGTGGGCCCTGTCGTGGAGCGTGCTGAGGAGGCTGAGCATCACGTGCAGGCGGCACAGGTCTTGACGCAGCAGCGGGAGCGCATGTTCAAGTCCTTGGTGGCTCGGGGGAACTCCCTTGCGGCGAACCTGGGAGTGGACGCCCCTGCGGTTCCCGTCCATGGGAATGCCGATGCTGCGGCGTACCTCGCCTACTTCGACCAGCTCTTCTCCGCGCTCGAGGGCCCTGTGGCGGAGATGGCGACGTTGTCGATGAAGAGTGCCGCAAGCTCCTGACGGTGGCGATCGACCGCGTCTTCGCCAACCTCCAGCGTCTTTACCCCAGCTTCGACTTCGAGTCGGTGACCGAGCCTGTCGAGGCGGACCAAGCTCAGGACCTCTCCAACTTGGTTCGGGAGGAGGTCAACGATTACGTCGACCGCTTCAAGAGGGTCGAGACGGAGCAGGCCGCTGAGGAGGAGGAAGGCGCTGAAGCCGAAGCTGAAGAGGAGGCTGAGGAGGATCATGACGGCGATGCCCCTGCCTAGGCCGCTCCTGCAACAAGACGCGCTTGAGGCGCAATTATCTTTGTTTTAAGACTTGTTTTAATCCATTCTGGCTTGTAAGACACTTTGATCGTATTATGTGTGTGTGTGCCCTCGATGGGCCTTTTATCCCTGTTCCATGTCTTTCTTCGCTCTACGTCGTCAGGACCCATCTCTTTGCGCTATGACACCGCCGCTGCGGTATGCCGGAGCGTGACTCGGCAAGGCCGGGGGGTGTTTAAGGCTTGGAGAGGTAAGGGCTCTCGAGTCGCGGTGCTCGAGGGCCCCCTTTGACGCACAAGCAGTCCATGGAGTGTGAGAGAGAAAAAACCCGCTCGAGGGACGACAGGTGCTCGTGAGAGGGAGAAAAAACTCCTGAGGGGCGCGAGCGCTGACTTAGCTTGCGAGACTTTGGCCTCGTAGAGGGCGTTGGGGGGCGTTGGTTTCCCTGATGGTGCGCTTCCCTCTAGGGTCGGAGCGTGGCTTCTCGACCTTGGGGAGGACTCTTGTTCCCTGTATTGGTTAGAGAGGCAAACCCAAAGCAAGTACATGGTAGTAAACACTCATGCGCGCTTATAGGCTTCCTCATGAGTATCTCGCGAGGAGAGTAAGTACCAAGGTCCTTTGGTGAGGTGGCGTGTTTGGGAGCAAGCCCATGGGCCAGAGCTCTTTGGGAGGTAACAGGCGTGAGAGCGTGCTCACGTGTTAGAGCTCGGATCCTTTGGATTTTGCGGTGCTGTTGGGGTGCTCTTGAGGCACAGTCACCGTACTCAGCCCCCGCTCGCGAGGTGCGCATGGGGAAGAATATGAGCGCGAAATGAACTAAGATGATGAAAAGTAAAACTCACCACCAAAATATTACATAGCGGCGCCTCAGCGCAATGTTTCATTGAGAAACGAATTGGTTCATTACACTTGGTGTTACCAAGATAAAGTTTTCCATGTCGAGGCATGGGGACCACATTCAGTGGCTGAGACTCTTCACGGCCTGCGGCGGCACGTTATCAGGAGAGCTCAGAGGGGCTGGCCCTCGGGAGGAGAAGCTTTTGTGAAGCTTGGAGGTGAAGTTGTGTGCTTCCCTCTAGAGACAAAAAATGTCTGGCGTGACTATGATCACGGGTAGAACTTGCGTAGATGCGCGATGTTCCATGGATTCTTGACCGGGATGCCGTCCTCCGTTTCGAGGCGTACCGCGCCAGGCCTGGCGATGTGTGAGACCCTGTAGGGGCCTTCCCACATGGCGAGAGCTTGTGGAGACCTTCCCTGGAGAGGATTCTCCTGAGGACGAGGTCGCCTGTCTCGAGAGTGCGCGGACGTATGTGGCGGCTGTGGTAGCGTCGCAGGTCTTGCTGGTACTTGGCTGCCCTGAGGGCGGCACGGCGGCGCAACCCGTCAAGGAGCAGCAGGTCGTCGCTGTGGAGGTCTGCTTGATCGTCCTCGTTGAAGGCAAGGACCCGTGCGGATCCATGCTTGATCTCTGTGGGGAGGACTGCTTCAGCTCCATACACGAGGGCAAATGGCGTCTCACCAGTGGGCTTCGTGGGGTTCGTGCGGATGGACCAGAGCACGGACGGGAGTTCGTCTATCCAGCCCTTGCCGTAGCCCTTCAGGCGATTGAAGCTTCTTGTCTTGAGGCCCTTGAGGACCTCAGCATTTGCTCGCTCGGCTTGGCCGTTGCTCTGTGGGTGAGCCACCGAGGCGAAGCAGAGCTTGGTGCCGAGGCTCTCGCAGTAGGCCCTGAAGATGCCGCTGGTGAATTGTGAGCCATTGTCGGTGATGATGCGATTAGGCACACCAAAACGGCAGACCAGGCCTCTGATGAATTTTACTGCTGCCCTGGCCGGTATGCTGCGCACTGCTTCAACCTCTGCCCACTTGGTGAACTTGTCGACTGCCACGAAGAGGAAGCGGTAGCCCCCTTGCGATCTCGGGAAGGGTCCCAAGATGTCTAGCCCCCAGACCGCGAAAGGCCACGAGAGCGGGATGGTTTGGAGTCCCAGTGCAGGCTGATGGACTTGCTTGGCGTGGAATTGGCACGCATCGCAAGACTGGACGATGGTGGTGGCATCTTGAAGCACTTGGGGCCAGTAGAAACCGCTCCTGAAGACCTTGCCTGCCAGGGTGCGTGCAGAGGAATGGTGGCCACACTCTCCACTGTGAATGTCTCTGATCAGCATGCGGCCTTCCTCGGGGGGGACGCACTTAGTGCAATTCCATTTGGGCGCTTGCGGTACAGGTCTCCCTCGAGGATGTAGTATGACTTGGCTTGTCGAGCCACTCGTTCCGCCTCCGCGTCTTCTTCAGGGAGGACTCCCTTCAGCAGGTAGTCTTTGAGTTCGTCAACCCAGCCTGTCTCTTGATGCACCATAGCCAGCAGCAGACGCTCCCCTGAGGATGGACCGCAGTTGGGTGCCCCACCTACAGGAGGTGGTGGGAGTACTTCGTCTGTGCTTGTGGCTGCTGCTTCTTGTGGCTGCTTTATGGACGCCTTGGAGAGTCTCTCTTCAAAGACGCCGGCCGGCTGGGCCTGCCTTCGTGATGCTCGCTTGGCGATGTCATCTGCCTCCTGGTTCTCCTTTCGCGGGATGTGCATGAGCTCCATGCCCTGAAGTGCTTCTCGAGCTTGCGGACCTCTTCAAGGTAGGCGGCCATGTGGTCGTCTTTAGGCGTGTAGCTCTTGTTGGAGAAGTTAACCAGGAGCTGGGAATCACCCTTTATGAGTAAGTGCTTGACGCCAAGGGCGATTGCGGCTCTGAGCCCGGCGAGGAGGCCTCGTACTCGGCGATGTTGTTGGAGATCTTGTCTATTGTGAAGCACAGCTGGATGGCGTAGTAGAGCTTGTCACCTTTTGGTGAGGTTAGACAACGCCAGCCCCACCATTGCGGCAGGCGAAAGCTCCATCGAAGTGCATGGTCCAGTGGCTTGGCATTGTATCTCCCGATGACGCGGTTTCTTCTTCGCGAGGCTCTTCAGGAGTTGGGTCTGTCCACTCGGCGACGAAATCCGCCAGCGCTCTCCCTTTTATGACTCTTGTGGTGTCGAAGCGCAAGTTGAATGGTTGCAGCTCGATGTTCCATCCTGCGACGCGGTCAGTGGCGTTGGGGTTGCGCAGGATCTGCTCCAGGGGGAAGGACGTGACCACCGTGATGGGGTGGCCCTGGAAGTAGTGGCGCAGCTTCCTGGAGGCGATGAGGAGCGCGAGGAGGAGCTTCTGCTGCACTGGGTACCGCTCGCGAGCATCTCGCAGTACAGTACTGACGAAGTAGACTGGATGCTCGACGAGGGTCGTTGATGGTGCGGCAGCGTCGGCTCCCTCGAGAGGCTCCTCAGGACCTTTGGCGAGGTTTGCCTGTGGAGGAGCCTCGGCAGGGGTGCTCGTGGTGGACTCGACTTGAGGCTGTGGGTCTGGCACTGGGTCTGGAGAGACTGTTCCCTCGTCGGGAGGTTCTGGACTTGGTGTGGCAGTGCTTTTCTTGGGGAGAACTGGCTCTTCTCTTTCCACCACCAGGACGGCGCTTGCAGTTTGTGGAGTGGCTGCTAGGTACAGCTTCAGATGCTCGCCGCCCTGGGGGCTACCATGACTGGTGAGCTAGCCAAGTATTTCTTCAAGTCCTCAAATGCTTTGTCGGCCTCTGGAGTCCACTTGAAGGTGCCGGATTTCTTCATGATCTTGAAAAATGGCAAGGCTCTCTCGCCGAACTTGGAGATGAAGCGGCCTAAGCTGGCCATGCATCCTGCTAGGCGCTGCATGTCCTTGAGGCGGCGAGGTGGCTGCATGTCTTCTATAGCCTTGATCTTGTCAGGGTTTGCTTCTATGCCGCGGTGGGACACGAGGAACCCGAGGAGCTTGCCTGAAGGCACCCCGAAGACGCACTTGGCGGGGTTTAACTTGATGTTCACCTTGCGCAGGCTGGCAAAGGTTTCCTCGAGATCCTTCAAGAGAGTGTCTCCCTCGCGAGACTTGACCACGATGTCGTCGACATAAGCTTCTGCATTTCTTCCCATCTGAGCCCCCAAGGCGATCCTCATGAGCCTCTGGAAGGTGGCGCCGGCATTTTCAGGCCAAAGGGCATGCAAGTGTAGCAATACACACCACAAGGGGTGAGAAATGCTGTTTTCTCCTCGTCTTCCTTGGCCATTTTGATCTGGTGGTAGCCTGAGAAGGCATCCAGGAAACAGAGGAGATCACAGCCGGCGGTGGAGTCCACAATCTGGTCTATCCTTGGCATGGGGTATGGATCCTTGGGGCAGGCCTTGTTTACGTCTGTGTAGTCGATGCAGAGCCGGCCTCCTCCATTGGGTTTTGGGACAACCACACCGTTGGAGAGCCAAGTGGGGTGGGCAACTTCTCGAATGATGTCTGCTGCTTTCAGCTTCTCTACTTCTTTGATGATGAACGCTTGCTTCTCGGGGGCTTGTTTCCGCGCTTTCTGCTTTACAGGGCGTGCGTCTGGACACACGGCTAAGTGGTGCTCGATCACCTCCCTTGGTACACCGGACATTTCTGACGGAGTCCATGCGAACATGTCAGAATTTGCCCGAAGGAAGGCGACGAGCGCGCTTTCCTATTTGGGAGGCAAGCCAGCGCCTATGGTGACGCTAGCCCCCGAGCCCTCAGCCCCCGAGCCGCTGGTGCTCAGCGACACCTTCTTTGTAGATGCTTGCTCTTGAGTGAACAGCTGTTCTTCTTCTTGGGCCTCTCGAGAGGCTCCATGTCCTCGTCAGCGGGGAATGCCATGGCAGCGGCCTTGTAGGCGATCTCGACAGCGCGCGTGGCGTCCTGTACGTGACCACGTATGGTGATGGTGCCACCGCTGCCAGGGATCTTGACCATGTTGTAGGCGTGGTGCGTGACGGCCATGAACTTCGCGAGGGCGGGGTAGCCGAGGATGGCGTTGTAGGGCAGGCCAATGTGCGCGACGTCGAAGTCAATTAGCTCGGTGCGGTAGTTCTCCTGCGTGCCAAAGGTGACCGCGAGCCTCACTTGCCCCAGAGGCGAGATTGAGCCGCTGGTGACCCCGGTGAAGGGCCTGGAGGGCATGAGCCACTCGTAGGGCACTTGAAGCGTCTCGAAGGTCTCGACAGAGATGACGTTCAGGCCTGCACCCCCATCAATGAGCGTCTTGCCGACGGCGATGTTGTTGATGGTGGGGGTGCACACCAACGGGAGGGTGCCCACAGTCTTGGTAGACTTGGGGTGATCTTTGGCGTCGAAGGCGATGGTGTACTGGGACCACTTGAGGGGGCGGGACGTCTCGACCCCGGGAAGCGCTGCGTTGAGCTCGCGAGCGAACTGCTTGAACTGGTTGTTCGACTTGGGCGCTGGGATCCGCCGAGGATGCATGCCATGGCACCCTTGGGGCCTGGTAGCCTCCAGGCTCTTCGTCGGGAGATTGTTGTTTTTCTCGGCGGCATTCGCCTGAGTTCCCTGGGCCTCTGGAAGTTGCCCTTGCGTCCACCTTTGCGGTAACCACGGCCTCTGCCGCGGCCACCGCTGCCTTCTTCTTGCTCACGCTTCTTGCTCAGCTGCTTGAGGTCATAGCAGTTCTCCGTCGCATGGCCGCGCCTGTTGTGGTAGATGCAGAACGGGCGGTTGTCCACCTTTTTCTCGCCAGCCTCTGGGAGTCCTCGCGAACATGCTTGGCGTCGGGTTCAGCTGCCAGGACTGCGGTAGGCTTGCGCTTTATCTCGTCACGCCTCTTCTGGGTCTTGGATCCCTCGACAGGGTCGTCTGTCGAGCCCACCTTGACGAAGAGGAGCCCTTCTTCTGCCTTGGCGCACTTGTCTGCGATGTCGAAGAGCTTCACCACGGAGGAGAGGGTATCATGGATGCCGAGCTTCTCGAGCATCCTGTGGTTGGTGACGCCCTCTCTGAAGGCCGCAATGACGTGCGAGTCCGGGATGTTCGGGATTTTGTTGCGGACTTGGCTGAAGCGCTGGATGTACCTGCGGAGGGTCTCGCCAGGCTTCTGGCGCACAGCTCGCAGGTCGTTGTAGGTGAGGGCGCGCTCGTACGTGCCCTTGAAGTTTGCAACGAACTGCTGGCAGAGCTCCTCCCACGAGTCAATGGAATCCTCGGGAAGGTTCAGGAGCCACGACAAGGCGGAATCCTTGAGAGCGTGGGAGAACCAGTTGGCCATGACCTTGTCGTCTCCCCCCGCAGCTTGGATGGAGGTGGTGTAGAGCTGCAAGAACTCGATGGGGTTGTTCGTGCCGTCGTAGCCCTTGGGTAGGTCAGGCCTGAACTTCTGTGGCCAGACGACGCGACGCAGGTTGCGGGTGAAGGCCGCGCATCCTGTGGCGTACGAGGCGATGCCACCCTGAAGAGCACGGCGGTTCTGTCGCCCTGCTTGGCCGATTTCCTCGACGATGCGCTTCTGGAGGTCCTTCTGGCGCTCCATTTCCACCCGCGCGTCTGGGGGTGTCCGCTGCACGATTTGGCAATCGCGCGGCGAAGACGCGTGGGATGCGGCCTTGTGCGCCGCAGCTGGAGGCGGACCTGGCGGAGGCGGCGGCGGAGGTGCGCCATGCGCGGTGGTTCCAGCGCGTCCGGAGTTGTGGTGCACCAGAGAGCGCGACGCCGCCGGAGCTGCGCGCGGTGCCGCCGCATGTCGACGAGGTGCTGGAGGCGGCCGAGCCAGTTGTCGTGCGCCTCGGCGGTGGGGCGGTAGCGGAAGAGCTCCGCGGCCATGAGCAGCGCGGTGTTTGGGCTGGGCGCTGGACGCCCAAGAGTGGAGGCGCTGTGGCGCTGGGACGGATGCGAGGACTCAGCGTCCTCGCCGTGCCCGTGGTCGACGTCTTCGTCGAAGCGGTCGTCGTGGTGGCCGTCGTCCTCGGGGTGCTCCACACGCGGTTCAGCGGTGTTGCGCCCCGTGGCGCGGCTGGCACGGGGACGGCCGCGAGGGTTGGTGGTGTTGGCAGCGGGCTCGGTGGTGCCCTGCCTGACGCCCGCCGGGTGGCGCGAGCTGCGCGAGTGTCCGCCATGGTGCAGAGGTCGGTGAAGGTTGAAGACGCGCCTCAGCCCCCTACCTGGCGCGCCAATTGTCGGAGAATGACTCCCACGAAACAGGGATAGTCAAGCTCACGAAGAGAGTTCGTGTAAGGGGCTGAACACGTTGGTCAAACAACCCTCAACCTGCACGGCGACGGTGCTCGTCGAGCAAGAGGAGGGACATCACGACAGAGATGAACACCAGCCCGTACCCAGGTTCACGGCCCTCGTGTGGAGGTAACACCGCTACTCCTGCTTGTCTGTATTGCACTGCTTGTAGAGGTTACAGTACAATGAGCTTGCCGAGGGCTCTCTTTTGGCAATGGTGTACACAGGAAGGGAAGCTGTGGTCTTCTTCTTCCTTGCGCGTAAGTGGCTAGCTGGAATGAGAATGCGATCCTTTGCTACGGTGCTGCTCCTCCTCCTTTTATAGGCGCCCCGGCTCCTCCCTGCGCTTGCGCTATGGTAGGGCTATCACGTGGCGCAGAAGGTGGAGCGTGGTGCACCGCAGCTGTCCATGGACGCGGTCCATGGGCGTAAAGCTGATGCCTGTGGCAGAGTAACCACCGTCCATGCAGGACGGCCAGCTGGGGCCGCAGAGGAACGTGGGGGTGCCCACGGTGACGTTGGCCGTGGAGCGTAGCGCCGGCCGGTCCCCTTATCACCAAAGAGGAAATCCTTGTAGTCCGGTGCGGATGGCACAGCTTTGTTGACCCTTTAATCACCAAAATGGCAACTGCGGCGTCGTCGTCACCGCGCGCAGAGGCGCGCGTCACTCTGCGGCCGCTGCAGAGCCCATGTGCGCTCTGCAGAGGTTGCTTTGCAGCGAAGCGATCCCCACGAGGGCTTGGATGCCCTGTAGAGGATTCGGCGTTGACCTCTCTCCAGGGGAGATTACCTTGAAGAGGGGGCAGCAGTGAAGAGGGCCTCCGCAGGCCTCTGCTGCCTCAAAGCCCTCGCGAGGCAATTAGCCTCGTGAGGCTCTCCAAGCCGTAGGCTTGGTCCTTAGCGAAAATTGGCCATCAAGTGTCGAGGGCCATGGAGGACAGGCCCAGCACACCCTGGTTCTCACTGGGCCGACATATTGTTCTAGGGCACAAGATTTCTGGAAAAGGAATAGAAGTTGATCCAGCCAAGATAGAAGCTATTGAGAAGCTACCATACCCAAGGGACATCAAAGGTATAAGAAATTTTCTTGGTCATGCAGGTTTTTACCGTAGGTTTATTAAAGATTTCTCCAAAATATCAAAACCTCTAACCAATCTTTTGCAAAAGGATGTTCCCTTTTCTTTTAATGATGATTGCATTGAGTCCTTTAATATTTTGAAGAATGCTCTAATAAGTGCTCCTATTATTCAACCTCCTGATTGGAAATTGCCCTTTGAAATTATGTGTGATGCTAGTGATTATGCAGTTGGGGCTGTTTTGGGCCAACGTGTTGACAAGAAACTGAATGTTATCTATTATGCTAGTAGAACACTTGATGCTGCTCAAAGAAATTATGCTACAACTGAGAAAGAATTTTTAGCAGTACTGTTTGCTTGTGACAAGTTTAGACCTTACATCACTGATTCAAAAGTCACATTGCATACTGATCATTCTGCTATTAAATACTTGATGCATAAGAAAGATGCTAAGCCTAGATTAATAAGATGGGTACTTTTATTGCAAGAGTTTGATTTACATATTGTTGATAGGAAAGGGGAAGATAATCAAGTAGCTGATCATCTCTCTAGGATGGAAAATATACCTGATGATCCTATTCCTATTAATGATAGCTTTGTTAATGAACAACTTGCAATTATTAACGTTTCTAGTGCTAAAGTTGCATCTCCTTGGTTTGCCAATTATGCAAATTTCATTGTTGGTAAAATATTACCTCCACACTTCACTTATCAACAAAAGAAGAAATTCTTCTATGATCTTAGACATTATTTCTGGGATGATCCTTTTCTTTATAAGAAAAGTGTGGATGGTATTATTAGACGTTGTGTACCTGAGCATGAACAACAGGCTATTATAAGAGATTGTCATGACAGTCCCTATGGAGGACATCATGCAGGAGATCGCACAGGAGCAAAGGTATTACAATCTGGTTTCTATTGGCCTACTTTGTTTAAGGATTGTGCTGAATATGTTAAATCTTGTGATAAATGTCAAAGAGTAGGAAATATTGGTAGGAGAAATGAAATGCCTATGAATTATTCTTTGCCACTTGAGCCATTTGATGTGTGGGGTTTTGACTTTATGGGACCTTTCCCGGAATCAAAGACAAAGCATACTCACATTTTGGTTGCAGTTGACTATGTTACAAAGTGGTTGGAAGCAATTCCAACCAAAAGTGCAGATCATGCCACAGCAATGAAGATGCTCAAGGACATCATTTTCCCCAGGTTTGGTGTTCCTAGGTTTTTAATTTCGGATGGTGGTTCTCATTTCTTGCATGGTATTCTCAGAAAACTTTGGCAAAATATGATGTTAACCATAGAATTGCATCTCCTTATCATCCTCAAACAAGTGGACAAGTTGAATTAAGCAATAGGGAAATTAAGCTCATTTTGGAAAAGACAGTGAATAAGTCTAGATCTGATTGGCCAATTAAGATTAATGATGCTTTGTGGGCTTATAGAACTGTTTTTAAAAATCCTATGGGAATGTCTCCTTATAAAATGGTTTATGGAAAAGCTTGTCACTTACCTGTTGAACTAGAACATAAAGCTAGATGGGCTGTTAAACAACTGAACTTTGATTTTAAAACTGCGGGAGAGAAGAGAATTCTTGACCTAAACCTACTTGATGAATGGAGAAATGAAGCTTATGAAAATGCTAAAATGTTTAAGGAAAAAGTTAAAATATGGCATGACAATAAAATTAAGAGGAAGGAATTCCAAGTGGGTGATCAAGTTTTGCTATACAACTCTCGCTTTAAGTTTTCTGCAGGGAAGTTGCGTTCAAGATGGCAGGGACCACTAGTGATACAGGAGGTGTACCGTTCAGGAGCTATCCGCCTTCACGGTGATATGAAAGGTAAACCTCATGTATTTAATGGACAACGCCTTAAACCTTATATTGCAGGAAAAAGCTTTGTCGGAATGGTGGAAGAGCTGAACCTACAAACACCGGAGGAGGTAATTGAGAGAAACCGTGCAGTTTCAGAAACCCCAAATCAATAGAAGGTAACTTACTGTTGGAAAGTTTATCGGAATTGCATAATATTTTACGGAAGTCATTTTTTATGGAAATTAACGTGTGGGACAAGAAAACTAGACGAAGCGGAGACCCGAGGAAGGAAAGAGGGGGTCCCACGAGGCCCATGTACCTGGCCGCGTGGGCCCACTCCTTTTCCACCTCGGAGTCCCTTTTCGTCTCGTTTTCGATCCCGACGCTTCGCCTTGACCCAAAAACTCTCAATATATACCCCTCTCTGTCGATCTAATCTCGCACCGAGCGTTCTCGAGCGATTCTTTCTTTTGCTGTTTCTGCCTGTCAGGTTTTTAGCCATGTCTTCGGGAGACTCCTACCAATGCTCCTCCATGGACGACGATGATGATGAACTCGATGGGTACAGCCCCACGTCCATATGGAGGAGGAATAGGAAGAGGAAGGACTACTCCGACGATGAAGACTACAAGCTTGATGAGGAGGAGATGGACAAGCAAGAAGCTGAAGAAGAAGAGCACAAGCCCTCCGTCGACATCGCGCCCTTGGCGACAGCACCTCCATCACCCATTGCTGTTGCCGGCGTGAGGGTGAACCACTCTCTTGGAAACAAGAGGCAGGGCGCGCGCATGCAGACCGGAGGGAAGGTTCCCAGGCGCTTCCTTGCGAGCAAAAACGTAGCTTCTACTCTTATTGACAGGGAATTTCAGCGCACCACTAAAGAGAACTACCCTGGTGAATGGGATCGCAAGATCCCCAACAAGAAGGTGCCAAGCCCGGAGTGGAAGCCTTGCAAAGAGTCGGTGGAGAAGAATCTCATGCAAAAACTGGGAGAAGCCGCAAAAGAGTTCGAAAAAGCTTACAACCTCATGATGAAGATCATTGGGGATCTTGAAGATAATTATTATGAAGGCAATGTGAAAGAAGAGAGGGAGTTCTAGCAAGACGCCAAGCTTGGGGAGTTCCATCTAGTCTTTCTGTTTATCAATCTATCATATCTATCTAGCCATGGTGTGCTTTGCTTTTATCGATTAGTTATCAATATCTCTTAGGCGTGTGTGAGCTCATGGAGCATTATCATGTATCTCTATCTTATGGTTTATCAATGAATATTAAAGTATGTTGTCATCCATGATTCTCTTGTTTGGGGATTTATGGGTAACATTCATGCAAATGAGCGTGGCATATTTAGAGTTTCAATCACATCTTGCCTTGAAACTAATTAACTTGAGTGTGTTGGACAATTGTAGAATCATCTCATAATAAAATAAGTAAAAGTCAACTTATGACTTGGAATTAATAGTTTGAGGTTGAGATATTGTCTTGTGGGGTAAAAAGTTGAGAAGGGATAATGAAAAGGATATAAAACACTCTTGTTAGACTCTAGTATCTTTTGAGCAAATTAATGATCAAGGATATTTCAATACCTATGCTCTTGAATGTGTATGAAAAGGTAGGCACCTGAAGTTTCAGTTAGCCATGGAAACTGTAAGATAAAGGTTGTATGGAGCATAGGAACGTGATTGAGATATCCATGACTAAAGTTTGTACTAGTTACTAGAGAAGCAAGGGTGATAACATCTTTTATATTTATCTTTTCATTTGTCTTCTCTGAACTTGTTATCCAATGAGAGTCTATCTTGTCTTTAAATTTCAGTAAAGGATAAAAGATTATAATGCTTGCTAGAAAGAGCAAAGGCATGTGAAAAGTATATGATTCAATTGTCCAACATAAATGGTTATTTGCTTTCAAAAGTAAGGGGTGATTGCTAGAGCTTCTACTTATGTTGCCCTCATATGCATGAGTTTTATTCATCCATCTTATCTTGCAAGTGAATATGATGATGATACAATGCTCATATTTATTTATCAACCATAAGTCCATTGATGCATGTAATGATCTATGTCCTTACTTACTCGAGGACGAGTAAAGGTTTAAGCTTGGGGGAGTTGATACGTGCATTTTATATCATCATTTATATAACTTTTAGTATCATACTAGAATGTTATTTGCATGATTATATGATTGTTTTTACATGTTTTAGATGATTTTGAGGACTTTCACACAAAGTCCCCATTTTTGGTATTTAATATCTGGGAGGCAGAAAACCCCCTTTTCTTGTTTTTATGTTTCAGGAGTTTCAGGAACCCAAATAATAAAAGGAAAAATACCACGTCAGTTTTTCATCGGGAGAAAGGCAGAGGGAAGAAGACCGAAGAGAGGAGAGCCACGAGGCCCAAAAGGGGTGGGCCCACACGGCCAAAACCCTAAGCCGCGCGGGGCCACTAAAAGTGGCCTCGGGCACCTCCTCGCCTGGGGCTTTTTATCGACGCCTTCGTCTCGCCCGAAAAGTAACGCCCTAATTTTTCCAAGTCCATCCGAGGTCGCGGCGGCGGCGAAACTCCTGATCCCTTCTGAGGGGGGTCAGATCCTGCTGCTCTGGAGCTCCGGAGAAGGGGGAAATCATCGTCATCATCATCACCTCTCCTCCTTGGCGTGGGAGGAGGCCTCTACATCATCACCCCCATCAAGACCAGCACCATCTCCATCATCATCACCGTGATCCACTCCGTTCCCCTCACAGTTTGAGAGTTGCTATACCCTAGATACTTGTCTTGTGCTACTATTCATGTTAGTGATTGAGTACTTGTCATTATTTGGTGGTGAAGTTATAATTTCAGATTGTGTTGTACCACTTATGCCACTGATTATGATCATGTTTGCACGTTGTGAGTAGTTCCCGTATGTTCCTGAGGGCATAGGATGAATTGGCAATGATTTATATATGACACGTGTTGGTATTTTGTCAAGAGTTTATCTTTTATGTGATTCTATGATGGTGTTGTGCGAACGTCGACTGCACAACATTTCACCTATATGGGCTCATAGGAGAACACCGTAGTATAATGAATTGAGGAAGACTTGGGAGGACACGTAAGCCTGAGTTAGAATCTTGAAGTTATAGTATGAGGGTATTAGTATCGGGGACCTTAGAGTGTAATTCTATGGTGGGACTTTATGTCTTAATAATTCTTGTGCAGTCATTTACTTGGCCACATGATCCATCATAAGGGGCTGTAGTCTATTTATTTAGCTATACCGAATTATGGCTCTGTCCAAAAAGATTAAAACTTGACAAGATATTCAACGTGTTGTTTAATAAATCTCTATGCCTAGCATTATCCATGCCGCCCTCGGGAACGTTTTCCACATATAAGTCACAAATCACTTGATCTTGTCCTCTTGTCACATAAGAGGATTGGGCTTTCTTTCTTTGAGAGCTTTCACTTGTCACTGTTACTTGCTGCATTGGAATTATACAACCGAAAATACCAAAAACACTTGCATCTTTCATTGCTTTGTTTATCAATCTTACTAACCAATACCTTCAGCTCCTCGTGGGTTCGACAACCTTTTCTATTTGAAAGGTACTACAATTGATCTCCTGCACTTGGGAGTCATCAATGTCAAAACAGCTTTCCTAATGGAAATCTAACTGAGGATTTGTACATGGTACAACCCGAAGGTTTTGTCGATCCAAAGAAAGCTAACATGGTGTGCAAGCTAAAGAGGTCCATTTATGGTCTCAAGCAAGCTTCACGGAGTTGGAATATTCGATTTGATGAAGTAGTCAAAGGTTTTGGCTTCGTTCAAAATTTCGAAGAAACTTGTGTTTACAAGAAAGAAAGTGGGAGCTCAATTGTGTTTCTAATTCTCTATGTTGATGATATATTATTACTTGGTAATGATAAGATGTTTCTGGGGGAAGTTAAGGCTTCATTGGAAAAGAGTTTTGCGGTGAAGGACTTAGGTGAGGCTGCATATATATTAGGCATCAAGATCTATCGTGATAGAGAAACACGCCTAATAGGTTTGAGCTAAAGTACATATATAGATAAGGTGTTGAAGAGATTCGACATGGCCGATTCCAGGAAAGGCATCGTTCCGACGGTGCCTGGAATTACCTTAAGCAAGAATCAGTGTCCTAGTACAGCTGATGAGCGAAAGGAAATGGCGGACAAACCTTATGCTTCGTGATACGTCTCCAACGTATCCATAATTTCTGCTGTTCCATGCTTATATTATACCATTTGCTACATGTTTTATATACACTTCATATCACTTTTATGCATTTTCTGGGACTAACCTATTAACAAGATGCCACAGTGCCAGTTCCCTGTTTTCTGCTGTTTTGGGTTTCAGAAAGTTACTTCTGGAAATATTCTCGGAATTGCACGAAACAAAAGGCCAAGTCCCTATTTTTCCAACACGTACACGGAGTCCGAAGGAGAGACGAAGGGGAGCCACGAGGTGGCCAAACCACCTGGCGGCGCGGCCCCACCTTCTGCCGCGCCAGCCTGTGGTTTGGGCCCCTCGGGGGTCCACCGACATCGCCCCTTCGCCTATTTATTCCCCGAGACGTGAAAACCCTAAAACACCGAGCCTTTCATCCAGAACATATTCGCTGCCGCCGCCGTCGTCAACCCTAACTCGGGGGGTTCTGAAGCTCTTCCCGGCACCCTGCCGGAGAGGGGAATCATCACCGGAGGGCTCTACATCGCCATGCCCGCCTCCGGAGTGATGCGTGAGTAGTTCATCCTTGGACTATGGGTCCATAGCAGTAGCTAGATGGTTGTCTTCTCCACTTGTGCCATCATGTTTAGATCTTGTGAGCTGCCTATCATGATCAAGATCATCTTATTGTAATGCTACATGTTGTGTTTGCTGAGATCTGACTTATATTGATACCTATGTGGAGCTGAATATTATATTATCATGTCTATGTCATTTGTGATCTTGCATGCTCTCCGTTACTTGTTGAAGCCTTGGCCAAGTGAATACTTGTGACTCCAAGAGGGGGTATTTATGCATGATAGTTGGGTTCAACCTCTATTTAACCTGGGATAGTGACAGCAAGTTCTAAGGTTGTAGATGTGTTGTTGCCACTAGCGGTAAAACAGCAATGCTTTATTCAAGGATGAATGTATTGTTTACATTACGCACATTACTTAATGCAATTGTCTGTTGCTTGCAACTTAATACTGGAAGGGGTACGGATGTTAACCGGAAGGTGGACTATTTAGGCATAGATGCATGCTGGATAGCGGTCTATGTACTTTGTCGTAATGCCCAAATGAATCTCATAGTAGACACCACAACTCGCACATGCATGTTATATGCACTTATCAATTGTCAATTGCCCAGCTGTAATTTGTTTACCCAGCATGTTAGTTATCTTATTGGAGAGACACCACTAGTGAACTGTGGACCCCGGTCCATTCTTTTACATCTGAAATACAATCTACTGCAATCATTGTTCTCTACTGTTTTATGCAAACAAACATCATCTTCCATACGTAACCCTTTGTTTTCAGCAAGCCGGTGAGATTGACAACCTCACTGTTAAGTTGGGGCAAAGTAATTTGATTGTGTTGTGCAGGTTCCACGTTGGCACCGGAATCCCTGGTGTTGCGCCGCACTACACTCCTTCACCAACACCTTCGAAGCAACCTCGTTTTCCTACTGGTTCGATAAACCTTGGTTTCATACTGAGGGAAAACTTGCTGCTGCACTCATCATACCTTCCTCTTGGGGTTCCCAACTGACGTGTGACGTTACACGCATCAAGCATAGTTTCTGGCGCTGTTGCCGGGGAGATATTCCCTCGTCAACTTAGCGCTAGCACTTCGGCAATAGGTTCAATAATGTACGCAATGACATGCACACGTCCCGACGTGTCATATGCCCTAAGTGTTACCAGCAGATTTCAATCTGATTATGGTATGGCCCATTGGGCAGCAGTTAAAACCATTCTGAAATACCTCAGGAGAACTAAGGACATGTTCCTAGTCTATGGAGGAGATGAGGAGCTCAGAGTACGTGGGTACACTGACTCAGGATTTCAGTCTGACCCAGACGATTCCAAAGCACAATCAGGTTACGTGTTCGTTCTTAACGGCGGTGCGGTAAGCTGGAGAAGCTCCAAGCAAGGCACGGTGGCAGACTCTACAATGGAGGCGGAATATGTGGCGGCGTCTGAAGCAGTCAATGACAGCTATTGGATAAAGAAGTTCATTACTGAACTAGGAGTGGTTCCTTCAGCGACAGATCCAATCGAGCTCTACTGTGACAACAGTAGTGCCGTTGCTCTGGCGAAGGATCCGAGGTCTCACAGCAAAACCAAGCACATTGAACGCAAGGATCACCTCATCAGAGATCATGTGGCAAAAGGACACATTGCAATACGTAGAGTTCATACGATTGACAATGTAGCCGATCCTATGACGAAAGCTCTTCCACGCTTGAAGTTTGAACCTCACCGGTTTAACATCGGTCTTAAAGAAGGTTTAATGTAATAGATTATTGTATCTAGTGCAAGTGGGAGACTGTTGGATATATGCCCTAAGAGACAATAAATATATATGTTTCATGATTAATGTATTATATCTTTATGTTGTACTGCTATGGTCTATAAATGTGAGATTTATAGGGAAACACATACGCACGTGTAAGGATATAATCAAACCCCATTTACCCTTTGTCCTGTCTCTTGGACGAACTCGTTAATACTGGATGGCGATGTTTTCCAGCCATGGACAAGTGCTCTTGTCATTATTAATGGGAGCATATTGTTAAGTTAACAATATGACTGGGAAGACCCAAATTATGATATACTACGAGATCAAGTTTCGTATAAATAGTATAGTCTAGGTTTGGTTGCTTTCTTATTCCTTAGACCATGAGAATATGTGGTTATGTATATTGGAGAGGAAGCTTTGACATAGTCAATCATTACGGCCGTAACAGGGTAATCAAAAAGGCTATGATTGGGTAACCTCAAAGGTATACTATAACCATAGTAGTTCAAGACTGGGAATCACACCTCTAAAGTTATAGAGAGATACAACCAGGATCCGCTCTAGTGTGAAAGTGTACATTGACAAGTCTGCGCAGACAAGGTAAAGATATGCAAATATCATGGGATACTTAAACATGAG
Source organism: Poa pratensis (assembly GCA_947311845.1). Taxonomy (NCBI): domain Eukaryota; kingdom Viridiplantae; phylum Streptophyta; class Magnoliopsida; order Poales; family Poaceae; genus Poa; species Poa pratensis. The sequence goes on from CAMZMU010000064.1 coordinate 44,981,332, forward strand.
TTAAAGAGTAAAGGCATCGTACCGGTAACAAGGATAAGGTGACATAGTAAATGAAAGCTATCATTTATGGTAATGTCATATATTTCGCCTTGGGTATTTGATGAGTATCGTGATGGTGATAGGATAAACGTGTTAATCAAGCAGGTTCAAAAGAGTCCCTTCGCATAACGGTAGCAGCTATACAGAACGTCCAGGTTCTGACACAGGCAAGTGATTGGATAAGCATTTCCAATTATAGTTACACGTTATCGAACCTGTAGGGGTCACACACTTAAGGCGTCAAGGTCTGTTGTATTCGTAGTGGTCCGGAGTAGAGAGGTTGTATCATCTGGGATGGATTCCGGCGTGATAGAATTACATTCGGAGAATTAGATCATGAAGAAAGAAAGGTTTATAAGAAAGGAAATAATTGTCCAAGTATATTCTGTCGGCAGACACTAGGTGTCTCGGATCATATAAATATGTTTATATGATAAGTAATTAATTCTGGGAATTAATTAGACAAAATATTTATGGATTAAATATTAATTTATTTAATTAATAGGAAATTATTAAAGGCCAATAAAAGGTGGCTGCCACATGGGCCGCATGGGCCCACATGGCAGCCACACCACCGCAAGGTGGTGGGCCGAGTCGGCCGGCCAAACCTTAGTCGGCCTCGGCCCACGAAGGGCAAGGCGGCGGCGGGAGGCCAAGACGAGGCCGACCCGGGTGGGCCCCACCCACCCGAGGTCGGTGGCCAGGGCGAGCCCCACCCAAAGGTCGGTGGCCAGGCGGGCCCCACTTGGGGTCGGTGGCCGAGGCGGGCCCCACTAGGGGTGGCGGCCAAGGAGGAGGCGGTGGGGAGGGGAGTCACCTTCCTAGCCGAATTGGGCAAGGGGGAGTTTCCCCTTGTCCAAGTTGAGTTGGACTAGGAAAACTTTCCCCTTGTCCAAGCAACCCTACCCCTTGGGACTTCTTTAATTATAAACCCCACCCCCTCCTCTTTTGGAGACACACAATAGACTTGAGATTTCTCCTCGGAGGCTCCCAAGGTCTAGATCTAATCTCTCTCCCTCTCTCCCATGTGTTGGGGCTCTCTCCACCATACGCATACCAGTAGCACTTAGTCCTGGCACGGCGAAGCGCCGCTGGATCTTGACAGACGTACGTGTGCGAGCTCTCAGAGGGTGATGCGTCATAGACGTTTGAACCTCACTCGTTTGGATCAAAAAGACATACGAAGAAACGGCGATATTCTCACCGTCAGGCTTGACCGTGAGAATCTTCATCAAGCTTCATCAACTACGTCGGCGTCATCGTCATCGACAACGTCATCGACATCGACATCGTCACCGACAACTCTTCCGCAACTCGTTGTTGGTAACGACAGTAATATTCTCTCCTGTATCTACATAGTTGATCCTGGACGTTACGTAGGTCGGAAAATTTTAAATTCTGCTACGCAACCCAATAAGTGAAATAAACCTCATATGATGCAAATATGATTGGAATATAAGTAATATAGTGCAAAGTTCATGTACGCATTTTACATGCATGAGTCCTCAATCGAAGACCGTATGTTAGATTAGTGTAGTACATATTAGATTGATGCTTAGATGTTCCGATTTACTCGCCGATGTGGTTGGTTGACCAGACAGATTCGATTTTTGCAAGATTTGGGGTTTTTTGTGCCCCAAAATCGACATGTTCTTGAGATTGGGTTTTTTTTTTGCATGCCATTGTTGTGTATCTGACGGACGTCTCCTTGTATGACAAGGTACTCAATGTCGACCCTGATGGCCCTCCCCCAGGCTTCCAGCCTCTGGTGTCAAAACCTGGCTTCAACAGCAGGCTGAAGAAGCCATTGCTGCTTGGTAGGGAGGAGGAAGCACAGAAGCTGCTGAAGTCGGTGAAGGGGAAGAAGTCCAAGATCGGCCACATGCCTAGAGAGTGCGTGCCTCTCTACGTGCAGCTGGACCATGAGGACCTGCACATGCTGCTGATCCCCAAGGCTTTCCATGCCAGCTTGAAGGCGTGGCTGCTGATCCCCCTGCCTCGCGTCATCGCCATCGGCGCCTGCAAGTACTGCGACGAGCATTGCTAGCCCCAGTACTACAAGGACAACAGCGAGATAGTGATAGGGAGGAACTGGCCGTAGGTCGTCGAGAAGTACAGCCTCCAGCTGGACGATGTCGTCGTCTTCAAGCTCACCGCCATGGGCTTCAAGATGGACATCTACAAGCACGATGAGTCCACGGCGAGGTCCTACGCTTGCCCTGAGCACGGGTAGTTCCAACGTGTGAAGGGAAGTACATATTTTGATCAGGGGCATCATGTGATGCTCCTGTTAGTGTTCATCAGGGGCATGGGATGCCCCTCCTAGTTGTTAACCCGGGCTTAGAATGCCCAGAAACTTGTTTTGATCAGGGTGGGTATGTCCCTTGTTAGTTCATGTTTATGTCCCCTGATGTGATGTAAGTAAGTAGTTTGTGCACTTGAACCTCTAGCATGCTAAGTTATGGTACTCCTCTACTGCATGTCTAGCTTGATGCTTGCTTAGCTTGACTGATTGATGCTTGCTTAGCTTGCTGCTTTCTTTCCTACTGCTTCTGTGCTGCTGCTTGTGTTAATCGGTGGTAAGATCCCCAAGTTTGAAAGTGGTGAGGATTAGAGTTAACTTGCATGCAACCAAACACTGGGCTTTGCACCCTAAACACCCCACAGCCAAGAATGCAGGAAACCAAACACGAAAATGCGAACCAAAAAAGAAAAAACGATATGCAAACAACCAAACGGGCTGGAGATGTTGGCTCAGGCCACGTTTCTTCAGGGCCAGGCTAAGTTGGGCCATGGATACGAGAGGCCCAAAAATGGTGCCAAACACGCCCTTAACTGCCCGATGGCCGGATGTACTATCAGTGGACCGTGGACCGCTGAGACTGTGGACCGAACAAATATAAATCATGGACCTCCTCGCAAAAAGTAGAATAAAATGGATCCATTGCAATTTCGAAGTGGATCAACTACATGCATACTTCTTTTTGTACTAGTACAATTTTGCTCTGTTGGAGCCTTTGCAATAAGAAAGTGGATTAGGAGAGAGATCTCAACGTCCGCGAAACTAAGTTAGGCATCGCACGAGAACGTGTCATGCTGAAACCAACGAATTGATGCACCCGTTCTCCAACGTATCTATAATTTCTTATGTTCCATGTTTGTATTATACCAATTGCTACATGTTTTATTCACACTTCATGGCATTTTTATGCATTTTCTGGGACTAACCTATTAACAAGATGCCACAGTGCCAGTTCCTGTTTTCTGCTATTTTTGGTTTCAGAAAAACTGTTCTGCAAATATCCTCGGAATTGGACGAAATAAATTGCCAAGTTCCTATTTTTCCCGACACGTTCCAGAAGTCCGAAGGAGAGACGAAGGGGGGCAGCGAGGCGCCGTCCCCACCCCATGGCGCGGGTGGGCCCCCTGCCGCGCCGCCATGTGGGGAGCGGGCCTCGTGCCTCCACCGACATCGCCCCTTCGACTATTTATTCTCCCCGAGGCGAAAACCCTAAAACACCGAGCCATATTCCAGAAAACATCCGCTGCCGCTGCCGCCGTCAACCCTAACTCGGGGGGTTCCTGAAGCTCTTCCCGGCACCCTGCCGGAGAGGGGAATCATCACCGGAGGGCTCTACATCGCCATGCCTGCCTCCGGAGTGATGTGTGAGTAGTTCATCTCTGGACTATGGGTCCATAGCAGTAGCTAGATGGTTGTGTTCTCCTTTTGTGCCATCATGTTTAGATCTTGTGAGCTGCTTATCATGATCGAGATCATCTTATTGTAATGCTACATGTTGTGTTTGCTGGGATCCGATGAGTATTGAATACTATGTCAAGCTGATTATTGATCTATTATATATATGTTGTTTATGATCTTGTATGCTCTCCGTTATTAGTGTAGGCTTTGGCCAAGTTTATGCTTGTAACTCCAAGAGGGAGTATTTATGCTAGATAGTAGGTTCATGCCTCCATTTAATCTGGGACAGTGACAGAAAGTTCTAAGGTTGTGGATGTGTTGTTGCTACTAGGGGTAAAACAGCAATGATTTGTCTAAGGATATTTGTATTGTTTACATTATGCACCATACTTAATGCAATTATCTGTTGCTTGCAACTTAATACTGGAAGGGGTGCGGATGCTAACCTGAAGGTGGACTATTTAGGCACAGATGCATGCTGGATGGCGGTCTGTGTACTTTGTCGTAATGCCCAAATAAATCTCATAGTGATCATCATGACTTGTATATGCATTGTTATGCACCTCTTTATTTTATCAATTGCCCAGCTGTAATTCGTTTACCCAGCATGTTAGTATTTTATTATGGAGAGACACCACTAGTGAACTGTGGACCCCAGTCCATTCTTTTACATCTGAAATACAACCTACTGCAATCTTTGTTCTTTTTCATTCTCTGCAAACAAACATCATTTTCCACAATATACGTCTAATCCTTTGTTTTCAGCAAGTCGGTGAGATTGACACCCTCACTGATTCGTTGGGGCAAAGTAGTTTGATTGTCTTGTGTGCAGGTTCCAAGTCAACCGTCAGGAAGTTTGCTTCCCCGACGACAACTCCAAGTTTTCTGACGCCGTTGACACCTTCAGAACATCGCCGATTTCCTACTGGTTCGATAACCTCGGTTTCATACTGAGGGAAGACTTGCTGCTATACTCATCAAACCTTACACTTGAGGTCTCCTGACGAACGTGTGCTTTACACGCATCAAGCAAGTTTTCTGGCGCCGTTGTCGGGGAAGTCGAGTTGCTTCTGCTTGGGGAGGCTCTCACTTCCAATCTCTTTACTTTGTTTTTGTCTTGCTTATTTTATTTTTATTTTGTCTTGTTTGCTTTCTTTATATCAAAAACATAAAAAAATAGTTGGTTGCATCTAGTTTATTTTAAGCTTATTATCAATGTCTAGTTGTTTACTTGCTATCAATGGCTTCTCTTTTTTATACCAAATTTTATTGGAACGGTGGGTTTACTTAGGAACAACAAAATTATTATGAGGAATACCGCTTGTCTCAAAAAGGGAAACATCTATGGGAACAAATAAGTAGATTGAATTATTTTGCTAAGAACTTGTGTTCCACCTATGATGAATCCTACCGCTTTAATGAATCTTTTTGTTGTAGGAGGCATAAACACCTCCCTTTCCAATCTTATATTTACTAATTGGAGGCACCAATAAAGCCTCCACGTTAATCCACATCATCAAAATTAATTAAGCTGTTAGATGTTTAATTTACGGCTAGGATGAACCGTGCAAAAAAAGTCACGTAGGACATGACAACTAATCTGGCACGATACGATTGAATCATACGTGCAATGAGATCATGCCGAAAAAAACTAAGAGACGTTTACTATCTGGACTCTTGATTTTAAACATTATTAAAAATAGTTAGCCTGATAGATATTTGGCCAAAAAGTCACGTAGGACATGTGACAGATATCTGGCACGATAGTCTTTTTTTTACAACATCTGGCACGATAGTCTGACATCGAGTCGTACGTGCGCGATGCGCTCATGCAAAAAAAAAAGCAACGAGATTTAGGCTGCTAGATATTGGATTTGCCGGTAGGATCAGCCGTGTGAGACACAAGTCAGCATCGCACGTGCATCCAAATGCAACATATAGCGAACCTTTGATCCTAACCATGCAAAAAAAAAAAAAGAGATTGTGCTTAGGGTTATCAGATCGATCGATCCCAATCAAGTCAGGCTGCATCGCCTAATTATTCAAAACTGCCACGCCGCCGGTGAGTAATTTATTCACCCAGGTTGAATCGTTCATGGATATGCTAAGTAGAAATTAGTAGGCGGAAGTATCAGATTTTGTTAAGGTATTTACGAGCGCGCAAACTGTCAGGAGCTTGGTCACAACTGCGGGACGGTTTACCGGACGGCGGCTTCTATTTCTCGATGGATTAGCTGCTGCCACTCATCGTCTATGTATCTAGCAGTTTTGCATGCAAGAGCTGCAGGTCTGATGCATGCTGGAGGGAGTTACCCAACGAGATTCTCCATCTAATTGATTATTTTTGGTCCCCAATAGGATGTACCATGTCTACATGCAAAGCATGCATCAGGTATGCTTCAACCTTATTCCGAGTTATTATTGCCTCCTAACGATCTGCTATGAGTTGTAACATGCGTGTTAGTAGTTATTTTCCTTAGGCCCCCTCTACCTCCAATATGTATATACTACTCATTAGTTATCAGAGGAAATTTAATTAATTTTAAGATAAATTGTTAATTAAGATATCACCGATAACCATGTGCATGTTGCATGCACAATGAATCAGACATATGTGTAATATGCAAGGTATATAGAGAGTATTGCGCGGAAAAATATATGGAGCCATAGCTAATAAGTGCAGATGCGTAAAGCACGCCAGGAGCTTTTTTTTGTTTTTGTTTGTTGAAGTACCATGTCAGGATTTGAAGCACGTGAAATATTTCCAATCTTTCTGGAGCCAAAAATATATATCAGACAAATATTCATGTAAATTAAGTTTCAAAAAAATATTCATGTAAATACGTATAGGAAGGCATAAATAAATTAAGAAATTCATTTATGTTTGTCCACATATTTTCTCCTGAAGTATTTAATTTCTAAAATTAAAATATTGAAATTATAAATCTATAAATCTGGAGTAAGCTAGACAGTGAACAGAACAACGGTGGACTGCAAAAGAAAAAAAAATATCATCTTATACCAGAAGTATTTATGTGATTTATTAGTAATACTAATCTAGCCATCTATTATTTGGGTTTAAGTAATAACGGCCGAGATACTATCTAATTCTACCACCTCACTTCTTTTTTCAATGTAATAAAGGTATTTTCTCATCTAACTATGTGATGTCTCCCTCCGACGGGTCTCCCTTTTCTCCGCGGAAGGTTTCAGGTGCAGTATTTACATAAATATTTGTGTTTTAATTGGTAACTCAAAGTTAAATTAAATCCCAAACTATTGGCAGTAGTGCTCTTTCTGCATGCATTTCATAATTTTCCCCGTATAGCTATAGCACAAAGAGTTTCATTGACGGTGGTTCATGTGGCGTGGACGGACAAGGAGATCGAGCTGGATGAGATTCATTTTCCTCATCATATGGTAATAGGTTTTTTTCTCTCGCAGTCACCGTAATATTGTTGATTACTTGAGTTGCCAGCATCAATGCATTGGTGTTCATACAAATAGTGCCCGGAATTGTATGTTTCCAACTGTAGCTACAGCCTACATGCATACACGTATAGAACGGTTCTCCAGCGGATGCGTGAGTAAGCGTATCGTAATGCATATTCCCTGTCGAGGTTGTTGCATGTTTATACATTATTTCTGTTTAGAGATTAATTTACCAATGTCTAAATTATGACTTTGTTTGTGTGCTACTAACCCATGTACGTGTTTCCATGCCTATTTTATCTGTTTTTGTACCAAAATAACCCAGTACTCATATGAGATCTCGCTTAGTGTATTATAACTAAAATTTTGTTTTATCTGCTACGTTTGTCTCCTGAATCAAATATGTACACAAAAAACGTCGGAAGATCCTCTTGCTGTTAAAAGGATTACTGTTGGTTGGCCAATGGAAAACAAACATCATCCATATGGATTGTCCTGTAGAAGATCCTGAATGCAAACTGATGCAATTTCTTGGAATATAGCTACGGCATGTTTTGTTTTCGGCGGGGTCCAGATTCAAAAGTTTTTATTAAAAGTCTGGATGAAAAATCTTGACACGGCAATGAATTAGACCATGTATATTTGAATGGCAGCTTATGCTAACAAATACCTAGATGAGATGCAAGGTACATTGTTCTTCCGAAATCAGTTGAACATATCTATGTTCTTTGTTTCAAGAACATTAGTACATGTTCTGAACATTTTTCATGATATGTTTTGAGAAAGAAAGCACATTAGAAATATGTGTCGAAACACTATAAATTTTCTAAACATAATTGCATAGATGGCGACAGTGGCGGAACCAGAAATTTTTGTTTGCTGGGGCGAAAATTCACGGCGAATTTTTTTTTGAGCTTTGGGAGGGGAAATTTTGATGGATTGATGCGTTTGATCTCTATAGAGCGATCAAACCAGTATTGTTGTGCTATATTGGGCCTAAATTGGCAAGTTTAGGCCCATTTTGCTGGGGCTGCACACGTAGACGTAATGTCTTTGCCGCCGGCGACCTGGGGCGGTCGCTCCAGCTTGCCCCAGCGATGGGTCCGCCACTGGATGGCGAGCTACCCTTGATTATATGGTGGTCTATTAGACAAAAGAATCCACGTATAAATCATAGCTACAAATTTATATTTAACACGTCTAATTGTATTTGTCTATTGAAGAGTTTGGATAAGTTGTTAAATAGTGTAATGGAGTTTACTTTACTTAGAATCATGAGACTTTGCAATGGTACAAAGATTCAAATTTATCAAACTATAGGTCTCACAGCTGAGTAATAATTAAATTTAAACAAAAGAGACAGTATATATATTAAGATATTCTAAATACTAGCCCGTGCGAATGCACGGGTTGACGACTAGTGTGATTATAATGATAATGAAATCTTGGCTGCTTATGCTAAAGGAAACTATGACTTTGGTAATCTTGAACAAATTGAAGAATTTGTTGTTTTTAAGGGTGTATATGAAATTGCTGGTTATATTCAAAATGATGATGCTCCTTGTAGAACTGAGAATTATGCTATACTTGGGTATTGCCTTGAATATTACAATGATAATCCTTATATTAATGAATATCTTGAGAAAACGTATTCTCAAGAACAACTTGCTTCCTTTCAGGAACCTATGGAAGAAGAAATTGCTGAAACTGTGATCTCATTGGATGAAAAAGAGGAGGAGAGTGAAGAACAAAAGGAGGATATACCTTCTAATGATAGTAACTCTTTTACTCTTACATTATATGATTACCCTCCATGCCTATAAGGAGGAAGAGTGCTATATTGTTGAATGTCATGATTCTATTGAAATACCTACTTTTGATAAATTTGAAGTAAGCAACTCCTTGACTCAAATAGAAGAAGAAATTGCAGAAAGTAAAACAGTGGTCCCTAATCTTATATATGACAATTCTCTAGATGATGGTCCTATTTTGCTTGATAATCCTCCATGTTTAGAATTTGTTACTAAATTATGTGGGGATAAAGATGATATACTTGCTGTTTGTGATAATACTGTCACTCATGAGAGTCCGACTTTGTCTTTGAATTCTCCTTATTACACTATAGAGGAGAAACATTATTTTGTTGATACTGTGTCTCCCATTTATGACAATTACAATGATGAATATGATATTTTCAGTCCACCTACTATTGAGGATAAAGTTTATTATGATTATGATACGCCTCCTATATATGATGATTACAATGATGATTATGAATGTTTTACTCCCACTATCACTAATAAGAAGGATTTTTTACTTATGTGGAGAGTATTAATACTTTTATGCTTGTAGATCATGAAAAGCATGCTTTATTGATAGTTATATTGTTGAGTTTGTTCATGATGCTACTGAAAGTTATTATGAGAGAGGAAAATATGGTTGTAAAAGTTTTCAAGTCACTAAAACACCTCTCTTTTTGCTGAAAGTTTTGAAGTTGTACTTGTTTCATCTTTCTATGCTAGTTGCTTTATGATTCGATAATTTATTTTGTTACAAGACTCCTTTGCATAGAAAGTGGGTAAGACTTAAGTGTGTTTGATATTTGCCTCTTGGTGCTCTCTTTGTTTTTCAACTCTTATTCTTATGAGAGCATCATTAGAATCTTCAAGCCTAGCTAAAAGGCATTAAAGAAAGCGCTTTTGGGAGGCAACCCATTATCTTTTGTTTTCAGTATAAGTCAAGGTGTTGCTTACTTCTGTAACAACTCCTTTGTATCTTTATTTTATTGCATTGTTGTGCCAAGTAAAGTCTCTAGTTGAAAGTTGATGATAAATTTGGATTTCTGCGCAGTGACAGATTTTTGCTGTCCACCATTTTGAGCTGTATTCACTCCAGAAAAATTGAAAAATTCTGAAAAAAATCACGCATGATCCTTATATATGTACGCAACTTTCATTAGTTTTGATTTTTCGCATCTGAGCAAGTTAAGTGCCTCGAAAAAATTCGTCTTTCCAGACTGTTCTGTTTTTGGCAGATTCTGCCTTTTATTTTGCATTTCCTCTTTTACTATGTTTGATTGGATTTCTTTGCTCCATAAAATATCAGTGGATGTAGTTAATGTCCAAAGCATTGGTAATGATTGTTTCACAGTAGAACATGTGAATTTTTATTATGCACTAACCTCTAATGAGAATTACTTTGAGTTTGTGTGGCGGAAGTTTTCAAGAGCAAGCGAGAAGGATGATATGATGTGATCAAGAAGAGTGAAAAGTCTAAGCTTGGGGATGCCCCCGTGGGTCACCCCAGCAATATTCAAGAAGACTCAAGCGTCTAAGCTTGGGGATGCCCAAGGCATCCCCTTCTTCATCAATAACTTATCAGGTCATCTCTAGTGAAACTATATTTTATTCTTCCACATCTTATGTATTTTACTTGGAGCGTCTGTTTGCTTTTATTTTTTGCTTTGTTGTTTTTATTTTTGAATAAGTTGGATCCTAGCATTCTTGTGTGGGAGAGAGACACGCTCCGCTTTTTCATGTGAATACTCATATTCTTCACTTATATCTTTTGAGTATTCTTATCTAGCTACTGCTATGCTTTTAGCTCCTGTTTTTCATGCATATCTTTTAGAGCTGTTAATTCTTGTGGAAAGTACTCTCTTGTTTCATTTGTAAATTACTTGGAGAGTTGCTTGGTTGATGTGTTGGTTCAGAAAATGCTGCATGTGGTAGTGGTATAGTGAATAAACTTGCATAATTTTGTAGATCATTGAACTTTGATAACTTGATTCTTTGCAAACATTTTGAGATATTTAGATGGTAAAGCTTGCTGGTTAGTTAAGTTAAAATCAATAGTGGATGTTGTCTTTAAGCTTGTACCGTACTACAAACTCTACTAAAATTGTTGAAGGTGTAGTTGGACTTGATAGCTTTCCATGTCTAAAAGTGATTCGTAATAACTAAGTTGTGCTGAAGGTCGAGGGATCTAGCGGGGTACTTGTACCGCCGTGAACGGCCCTTCTTGGAGTGAATTTTAATCATGCTCTTAATGTTGAACCTGCTAGTTGTTTGCAATAAGGTTGTGAGTTCTTTTTGACTAATGTTAAGCTACGGTTTTTGGCACTTCCACCATCCAAATTTGCTAGCCTCTTCGGTGCTGTGCATTGCCTTCTGCTCACATTGAGAGTTGTGCATACTTCGCCAGTACATCCAAACCCGTGGGAGGACTTTCTCTTGTTCTCCTACACATAAGCCCATACATCTTCCTCAAAACAGCCACCATACCTACCTACCACAGCATTTCCATAGCTGTTCGAGATATATTGCCATGCAACTTCCATCTTACATTACATTACTTGTTGTCATTTATCATTTATATATTGCTTTGCATGATTCTACAGCTGATGTGCGGTTTACCCATGTTACGCTAGATCATTGCATATCCTGCTACACTGGCAGAGGCATACAGTTTCATACATCATGTTTTGTTCATTATTTGCACCAAAAAGTGTTTGTCATATTAGAGTGTTGCCCCTAAAAGTGAAAAGAGCCATGGAGGCCATCGAAAAGAGAAACAGAAAAAGAAAAAAAAAGAAAAAAAGAAAAAAAAGAAAAAGGGGGCAACATTACTATCCTTTATCCACACTTGTGCTCATGTTTCAGCACCTGCAGTTTTCATAGTCATCATTTGTGCTCATGTTTAGCACCTATACTCCATGTGAGAGAGTTTTCATGTTTTACTAGTATAACTATGTGGGGAATTTACACTATAGAACTTGGGTTATATATTCAATGATGACTTCCTCAAAAAGTGCTCTAGGTCTTCATGAGCAACCAAGTTGGATGCACCCCCACTAGTTCCATTGGAGAGCTTTCATACACATATAGCTCTATGTGCATCCGTTGCATGGCAATCACTACTCCTTACATAGCTTCGATTATAAAACTTCCTCTTGTCTAATGATCACTTATAGCTTTGTGAGATTTTCTTCCTTTGGCCTTCCAAACCCCCATTAATGTTCTTTTACCATAACATCCTGGTGCCAATACCAAATGCTTACGCTCACCGGTTGAGTAGCTTCAAAACAGTTGATTCATGATGTTCATGTTTATGTTTACTTGACTGAATCCTTCTATGTTATGAAAAATTGCTTGATGCTTGGAATTGAAGGATAGAACTCCTACATTGGATACTTAAAACATCTTTAATGAACCTTGTACGGTTTCATGTCTTTAAAGCAATAGTTCATGAAAACTTTTAGCTTGTTTAATTATCTTGCTTTATTATCTCTTATTGAATATCAATTATAGACTTTTGCTTTGAATGATTTGATCTCAGCTCACATGCTTTACAATATTATTTGATCAAGATTATGTGGTAGCATGTCACTTCAGAAATTATTTGTTATATCGTTTTACCTACTCGAGGACGAGTAGAACTAAGCTTGGGATGCTTGATACGTCTCCAACGTATCTATAATTTCTTATGTTCCATGTTTGTATTATACCAATTGCTACATGTTTTATTCACACTTCATGGCATTTTTATGCATTTTCTGGGACTAACCTATTAACAAGATGCCACAGTGCCAGTTCCTGTTTTCTGCTGTTTTTGGTTTCAGAAAAACTGTTTGCAAATATCCTCGGAATCGGACGAAACAAATTGCGAAGTTCCTATTTTTCCCGACACGTTCCAGAAGTCCGAAGGAGAGACGAAGGGGGGCAGCGAGGCGCCGTCCCCACCCCATGGCGCGGGTGGGCCCCCTGTCGCGCCGCCATGTGGGGAGCGGGCCTCGTGCCTCCACCGACATCGCCCCTTCGACTATTTATTCTCCCCGAGGCGAAAACCCTAAAACACCGAGCCATATTTCCAGAAAACATCCGCTGCCGCCGCCGTCAACCCTAACTCGGGGGGTTCCTGAAGCTCTTCCCGGCACCCTGCCGGAGAGGGGAATCATCACCGGAGGGCTCTACATCGCCATGCCTGCCTCCGGAGTGATGTGTGAGTAGTTCATCTCTGGACTATGGGTCCATAGCAGTAGCTAGATGGTTGTCTTCTCCTTTTGTGCCATCATGTTTAGATCTTGTGAGCTGCTATCATGATCAAGATCATCTTATTGTAATGCTACATGTTGTGTTTGCTGGGATCCGATGAGTATTGAATACTATGTCAAGTTGATTATTGATCTATTATATATATGTTGTTTATGATCTTGCATGCTCTCCGTTATTAGTGTAGGCTTTGGCCAAGTTTATGCTTGTAACTCCAAGAGGGAGTATTTATGCTAGATAGTAGGTTCATGCCTCCATTTAATCTGGGACAGTGACAGAAAGTTCTAAGGTTGTGGATGTGCTGTTGCTACTAGGGGTAAAACAGCAATGCTTTGTCTAAGGATATTTGTATTGTTTACATTATGCACCATACTTAATGCAATTGTCTGTTGCTTGCAACTTAATACTGGAAGGGGTGCAGATGCTAACCTGAAGGTGGACTATTTAGTCACAGATGCATGCTGGATGCGGTCTGTGTACTTTGTCGTAATGTCCAAATAAATCTCATAGTGATCATCATGACTTGTATATGCATTGTTATGCACCTCTTTATTTTGTCAATTGCCCAGCTGTAATTCGTTTACCCAGCATGTTAGTATTTTATTATGGAGAGACACCACTAGTGAACTGTGGACCCCGGTCCATTCTTTTACATCTGAAATACAACCTACTGCAATCATTGTTCTTTTTCATTCTCTGGAAACAAACATCATTTTCCACACTATACGTCTAATCCTTTGTTTTCAGCAAGCCGGTGAGATTGACACCCTCACTGATTCGTTGGGGCAAAATAGTTTGATTGTCTTGTGTGCAGGTTCCAAGTCAACCGTCAGGAAGTTTGCTTCCCCGACGACAACTCCAAGTTTTCTGACGCCGTTGACACCTTCAGAACATCGCCGATTTCCTACTGGTTCGATAACCTCGTTTCATACTGAGGGAAGACTTGCTGCTATACTGTAACAGCCCGAAATTTGTGAACCAAAAAATGTGGATAAAATTTCCACTTTTGCCTTTTCATTCTTGCATCATGGCATCCAAATTAAATTGCTAAGCTTGAAACAATTAATTTGGCACAAATGAAAACAAATGATGACAAATGGAAATAAGAGCAAGCATTTAAATTCAACCCTTGCAAGTCCAAATGTGCTTGCTTTGGCAAACCCAAATACAAATGCAAATCACTTTGTCAAGGAAGTTCCAAGGGTTAAAGATTTAATATTTTGCACTGGTTTTAAAATTCAAAAGTAAATTCATTTGGTTTTACCAAAAATGCCATAAACAACCACTATGAACAAAAGTGTGGCAAAACTTTTTATTTGGCCAAACCAATTTTTGTGGTGCTTCTAAATGATAGTTGGAGGCTACATGTTTTTTTCTCAAATTTTTTATAAATTGTTTAAGTGCCTCAATTAATTGGTGGAAATGCTACTGAAATTATAAAAGAAACAGAAAAGGCTTCTTTGTAATGGAAAAGTGCAGCCGAGGGGGTTTTCGCGAAGTTGTCATCTCCCTCCTGTAGCGACCACGCCGCGCGGCCGAGCCGCACCGCCTAGCCGCCATGGCGACACGGCGATGCCAGGCCCCCCCCCCTCCCTGCGCCTCGTCGCGCTTAAATGAGCCGCCAGGCCCCCCCTGCTCCGTGCTCGACACCGCTCCCTCGCTCCTCTGCACTCCCTCTCCCCTTTCCTCGCGTCCATGGCCGAACCCTAGCTTCGCGCGCCGCCACGCATCGCCGTCGTTCAGGAGCACCCCGCGCCAATCCAGGACCGCCAGCAGCTCCGCCGCGTCCTCCTCTCCTTCCCGCACCAGGAATCGCCGAGGGGAGCCCGTAATCGCCGTCACCAACCCCGTCTTCCTCTGCTCCGGCCGCCGCGCCTCGAGCAAGCTCACGACCATCTCCGGCCTCCTCCGTCCACGCCGGTGGTTCCCACGCGTCTAGGGTGAGCATGCCGTCCTCGGGGACATCTTCTCCCTCCCTCTCTCGCCGTCGTTCGTCGATTCACCGTTGAACCGCCGCCGGCCGCCGCAAGTCGCGGATGTTTCCGTCGCTCCGGCGACCAATAGGTAGCGGCGCCGCCGCGTTCGTGTTCCACGCTCCCGTGCGAGTCCGTAGCCGCGCGTAGTTCTTCCCCTCGAGCCGTAGATCGACGCGTCCGTCGCCGCCGTTGCCGCCGGCCAGCACCGCTGCGTCGCCGCGCGGGAGGTGACCGCGGTCAAACCAGCCGCTGGGCCCGCGCTCGCTTGCGTGGCTGCCAGCGTGGCCGCTGGCCCACCAGTCAGTGGCTGTGGCTAGCCAGCCACGCGGTGAAAAGCGTTTCGGCGTAATTCTTCTGAGAAATAAGAACTAAAGACAGGAGTGCAGATTCAAATCTTTAACTCTAAAATCAATAACAAATTGAAAAATGCTCCAAATAGGGTGATTCAAAGTTCCACATGTTCAGCAAGGTGTGCTCGACATGTTTCTGTCATCTTGACACATGTTAGCTCAAAATAAATTTCCTCTTTAAATGAATTACAGAAATTGCAGAATAAAGAGCAAACTTTGAAAATTCATAACTTGAGCTCTGTAATTCCAAATTGAGCAAACAAGGTGTCTAAAAATTGGTCTTGACAACCTTTACACATCCATATTTTATTTGGACTTAATTGAGCAATTCAAAACCTCTGTATGTTGAAAACACTAAAAATGGCAGTACTGAAAAGCCACTCTGGAAATTCATATTTAATTCAAAAGAATTCCAAAATGATGTGGAATGGCTATAATTGTTCAGCAAATCAATACCTAATCAGTAGCATCATTTACATGCATATTTACATGAATTCATAGCACAGGAAAGCATTAAAAACAAATATGGGACTTTCTTCTCCCTTGTCAATTTAATTATTTTGCACCCCATCTAAATTGATACATTTGGTATAATAATTTCAGTACATCAAACTTGTCATGTCATCATGTGTATGAGCATTGCATTTGGTTTGTTTGAGTGATATTTGATTGTGTTCTTCCGGTGTTCTTATGCATCGATAGATCAATCAGTCGGGTGCCACCGCAATACCCTGACGAATCGTATTATCAGCCCCCTGAACAAGGCAAGCGTAATCCCCCCCTCTGAGCATGTCTCCTCCTATGTTTCCGCAATTATTTTCCCCACTATAATATTGCATTTGGTTCCAAATGTCTTTTGCTTGGATTAGAGTATCCTACTAGTTGCATTAGAAATCTGTTGCCATTACATGTATCCTTCCTAATATCCATAGGATTGAAGTGTTGGCCCGAGATAGTTATACTTGCTATGTATATGCTTAGCCATGCTTAGTTAAATGCTTAGATGTCCGGTGGATGTTACATTGTTGGGACAGTTGATGGAATGGCCGGATGTGATGGAAAATGGTGGTGATGGATAATAAATTGCGTAAAGGCGGGGATGAGAGGCCACGGGGAATGTGGTGGGTTGTCTCGTTCTCGTCGCCTAAGTGCGAGTTCTCCCCTTCGAACCAAGACCGAGCGTGCTACCA
Organism: Poa pratensis; assembly: GCA_947311845.1. NCBI lineage: Eukaryota > Viridiplantae > Streptophyta > Magnoliopsida > Poales > Poaceae > Poa > Poa pratensis. Next base: position 44,998,069 of record CAMZMU010000064.1, read on the forward strand.
TGCGTGGGGCCTATGTATTCGCAGTGCAGGAAGCCTCATAGACTAAATAACTCGGGCGGGGCTAGCCAGGGTCCTCTAGTTCGGGCTTCCATTTGCGCGTGCGTGATGATGGTGGGATGAACTGAGATGAGGATTGTGGTATTAGGAAAATGAGTGGCCGTGGGGCGGGGTGATGATCCTGGCAGTCCTACCGCCACTGATGATCCTGGAAAGTCCTTAACGAGGGAGAAGTCGACACCGCTCCCACCCAGCTGGCTTTCCAAGGAAGAGAGCTAATGTTCAGGCGATGGGCCGGACGGTACGCGTGGCAAACAATGTACACCCTGCAGGGTAAATCTTTTCGAAAAGCCGTGTCCACGGTTAAGGACGACTTGGTGACGGATTCAGGGACCATAGAATAACTTGAACGGAATGATTAAAACCTGAGTACTAAAGGTACTACCAAGATTGGGAAGGTTGACTTCCTCGAGGGTGATTCGGGGAGGTGCCTTTGTAGACTGGTGGGTGATTGATGGTGGTTGCTGAAGTTGATCAAAAGAAACGAGTTTACTTCTTACCTCTTTTGAAAATACTCTGAATAGTCGATGCCATTGAGTTATGTTTTCATACATAAAATCAGCTTTATGCAAAACAGCCATAAAACCTTTGAAAGCCAATCATCGAGCATATATTAGCTCTTAATCTTGCGAGTTCGTCGAACTCAACGTTGCTTATTTGATTTCAGTGGAGGACTTCACCGACACCGAAGGTGGGTTCTATGTGGACGTCGACGAGTAGTCTGGGGTTCCCAGGTGGCAGCTTGGGACATTCCCGGAACAGCTGGCGCTGGAATGTTATCTATAGGCCTCTTAGGCCATATTTTGGTTCTTGTTGTTTAGCACAACGCCCTTCGCTTCCGCATGTTGTACTGTTGGGTCTGTGACCCCTGGTTGTAATATTTGCTATCTTTCTCTACTATAAGAGTTGAACTATAATGCTTTGAGTCGTAGAGTCTGTAATGTGCCAGTTGTTCCACAAGTCTTGATCTCTCTATTATGCTTTGATAGTGTGTCTGGTGGTATTGGATAACCGGGGACACAGTATCACTGTATAGCAGTCGGGTCGGGGCGCCACATATACTCATCAAACGTTACACTTGAGATCTCCTGACGAACGTGTGCTTTACACGCATCACGCACCTTCCCCACTTTGCCCATCTTTTTCCACCGAAAACCTTCGCTGTGCCCAGTGCCATGGCAAAACTTCACGTTTCTTTCTGAACCTGGTCAACGCCAATAACCAAGAAGAGTTGGATAGTTTATAAGCGGAACTGGTCAAAACCATACATCTTCTACTAAAGGATGCATGCATATTCATGTTCTAAAAATGCCCACCAAGGAAACACTCTATCTTGTAGCTAGAAGAAATTGGCTAAAATGTCCCCTCGAAAATCACCCCTTAATACATGTCAAGCAACCAAAGCTCCATAGCACGCAGTTGAAAACTGAAGCAATGTTATATATGGTTCTTTTTCGGTTTTTCCTTGTTTCAGTATGTACACCCTCCGTCTCAAAATACAAGACGCCATTTAATTTCGCTGGCAACGCCATGTAACTTTGACCATGATTTACACTTACAATATGTACCCAAAATTATTATAAAGACATATGAAATTAAAGAATTTTGCAAGACGAATCTAACGGTACCATACATTCTTATTCATTATATTTTGTTATATATTGGCGGTCAAAGTTGAACATCAAAGACCACCTTAAAAATAGCGCTCCTTTTATTTTGACACGGAGGGAGTACCTTCTACGAATCTCCATTCGACACGTTGGTTCAACTTTGCTCGTAGGTGCCAATTGTCATGCACATGCAGTCAAAACACCAGATGGTTTATGAGAAGAACGTTTAAAAAAATATCAATGTTTTTTTTTCATTGGTATGCAGCATGCCAACATCTTTGATGGGAAGATTCGCTGTAAGATCTCTGCACCGCTGTTGGCTTGTTGCAATTGTTTCCCCCCAAGCGGAATATTCCTTGTCGTGTGGATATGCTTCAGTAATCAGTCTACAGCAAAATCAGGGCTGGACTCTTTCAATGAATTTATCAGTAAAACCTTTTTTGTCCACTACGGCACTATCCGTACAATTTACACCAAAGCATTCTATCCCTGGTGCAGTCTACTTAGGGGGACCAGGTTCAGACCCTTTTTTTTTAACCAAGGATTTATAGCTTTGTTCTGTACCTATGCATGGTGGCAACGTACAGCGGCCTGCCTATCTTCTCGACAGCGCAATGCAGTGTAGCACGAGAAGACCTCCCTCCTAAAAAAAAAACCCTGCAATTATTGTAGTGAAATGAGCCCCACATATTGTGTAACTCCGGTTTCTCATACGATCGATCGGTTCAGCTTGACAAGATAATGAAATGAGAAGCAAAGTTTACCCCTGCCTAACAGGGATTTGATTGTTTGAATTCCTCATGTCAACTGCAAGATCGATTCCAGGAAAGGATGCATGACTAGAACTAAAGAATGCTCCCGTGTGGCTGCTAATTACAGCTGGTAGGAGTACAAGACAGACAGAACCGGCAATTTGGCACGGGAACTGACACAGTTTGAACCACAGTATCGATGAAACCATCGGTCGACCAGCAACGTAGTTCCGTGTGATCCGACGTGTCCGTACGTGTGATGGACGAACGGTGCGTGGTGCGTCGGCGGTCGGCATCAGGCTGGACAGTGAAGGCAAGTTTAAAAACACTGCCCCAAGTGTTAACCGCGTCGGCGGTCGGCATCAGGCTGGACAGTGAAGGCAAGTTTAAAAACACTGCCCCAAGTGTTAGTCACTACGCGTACGTGTGAGAAAGAAAGAAAGAAAGATGAGCGGTCCATGGACGCATCTCTACTACTAATAAAAGAGCAAACATATTCTTTCATAGATGCACCTCACGAAAGGTACACGGAACACCACAGTCCAATTGCCACCTTAGGATCAGCCCCCCTTAATCAGATCTAACCGTCCATATTAAAACTAAACCTAACCAAAAGTACGCGTACCAATTTTCACGGGCAGACGAAAACTCTGCCAGCATCCCCACTCGGGACGTCCACCGCGCTCGCCTGTGTTTAGGAAATAATCGCATCTTTCCTTATATTCAACATTAACTTCACGTAATAAGCTCCGATGATCGCTCCTTTCACACCTCAATCGTACAAATCTCGCCCTTAAGCCGGTGCTCATCCTCATCGCCGTCGTCGGTAAATGACTGCATCATCCCGCTGCCTTCTCCTTGTCCCACCCCCGTCCCCAACCCTGCATCTGTAGCCTGCCTCGGCCGACGCCCGCGCATACTCAAGGCACTGCTACCATTGTGCTATTCAGGCCCATCCCTCTCCTCTACGCGCGATGATCCGACGCAGCCAGCGCTCACATGCGCCGCCGGGAGCCGTCCCTCCACGCGCGTCGAAACCAACATCGTGCCCAGAGTCGTCAATGTCGGGACGGCTGAACTTGTAACTGCTCGCCCCGCCTGGGTGCTGGATTTTTTTTTAGAGTAGACTGGGTCTGGACTGAAACTGCCACACGCTGTACTGAGCCTCCTAGCGCCTGCGGTTGCGGCAGACTATAGGGCTGCATCCTCATATCATGGCATCCTTCCTCCGTTCTAGGTGAGTTAGTATTTAGCACTGTGGGCATCTAACATCTTCATGTTAGTTGTTCGCTGATTTTTCCAGGACGCTAAAGTCTGCTAGCCAGGTGTCATTCGATTCTTGTTCGGCGATATAGATATAGATTTCACGTAGTATTTGGAAATTCGGCCTAGAGCGATACAGTTTGACCAAATGCAAGCTGGAGCACTCTATCTTGCATAATTTATGCCACATTTCCTAAAAACGAAGATCGAATATGGGATACAGTAGTAGCAGATTGAATTCTAGCTTTTAGGGTTTCAAAAAAATACAGGGTCCTCCTCATGACCACATTCAGTTTACAGAACCAGCTACAAGCCATGGATCATGTCTCATAAAGGTTAATGCATATTAGGCTTAAAGTGGTACTATTAGGTCCTACCGTTATTGCGAAAATTTGCTACTCTTTCCAGTTTATTCACCTACGATCCTATATAGGAATGCAGCCAATGAGTAGAGCTTATCTATTTTATTTTATTTTATTTTATTTTATTTCCAGGAGAAGAAATGTGTGGTTTGGTTCATCAGGAATATAATTCAGGATGTGTCCTTCAGATTTATTCTTCTCTGAGCAAAGTTCGATGCTTCAGTTTATTTGTCACCATTTCGTACTTACCGTTTGAGTTATGATTAGGAGAAACCCCAAGTGGTTTTGTTGTTGCGCGAGTCAGGAGAAAGCATCATCAGAGTTTGCACATGTCATAAGAATAATGGATAATTTGGACCTAAGAGTACCACATGTCCTAAGAATCATGGATAATTTGGTTGAGGGAGAATTAATACATGGATTTATATATTTCCATGCCAAAGATGACTCAGGTATCAATTTTGTTGCTCAAATATCGATTTATTTATTTCAATAACTGCAAGTATTTATTTTGGGGTCATATGTATGTGTATTTGGAATGAAACTTTTGGTGATTTTGGTTGGCAAATGATATATTTTTCGAGCACCACGGAAAGAGCAAGGCCAAGATTTTGGGAAAGGCGACTAGGAATCTGCCATATTAGTGGAGACATACATGTTAGTATGCATCCAGTTGGTGATGACGATGAGCTTGATGTTTTTATTTTTGCCCTCTCAAGGTTGTGAATTTTTATGCTTCAATGTATTTATTTCTAGATGGATTTATGTAGAATTATTTATTAGGGCTTCTTGGTCTGTCTACCCATTTCTTAAGCTCGTGATTTTGTCTCCGCTTAGGATGATGCCCTTTGATAGTCATGCTTTAATATATTTCTATGTCAGTGCAACAAAATTTATGAGTGAAGTAGCGGAGATTGGATCTATGATTAAGGAGATTAAGATGTATGAGAATCTTGCCAATATCTTTTTGCTACCTCGACTTTTCTAGCCTTCTTTCTTAAAATATATATCCAGAACGTTCGTGAAGGAAATTCGTTGTGTTCTTCTTTCCATTCTAAAATAAGCAATTGACGTAACAACATATTTCTGTCAGAATTTTTTCATGTTCATTATTACATATAAAGTTATGGTCAGATAAATAACTTAAAACTCATTTTAACTCATATTTTTAAGAATTTGTTTTTTAAATGGATACGTGCGTTGCACGTGCGCGGCTACTAGTCTGGAAAGCTCCACGATGTCGATGTTTTACGAATGAAGCCCTTAATAACTGAAGTAGCAGAACTCGGCTTAGCATTACAGCGACTTGTGTTCTCTGTATGGAATTAGGCCGTCGGCTGAGCACTTCTGGACACGGCGCATAAATCTGAATAGAATTAGCAAGCGGACATTTCATAGTGACTCCACGTACGTGTGGACCGTGGAGACCAGAACAAATGTGGACCGTGGCATTAGCCCGACACGTCTTCTGAGTTGGTTCTGGCAGTACTCCTCCTAGGCGCCCCGTGAAACCTACGGCTACGAGCATGTGCTGGACTGCCATCGTAGAACCAACGGTGAGGTTGAGGTTGTGAGGTTGGTGTGCCGGGCCTCCAATCCTTTGGTGCAAATTGACGTCTGAGGTTGATCCAAGAACGGCGTGTGATGCGTCCGCTGGAAGCCTGGAAAGCTCCACGATGTCCAACAACGTTGGGCGGCGACCGGCGAAGGCAAGGGTGAGAAAGTTTAAAAACACCCAAGACCAACCAACTGACCAAGGGCTAGACGGAAGGCGTTATCCACGATAACCAAAATTTCTGATGTCAAAACGTCCCACTATCTTCTCATCACTAACTAAAATTTCTTCCACGATGCACTTTGTAGGACGTTAGGAATCTCTGTGACACTACTGGCTCTGCTAAAGACGACTCTAGTAATGCGATCGTTTTTCTTATCTCTTTCCGACCTAGCCACGTACGGATATGGCATGACTTTAATGCGTGCTTTGATTTCAGAAAAGGAGGTTGCGCAACATAGTATATAGCACCGTCTTAGCTCTCCACACAAGCTTTATTTCGTACCTAAGCAGAAAAGGCAGTTTCGGACCTAAACCAGGAAAAACTACAGCTTCAAACTCGCGCTTTACCCTTTGGAAGCGACCATGTATGGGTGTCGTACACATAGGGGCTATGTGCCAAAGTGGGTAGTGATCGTTGGCAAGGTTTTTTTTCTCGGAGGGGGTCGGGATTTCCGGTGACCGCGGTTTCTAATAATATTGGCCGGTTACCGGGTGAAATTCCCGGACAGGATTTAAAATTCAAACTTCAAACGTCAAAAATCAAATAAATATTTTGAGACGAAGCATTCAACCAAAATTCAAACATCCCGAGATGTCTGATACCTCGGTATTTCGGTCCGTAACCAAAACCTTGAACGTTGGTGCTTGTCCGTTGAAGATTCTTCTCGGATCCCTTTGGTTATGCCACAACTTACTACACGTATCGTATCTCATGAATGGTGAAATGACATATGTATCAACAAGTGGTTGTGTTGCGCCAAGCAAGTTAGAAGAGCAGATTCCACCACCAACTCAGTACACGTATACGACATTACGAGCCCGCAAACAGAAGATTGTAGCCTTCGTTGTAATCCAAAGTTTGAGAATCAACATCTCGCATTTTAATATCACGCGAAGTCTTCGAGTTTTAGCGTGGACATATACGACAGCACACGCAGAACACAAGCCACGTACATGAACAGCTCTTTCGTCCAGGGTGTAACCATATCAGATGGATGAAGGATGGGTGATTGACCGCTGATTGGACACGCCCCAATAGCTAGAAATAACATATCAACAGAAGTTCTATATTTCCCTTTGAACTGAAAGTAACATAAATCAATATAACTTTGCATGGCTTCGCATGGAACCGTAGAGACAAACAGAGAACTCAGTTGCTTGGAGGACTAAAAAATTCCATTAGCCGGCCACCTGGCGTGTCTCTATCAGAACGGCGGCAAACTTGGAAAAGAACAACACAAGTTCTCCAATGCTGACAAGTTGCTTGTGTATACGTTAATTTTGATATTACTAGTTGTTTTCTCAAACAGCTAGGCCTCAATGTAAACAGCATTAGGCAATTCTAGCGACCACATATCACTGCCTAGTCTCACATGAAGTGCCGCAGATTACAGGAATCAAACTGTGTTTTCAAATGTGAAATACACAACACGTCTCACTGTTCACTTTCATGGCAAATAAACTACAATTCACTCGAAGTTGGAAATTAATGAGCGCCCAAGTCGTCCCAATACAAGAACTAACAGCCATTCCTGCAATACTGCACAACACTTGGTCATACTTCAGTTGTTTCCAGAAGCGATCTGATCATGATTCCACCAGACTTGTTTGGCCAGTGCCAGATCAAGTGTTGGATGCCAGGCCTAGTTGATGCAACTATGCAAGTGGTCCAGCAAGATAAAACGGTGGCAATTTTAGGGACAACTTGCCACCACCTAGAGCCAGCATTTTCTCAGCCATCTCTCCCATATTGGAATTTGTAAATCATAATTATATATTTTCAAGCAAAGAAATGGAAAGATTTTGATGATGGAACCTCTTAGAAAATAAATGTTCGATTGAGTCAAGGAGATTTGCTTTAAAGAATGATTTGTGAGACTACTAAACTCTTGCATTACATCACATCTTATATATTCTAACGAAAAGACAGACCACAATAAAAATTTGAATGAACAAACATACTCTAAGGATATCCACATTTGATATCCCTCCTTCCCTGTAAGGCCGTCACATAGAGGACTAAAAAATCGCGGGTGTGGATAAGCAGCAGGGCCGGCCCTGGGGCAGGGCTGGAGGGGCGGCCGCCCCGGGCCCCAAAACCGAGGGCCCCCCAATTCTGACCTATATGCTTAGGCCTGGTTAGATTGTTAGAACACAGCGCACATGGAAATGGGCAACGACGAGAGACGCGATCGCTAGCCCAACTCGGAATCAAAGAAAAAAATGATCGCCAATTCCCCTGATGGCCCGATCCCATCTCATGCGTGATTAACATGCGGCGCTTCGTTTCTGTAAACGAACTTAGCGATGCTTGATACCCTAAAAAACCGAGCACTAGATCCTCAGATCTCCATCTCTTAGGTGCAGCTTGTGTGGCTCCGATCGGTCGATCCCTGGACAGAACACGGGATTCGTTTCATCGCTGGCCGCCTCGCGGCCATGCTGAGAGACCAAAGCCCAAGTCGCCGTCTCGCCGAAAGGAGACCGCACCATGCTAGGAGCTCTGCTTGTGGCGAGGAAGATGGATGTCTCATGGAGTTCATACTACTACGAAGCTGCCAGGTAGGACTAGCCTGTTAGAAAATAGTAATGCGTGCTACAGTTTAGTTGTCATGCTAGTTGCCTTTGTCTTTCGAGTGACACTTCTTTTGAAGATGAAAATAGCTGGAGGTTCTCCTAGTACTTGTCCTGAATACTAACCATGTTTTAGTCTACCGTGTCAATTAATTGACAAACATTAGGTCCACCAAATTTTTTATCGGTAAAAGGGATTCAGAACCAGCACTCTGAAATTGTTGGACGATTTATACGAGAGAGTTTGATCGGACACAAGGTAATTTTTCGATGCACAAGCCGCAAGCACATTAAAATTATATTTGTTAATTTCATCTAGTGTTCTACATGAAAAAAAAGGTATAACCCAATGGGATTATTCATTTTACCAAGCATATCCTATAGCCAAATTTAATTTATTATTCCCCTAGAAAAGGTTCATTTTAAGCGCTGCTGGGAGTGTGAGAAGAAAGTTTAAAGCCAATGCGTATAAATTAATTTATATGAACAGTGATTTTGGCTGTACTTTAACTATTTGTTTGTACCATTTATAGACATATATAATGACTTCTATTTTAATATTTATCTATTTCTATTTCTTTTTCTTTTTTAAATATTTATTTAAGGGCCCTCATTTTAGTTTCGCCCCGGGCCCCTGAAATCTCTGGACCGGCCCTGATAAGCAGTGGAGGGAAGTCAAACAAATATAAGAGGGTCTGCTTGCAGCCACCAGTCATGGAAAATAAAAAACCGAAGGAATTGTTTAGTGATAGGAAGCTGCGCATATCTACTGGCATATTCCAGCCTTAAAACCCATCCTTAATCATGCGATCAAGTAAATTGGACATTGTCATAGGCATTTGAGCATATATACATCTTCAGTAACAGCATCTCCGGTCACAACCCCGCGAACGCGTCTGCGGAAACGGACCGGACAACACCTAATATTGCCTCCTACAACCGTATCCTACAATGTCTTCCTAAATTGTGGGGCCAATTGCATGTGATTGGTGAATAAGGAGAGAGAAGAATCAACGAAGGCCAAAAAACAGAAAAGAAAGGAAAAGTGGACCGCCCGGCGCATCCGGACACGTCCGGACACCCCAAACCCATCCCGGCAACTGTCGGACAGTTCTGACGTTTGGGAAGGGTTTGGCAACCGCCGTTGGGTGGTGTTTTTTTTTACCCAAATCGTGTGCGGCCTGTCCGCCCGAATCGTTTGGGTAGGGAACCCAATGCTCTAATCTACGGTAAACATCCCTCCTTAAGAGCATCTCCAACCGCGTCGCCCAAACCTAGCCCAAACGTCCGGGCGGACTGCCCGGACGACATTTGGGCCAAAATTCTCCACCCAAAGGAGGCCCCCAAACTGCCCCCAAATGACCGGGCGGTCCGGGCCACCACAAACCCAGCCCATATCTGGGGCGGGTTTGGGGTCGCCCGGACGCGACCGGACGCGCCCGCCCTTGTATCGCTGACAGCGCGGCCCCACGTGCCGAGAGACTGACCGGCGCCGGCAGCGTGGAGTCCAGTCGCCGGCGCGGAATCCTAGTCGCGTGGCCACTGCCCACCGACGCGTTTAATACCGCTGCCTCCGCATCTCCGCTCACCATTTCCTCTCCTTCACTTCCCCCTTCCCGCTCCGGCGCCTCTTCCCCTCCACCGCCACCGCAATGGGATCCTCCTCCTCCTCCTCCTACGAATGGGACGCGCCCGAGTCCCCAATCGACGAGGCGGAGTCAAGGCACGCGCCGGCGCCGGCGACGGGCTCCGAGTCCCCTATCGACGAGGACGAGCTCGCGTACCGCCTCGCCATTGAGGAATCCCTCAAGGACGTCGCCCCGGCGGCGAGCGGGAAATGCACCCGCGCTGCTCCGCCACGCAGATCTGCACCGCAGCAGAGTGGATGCGGCTCCGCGCCCATCCCCCGCCGCCGCCAGGCCCCGCCCTCTCCGCCGATGCGCTCCGCGCCGCAGACGCGTATTGGGTTGCGCGTACAGTAAATTAAAATTTTCACGTATTGCTACGCAACCCTATTCCAGGATCTACTATCAAGATACATGCGAATACGAAGATCCGAAGATCTAGTTTAGTATACGTTACCAACACCGTAGATTGCGGAAGAACGTGTTGATGACGTAGTCGATATAGCCGTTCGCGGTCTCTTCTCAACCAAGCCTGGTAGAGAGATTCCGACGCCTTCTTCTCCTTCGCTTCACCACCTTGTTCAACAGCTGAAGGGTGCAACGTCTATGACGAGGAAACCCTCCGAGAGCTTGCACACGTACACTGGAAAGGTTCAGCAGGGCTTCGCCGTCCAAGCTTGAAGTCTGCTGGTGTATATGAAGGTGGAGATCTCAACACATGAGAAGGAGAGAGAGATTAGATCTAGTCTAATCGGATAGGTCGCCTCTAATTAGAGGTCTCTCTAATCCAACTAGAAGAGATCTAAACTTGAGAGCTGACGCGAGATTTCTCTCTTGTCTATTTGGTGTCTATTGTGTGCAATTGCTTCCTCCCACAACTAGAGGGGTGGGGTTTATAAAGGAGCCCAAGGGGTAGGGAGACTTGGGAAGGAGGAAACCTTCCCCTAGTCCAATTGGACAAAGATTGGACAAGGGGAAAGTCCCTTTGCCCAATTCGGTATAGGAGGATGAGTTGGGGTTGCACCCCAACTCTCCTCCCCCTCTCCCTTCCTTGTGCACCGGCCGACCGGGTGGGGCCCTCCCCTAGGCCGAACCGACCTAGGGTGGGTGGGGCCCACCTGGCCCGCCTCCATCCTTGCTGCGCGGTGGGGCCCGCCCTGGCTGCCACCGACCTGGCGGGTGGGGCCCGCCTAGCCGGCCGCCTCGGCCGCCGCCGCGCCACCTTACCCCGCCGTGGGCCGCAAAGCCCACTAGGGTTTGGTCGGGGCTGCCCCCAACGGCGCTTTCGGCCCACCACCACTTGGTGGTGTGGCCTTAATATTTTCCCGTAATTATTTATCAATTAAATAAATGAATATTTAATTAACATATAATTAAATAATACTTTGTCATATTAATTCTTATTTGAATATTTCCTTTTACAGAATATTCACCGAATTAATTACCTATCATATGAAACTCCTTTCATATGATCCGGACACCTAGTGTCCGCCGACAAAATACTCCGGACAAATATATCTCCATATAAACCTCCTCGGAATAAATCCGACCGTGATAGTAACTTCTATCACAAACTTTCTCTCAAACTTTCTCTCTTGACAAGGTATGTCATATCACGCAAGCACCATGCCGATGATACTGTCTCCATGTTCCAGACCAACCATATAACACAACTAACCAATCCTAGCTTAAGTGTGTCCACCCTACAGGTCCGATAACGGGTAGCTATAATTGGTTGGGTATCAACCAATCACCGGCCAGTGACAGTTCCAAGGACGTCCTGTGTGGCTGCTATCGTTATGCGAATAACTCTACTGTTGAACCTGTTGATTATCATATATCAATCCCATTACTCACGACACTGAACTTCACCCGAGATATAGATCCGTGATGATACCATGAATCAATCAAGGATTGATTCACATCATCTTTGTCTATCTCGTTACCGGTAAGTTCCATTTACTCGTTGCCGTATTATGATATCCCACACGGTGTAACTTCACCATGCATTGTCTGCAGAACGTAGTGGATATGTATATAATACCGAGCGGGCCCTGGAAGTATCTCTCTTAACCTAGAGGAGTAATTTCCCATCTCAGAACATCAGGATACACACACCTTTGAAGCCACCCAGCAACTGCCTTTATGGTCACCCTGTTACGGCCGTGACGGTTGACAGCACCAAAGCAACTCCTCCAATATGCATGACCCCAATAACCTCATGGTTACAAGGACATGTTATACAACAACCTTTCTGTGATAAAGCTAAGGACAAAAAGACTATTTAACGGAATCTCTTAGCATACCAACACTTGGGTGACCCAGCCATATTATAGTCCAATAATATGCCATCCTTGATGCTGACATAAACTCTATGTCCATGACTAGGAAAAGCCGCGTCATCTAGCATTAAGAATTAGTCCATAAAAGAACTAGGGTACTTTTTACGTATTCATATTCTCTACACGTGCAGGTGAGCTTTTCCCTAAATCACGCATTTAGAAATCACTGCAGTTATAGCATAGAGAATACGAATCAATAATGTATGAATCAGATATACATATGTATAAATACATTGTCACATGTATAAATACATTGCCTTTTGGGCATATATCCAACAGTCTCCCACTTGCACAAACTGGCAATGTTTAGTTTGCATAAGTTTAACATCTATACGATGTTCGGTGTTTCTCATGCTCACCCTTCTGTGGTTGACATTTGTCTGTTTAGTCCCTAATGGTGACTATGTGAACTTTATGTTTCTTATGCAAAAAGATATACATCTTTTCATGCATAACCTCAATTGATCATATGATCACTTGTAGCCTGGTTATTCTAGGTGAAACCCTGGAACCTTTACTAAGAATACAATTTCATTGTTTTACCAATTAGTTGTCTTCTTCGTAAAGAACCACACCTAGTCAACCCTTCATCATGGAAGCTTTGCGCTCCCACTGTCTTTGCCACTTGTTGTAGATTTCGTAATATAGACTCAATGTTTTACATAAACATACCCATCATTTGTGATGCACAAAATTTAGAAAATTCTGTCATCTAATCCTTGTCTTAACCTTTATACTTATCTCATAAGATTTTCCAATGCAACTCTTACATTATGAGTATTTCTCACTTTTGAAGTAACTTCTTCAAAATACACCTTATGGAGAATCCTCATCTTAATTGGAGTCAATTGAACTTTTAGCAAATTCAACTTGTCAACAATCAAGTTTGACTACTTTGTTTTGATCTTAAAATTTCACATCTTAAGAAATTCCTTTATGATCAAGATTTCAAATCAATTGATCATGCTCACCACCGTACGAAACAGCCATGGTTCTTGCACATGAATTTCCTTAAACTTTATGAGAATTTTCATTCTCTCGTATTTTGAATAATATTCAAAACACCCTCAATGAAATTTCCGCAACATTATATCTCATCTTATATGGCAACTTCCATATGTGATGTGACGAATATGTTCCAAACATGCATGTTATTAATTTCCTTTAATAACACTACACATTGTATCAAAACAAAACAATATTAAAATTACATTATTCAAACTCGAATAATATAACTAAGCTCCCACTGATTTAAATGAAACTATGACTTTCCTTTATTTCTTGAAACTCAAAACAAAACTTTGTTTCTTGTTTCCTCTTTTAATATCATTTATTTGTCCTAGACAAATATATTCCTTTTATGATTTGATTTATATTCAATTAACAAAAGACCCTCGAGCTGTACTAAGTACACAACCTCGATCCATCTTTCCTTTTGAAAGGAATATGTCTTTGTCAATATCTCATATAAACTTCCTATCATAAAACTTTCCTTTGATCAACACAACTTTGCGATCATCTTTTCGTCTAACAAAAAGATCCTTATTGAGTTTATCATAACTCAACAATAATGATATTAATTTATATGACATCTAAGTCATAATCTATTGGGATCTTATTCTAGCACATACCTTTCTTTATTTTGTTTTGACATATTAAGTTTCCTAGAAACTCATATGTTACACTATTCTGGTTAAGTGAATTTATCTTGACAAGACGTCATGCATTAAATGCATAGACTCTCGGTATTAGTTTAAAAGACTTGTCAATTGGAATTGCTTCCGCTTGCGCAACATCTGATAACTATTTCCGAAGATTCAAATAATCTCTTCAAGATTTCACTATCCTCCCACTAGAATTCTTTAGAAGAATAAATTCCTCAAGAATCACATATATCTTAGTGGCAAAACATTGTCACTTATGTGGTGGTTACAAAAGGATTTCCAATTAACTTATTGGAACAACCAACAAAATAAATCTCTATTTATCTTCCTCCTTTAGGATCAAGTTTCAATCTTTCATAAAACTTTAAGGTCCCAAATTCTTTGTGTCTCTTATGTTTATCTTTCAAAACTATGACACAACTCATAAGATAAATATTCCTAAGTCTTCTTTATTTTAGGACCGAACCTCTTTTCAGAAATTCCAAGTACCTAAAATTATCATGTCCCTTTATGTCTATCTTTCAAGACATGACATGATTCCTTTAAAGACTATACTTTGTGCTAAAACTAAAACAATGCAATAAATACTGTAATTGGATTTCTTGGAATAATTCTGCAAGCAACAATTTCTTAGCAATTATTTAATCAAGCTTGATCAAATACATGAATCGAAATAAATTTCATTCATCATATTACTAAGACAATATTTCTAAAACAATATTGTGTAGTCCCAAGATATCAAATAAAATATTGACTATCTAAAACTCATCATTGATTAACTTCACTATGTGCAATATCTCAAAATCCTTCCATCATATTACTATGATCTATTTGAGACAATAGTGCCACACGAAGGTGGTATCAACATCTTCACAATATATCTTAGAACAAATGATATTTCCATAATTCAAGAGATTTGTAACTTGATCATCCACGAAGGGATTGATCCAAAATATTCTTTGATAAACGAGAGATAAAATCTCACAAAATCACAAGAGTACTTTCATCGCCATAAATGCGATCCTATTACAAAATAACTTAGGGTAAACCCTCAAATCTCTTAAACTAAAACTTGAAAAGTAAATTGGAGATGCCTTCATCTTGTGGATGAAACTTCATGCGCCGAGCTTGACGCACATCACCACCTTTACTCCTCCGTCATCTTACTTGCCGTATCTCCTATATCATTGCATAATAAATTAGCAATCGATATTTCCAGAGTTACTATTAAGATTGACAAATATCATTTAGGTATAATTCTTATACCTTTCTTGCCCTTAGAAGGTTTCTTCTTCAGAGCCAGGAATTTCTTGCAGTTCCTCTTCCAGTGTCCCTTCCCTTTACAGAAGAAGCACTCGGATTCCTCTTGAGTTGTAGTAGTAGTCTTCTCTGATGCCTTAGCATGCTTAGACTTCTTTGTTCTCTTCTTCTTGAACTTTGCGGTTTGGGTAACCATCAAAACTTGATTGTTCTCCCTCTTCACGCTAGGTTCAGCAGTTTTCAGCATTGCAAGCAGCTCATTTGGTGTCTTCTCCAACCCATTCATGTTGTAATTCATGATGAAACCGCTGTAAGACGGGGGGAGGGAAGCCAACACCAAATCTATACTTAGCTCGGCCGGAATTGGAAATCCCAGCGCCTCAAGCCTCGTACCATAACCAAACATCTTGATTACATGCTCGCTCACAGAGCCTCCTTCTGCCATGTGACATGACCACAATGCCTTCGTTATTTCATAACGCTCAGTCTTAGCCTGAGTCTGGTACATGGCCTTGAGTGCGACAATCATGTCGTATGCAGAAGTGTTATCAAACTTCTTCTGCAACTCAGGGTCCATACATGTCAACATGAGACACTGAACCGATATGGCAGTATCACTCTTCAAGGTGTACTCCTCGAATTCAGCTGGTGGCGCCTCCACCGCCGGCATGGGCGGTAGTGGCCCATCTAGAACATACTCACTCTTCGCGTTCCTAAGAACAATCCTTAGGGCGCGAATCCAATCAGCATAATTGCTCCCATTTGCAGTCAGGGGTTTCTTCTCAATCAGTGGTCCAAGGTTAAACGTGGGTGCTATCTTAGCCATTGATCTACAACAATTAAGTTCACTTAGACATGTTCATAATTATTTCTGGCACTAAATTTAAAACTAAATGTAAAGTGCTCCCACTAAAATTGATATTCCTCAGATCAACTTAGTGTATTACGAAATCCACAATCCTCAGTATGAATCATGGATACATGTCTTCACTACGACGAAGGGTAGGTCAACAGACCAATCACTTCCTGCCGTGATTTTCGTTTCATCTTTCGATGTAGTGCTCCGAACTCATAACTAGTTATGCCTGGACGTCAAGACAACCAATCGCTATTGCTGCTAGGACGGTCCGTGCCCGCCTCCCGAACCCTTGGTGCACATTACTCCTGGATACAGGTCGCACGGCAACAAGCATCCGGTTTGACGGTGCAGCGATTGGATGAGCACGAACTCCTTGATATTTTCAATTTTAGCTTTAAGTAATTAAACTTTGGAAGCTACGAGGAATCTCCCTAATAATCACACTACTGCGCAATCAAGGGAAGAACAAGAAAAAACACATATAAAACAATCACTAGTAAATTAACACTTGTGTGATGTAGTATAGTCTTTCTTGCTCCATCCGCCGGTGGCACCTTCCATCGGCGTGGCCACGTCGAGGTTCACGACACTTGCATGCCTTCTCCTATCCTCCACTACCACCATGGCTCGATGAATAAGAACGGCACGCCGGCCACAACAAAAGGTTAGTCAACAAAATAATATTTTATGACTATACCACATCACATGTCCTGCAAAACAGAGTTAGACGTTCCTCTAACGTTTGTTTGCAAATTTTAGCGTGGCTTGTAGGATCAACGGGACAACCGGAAACCTACGGTCCTCACCAAGCATGTTTATTCATGTTGCTAGATTGACTTTGTGGGTGACTGAGGGCCCAACGTTATGAAAACGTTCCAGCTCCCAATCTAAACTTCACTGGTGCGCGTGACCCCGTGTGGACCTAGTCCACATGCCCTTTCCACCACCAAGTCAACGAATCCAACTATAGATAGACCCGAAGCTACTGAAGCACTTCGTTGGCGCCAACAAGCATACTAGGAGCAGCCGGAAGGTCCGCGGATTGCCAGAAGTTCGTAAAGATCTAACTATGTGATCGGAAACAATCTTAAAGTGATATATTGGGAAGCATCCATAAATAAACTGAATGTTAGAAGCAACTCTTCAATAACATACCCGCACAAACTTATGCGGTGCCCGCACATACCATGTGCTCTAGATCAAATCATGTATCTACTCATAGATCGGCTCTGATACCACTATTGGGTTGCGCGTACAGTAAATTAAAATTTTCACGTATTGCTACGCAACCCTATTCCAGGATCTACTATCAAGATACATGCGAATACGAAGATCTAGTTTAGTATACGTTACCAACACCGTAGATTGCGGAAGAACGTGTTGATGACGTAGTCGATGTAGCCGTTCGCGGTCTCTTCTCAACCAAGCCTGGTAGAGAGATTCGACGCCTTCTTCTCCTTCGCTTCACCACCTTGTTCAACAGCTGAAGTGTGCAACGTCTATGACGAGGAACCCCTCCGAGAGCTTGCACACGTACACTGGAAAGGTTCAGCAGGGTTTCGCCGTCCAAGCTTGAAGTCTGCTGGTGTATATGAAGGTGAAAATCTCAACACATTTTTTATTCCACTTAATTTCCATGCTGGAAGCAAACTAACAACAATCAGTCACTTGACTGACCATGCATATATGGATCTGATGCAGTAGGACCTGAGTTAGAAGTATGAAACATTCACTGTACTACTTGCTTGCTTGGGGAGTGTTTGATGGAATGTGCAGCATATACGTGCAATCAATTTTCTTGTTCTATTTTCAGGAAGCCTGAATGTTTTGCTTTTTTTTTCCAGATAATCGGGTAGATCTTCAACTTTGTGACCTGAGTTAGAAGTATGAAACGTTCACTGTAATACTTGCTTGCTTGGAGAGTGTTTGATGGAATGGGCAGCATATACGTGCAATCAATTTTCTTGTTCTATTTTCAGGAAGCCTGAATGTTTGCTTGCCCACTTGGATACTTGGCATAAATGATGCGACAGGAAGCTGCCTACATGTGTTAGCACCTTCTTAATTTGTTACCTCAGTTCGATATTAAATCCGACCGATACATTGCACCTGACGTTTCTGAACCGAACAAGCAATCTGTGTCTTATTATGACAGTAGACAACTGTAACATGATGCTGCTGTAATCAAGACAAACAGGGTGCCAATTGTTTTCTGCCAGTCATTGCTCTGAGTTGAACTGTGAGGGGTGCCACGGCAATTTAAATAGTTTTAATAGTGATTTAAAATATATGAAAGATATATGTGCTGCCACGACAGATTAGAGAGTTTTGAAACAATCTCTATGTCTGCTACTTAAAAAACACGTTTACTACCAGCTTCTAGATCACCCAATTTTATGTCTAGACCTACAATGCACCGACCAAACAATTAGGCAAGCAACGATTCAATCGCACAACTTTATTTTTGTTCCTTTACATTTCTTCCGTCACCCTACCATTAATCAAAGCATAATTTATCCGTCTTTTTCCACATATTCTCACCCTAAATGGAAAAACCTGCGAAAAACACACATACAAAAAATAATAGAGGTGTAGACATAACTGGGAGGTTGACCATGAAAAATAAATCATCACCCGTAGCAACGCACGGGCATTCACCTAGTTTCTGGAAAATGAAACGACAATGTTAGAGATCGGAATTTGCATAACACATAATAGGCATTTGCTGATATTCCAAATAAAATGACGTGTCCAATCCAATGTCAGTCAAACATGTTGGACATGAAATAACAAACGAATTTCATGATTTCGGCTCAATATAATAGCTCCCAAGTGACCTCTAATCAAAATCTGGTTCAGAGAAAGATAAAAAATGTGTTCAGAAAATCAAAATAGGAAAGGTTAAAGAATTATTGATGTTCCTAGAATTTTTTATAATTGCAGTATGAAAGGAGCATATATATTTCTTACAGGACGGGGTAGTTTATAGTGATGTTGGCTTGCTCCGACATGAAAAAACATAGATGTATATTAGGTTTGAAATTCAAAAGTTTCTATGCAAACCTATAAACCCTCGCATATATATTAGGTTTGAACAAAAGTTTGTATGCATTTCTTATCCTGCTCTAAAAATACCGATTGCAATGGGTACCCGTTACCCGTATACCTGGTGGGTATTTACCCATTAAGGTAAGGGTTTGGTAAGGAAATTTACCCACGGGTAAGCAAAGTTAAAAGTCTGTACCCTGTACCCAGCGGGTACTGCAGGTGCGGGTATGGTAACGTAGTACCCATACCTGTATACCCACATGCTCATCTACTATTATTTTTTAACATCTAGATCATAGTTTATAGGGTTTTTCTAGGGACAAAATCTCGAAATACTAATCGGCTACGTAATTCACATTTGTTTCCCAAACGGACGGCCACTTAACTTTTGTATGGTTCACAATTCCCGGGCAGTCCTCGCCCACGTTGTTTCCTCTCCAATCTCCACTACTTTTAGATTGATATGGCCATCTCCCTCTCGGCTCCTCATCACTGACCTGCCCTTCCCTCAACCAGGCAGCCACCAGCCTCCGCCCTCCGCCACTCCGCCATCCCGGCCTCTCCGTATACACTCCCCTAGACGCAGTAGCCGGCTCAGCCACGCCCGCGGCCGCTCGCCATGGACACTGGCGGAGGCGAGCTCCACGTGGATGAATGAGTTGTTTTGTTGTTCATTTTCATATACATAGTGCTATTTTATTGTTTCTTTTCATATACATATGTGTCGTTTGCCAAATCGGTGGATGAATGAGCACATATGTCGATGTTATTTTTATATATTGTGGGTGAATGACTTATTTGGTGGGTTTACCCGCGGGTTTTTAATACCCACGCGGGTGCGGGTATGATATAAATCTGTATCCAGACACGAATGTGGGTGTGGGTGTGGGTGTGGTTAAAATGCGAGGACGTGGGTGCGGGTTTGGTTAAACTCTGCCCACATCCAATGGGTGCGGGTGCGGGTGCGAGTATGACATCTAGATTCTTTCATATTTGTACAGTTTTCATTTCATGCATTAGAAATCAGGTCTAATACTTATAATATACTATACTCCCGCCGCCTGGAATTAGTTGTCACCTAAACGAATGCATCTAGACGTAGTTCACAACTAGATACATCTGTCACGGAGGGGGATTGAAATTTAGAAAACATGTTAAGCATTTAGAAACAGGGTAATGGATACTACAAGTTTGAAAAGAAAAATAACACAAGATAACACAATCACGGCTCATAGAGATGGCAATGCTAGTCTGGGAGGGCATTTTGCAACTTGGGGTTTCAACATCTTCAACATCCCCTCTGCACTAGACCTGCCATCACAAAAACACCACTTTAAGCCCTAAACCACCATCCTCGAAGAGATTGTAGAAATCTAGGCTATACCAACTCCGGGGCACAACCAAGACAATGGGCGGAAGCTAAGGCAGACACTTACTCCCTTCGTATCAAATCATAAGTCACGCTACCAACTTATCACACATGTATATAGACATGTTTTAGTGCAAGATTCATGTTGATACGGAGGGAGTAGATGCTATGTCGATAGCCCCACTCAAAAGACATAGACCTATCCATATTTACACACCCAACACGAGGAGTCAAGGTTACCCTCCCACCATCACCGAAGGAGAGGGGGAGGCGAACCCACGGGTTAATCAGGAGTGGAAGGGAGGGCACGGTCACCTCTCTGGTTCTTCGCTTGGTACAGGGGACTTGGCTCTTTTGGGGACCTTAAATTTTTCCCTTCCAAACGCTGACTGGCATTAACTGGCGTTCACCATATGACAAGGTTTTGTGAATTGGGTTCACATAAGTCATAGAAAAGCAAGCACCAACGACATATAGATAAAGCAGATACACCAAGTGAAAATGATTTCACTATCTGCTACGCCATATTTCTCCTCTTAAACAAAACTGAGAGAAATTCTAGCCTACTGTTTAGCTACGGTGGTGATGCTTGGCGGCCGTACGGGCTTTCAGCAGCCAAATAAGCTTCTCCGATCTCCCACTTGCAGCAGCCCCATCTGATGATTTAATGCTTGTATCCTGCATTACAAACACAAGTTAAAATTGTGTAAAACCCTCAATCCAAACACTTCCATATCGAGACTCTCAGAGACAAGCGTACCGCCGCCCTCTTCATATCCGCGGTGGCGTCCATGCTGGGTCCGGTGAACTCTTTCAGCATCATGACCGATACCGGCAGCAACCTCCTACTTTCACCAAACCACCCATCCACAGGTTGTGTAAAAATATTTACTATCAAGCTAATTCATGCAAGCAAGCATCTCTTTTTGTTGTAACTAGTAAGTACATTCACTCACCTTGTCCTTTTCTTAATCTTGCTAGACTCTGAAGCACAGAGGTCTTCTTTTTCATCTGTGATAACTTCTGCCTGACCATGTTCTGCGCTGACAATTTCTACCGTGGGTTCGCATCTTCCTGACACAGACTCCGGTTCTTCAGGATTCCTCTGAACAACACCCTAAACAAAAGGAAAATGTACAACTAATATGTCAGTTTCCGGTGCACTGTTCTGAGTCCTAGCAGAAAACGATGTGGGCAATTTACGACAGCATGAGCTCAAGTTGCGTGCAATGAATCATTCTAAACACGGCTAAATTGATAATGTAGAAGATATCTTCCTTCATGAGCAAATATCACAGTGCTTAGAGAACAAATATGAAGAGTTATCGACGGTTTGAAGCGGATTAATGTGTTCTGTCTTGGAACAGATATGAAGCACCACAGAGAGAATAAAATATGCATCCCCTGCCATTACGACCAAAGTGCGCTGCCAATGACAACCCGCAAAAGAGCAAATCTAAGACGGAAATTTAGAAACCGCAAATGGAGAATCGGTTGATGCAACGTACTAAGAGCAATCCAATGAACAAGTAGAACTAACTTTCCTTTGAGCTACTAAGGTAGAGAAAAATGAAAGTATTAGATGACTCCGTACCATCCCTGGTAAGTCTACAAAAGCCTGACTGGAGCTAACAGCTTCTTTTCCAGAGTTTGCTTCCCGAGAGGAACTTGGGCAATCATGATGCTCCATTTCTATTCAAAGATCGGTTAAACTCTTAACAAAAATACATCATTGACAACAACAAAAAAAGGTATGAGAAATAAGTTTGAACCTCTTGTGTCCACATCGTGTTCACTGTCCTCCACTTTGCTCAACTCTTCTTCACTTTGTTCCATGGGAGCTTTCTTCACAAAACCACGTGGGGACAGGCTGGCATATTCACTCTTCATACATGGAAGTATTTGATCTGCAGAAATGGTACTTGTATTTCAGTTATTGTCTAGCAGTTTAAGAGCTGTCATGCAAAGTGGAGATCCAATTTGCGCACCATTATGATTCTATTCCATGTGGATGTTACCATGTTAAATTAACAGAGAAATATAACCAACCTGTAAAGCTTCCATCAGATGGATGATCCAAATGACTGGTTGCATATGTTACACCACCATCATGTGCAGATGTTTGTTCAGAGAAACTCTCAGAATTATCCAAGTTCTTATCAACCAATTGTACCATTATCTGAAATAAGAGGCTAAAAAGGTTAAGAAGAAATGTTTTTCCATTTACATTCGAATATTGTATGTAGTATTTTTAATTGTGGTCCATGAACCATCCCTGGAATTTCTTGGCACAAGAGCTACACTTAATGCAGCACGAACCAACTCTACATACAAGAAGAGAAAGAAAATTGCTCACCTCACTACTATCCTTTTGACATTGCACTTGGGGCCAGCATCAGAAGTACATGATTCCCCAGCCTAGAAAATATGATGCCATTGTATTCAGTACAAGATTCAGCGACTTTTCTCGACATTAAGGTTGCAACACAATAGTGGACCATGTGGTCATAACATTGTGCAGAAATCGAAGGATAAGTATCAAACCTTCAGATATCTCGAGTTCACCTCTTGTTCATCTATCAAGGTAGTAACAGAGGTATCACAATCAACGAACTTCCCTGTTATAAAATTCGATTAAGAACCCTAACAACCATTTGATGATATTGATTGAGGTGTTTGTTATGAACATTCAAACCTTTAATGTCAGAATTAGCTGGAATATTTTCAGAATCATAACATGTGATTTCTTCTGAGAACTCTTCTACTGATAACTCAGTGCCCAACTGTAGAACAAACAAAAGCATATTTGACTATTGCTTGGAGTAGAAGAAAAATACCAACACTATATACTTCCAGTTTCCAAGTCATATATCATGAATACACAAGGCACTATGAATAGTAAAAGTTAGGCATTATAATTCGATGTCTCCTTGACTTACATGGGAATCAATGAATGCAGCGTCACTAGATCCCAGGTCATTTTGATTAGATTGAGAAGATGAGCTTAGAGCAGCTTGACCAAGGAATGCAGCATCATTTTGCTCAAAGTGGGTATCTTCAGCAACTGGAAACTTGTCGTGTGAACAAGACTTCAGGCCATTCAATTCCTTTTTCAGTTCTATAATTTGGATGTCTTTCTCACTGATCAATTCTTTCATGCTTTGAGCAGCACTCTCAGATTCCTATAATAAAAGAAATGAAGTGAGGCAGATTAGAAAAAATATATTGTAGGAAGAATTTGCTAGTTTACGTAAACTATAGACAAACACAAAACATTTAGAATTGCTAAAATTACAGTAATGAATTGTACTAGAAGTATATTGCATAAGTATGTTGACTAAATTAGTAGTCCAGAGAGATTATCAAACTGAAGAGGTGAATATTCGGCAAACTAGATATACATAAGAAACAAAGTTTACTGTGCATTACCAAAAGTTTTTGTTTCGAAACAGCCCGTAAGGCCCTGAAAAGGTTCTTCATTATTTGTTCACTTCGGGACACTCTTTGCAGCTCTGAATCGAGAAATTCAACTGCAGACATAAAAAGGGAAGTGTTTGATGAATGTTGCAATATGGTTACTTTGATTAATGTAGTGATTACTGAAGACATGTTCATGTTGTTATACAAACAATGTGGTTCGCAATCAAATGTACGATTCAAGAACCGGACAAGAACTTAGACATAAAAGCCAACAATATCATCAGTTCCACGATCTTTGTCAAACCAATTGCATGAGATTAGCTATTGAAACAAATTAAATATTGTGGGCGTAAAGAGAACCTCTTTCAGAAAGTTTTGTATCGTCATATTTATCAATGTTACCCTTTCCTTCAGCCTGCAGAACATAACACAGATGATAGTTCATTCAGAATTCCAACTAAGATATGAAATGTATGTACTAGAGTCCAGAGATCATGTATAAGAAATATTTGTTGTAAACTAAAACATGATGGAATATGTGACATAAGGGCATTCAATAGAATATCGGGTCCTTTTAAGTCTTTATTTAGTATAAGTTTCTGAACTAAACACTAAATATTGGCACATTGATCATTTAAGATATAAGACCCCGTCCTATGAAAACAAGAGTAGTTCTTTTGAATTATATCATGTTATTGGTCGAAACAAATATTTCATAAAAAACATTTAAAAAAAAACTTTATTTCATAAGGGATCGGGACAAGATATGTAGAGATTTACAAAAAAACTGTGAAATCAACATTCACCACAACCAAACATCTCAACGTCGCAGGAACTATTGGACGCTCTGCACATTAAATAATTTAAAATGGCTGAAATCACTAGACAATTAAACAGCAAGTGTACCGTAAGAACTTCAGGCTTATGAACCTTTCTCTTTTTCTTGTTCTCTTGGCAAATCAGGGAAACACTGCTTCTCTTTTGGGTAGCCAAGTCAGAAGAATCATCAAGGCTGGTGTACCTACAAAGATAACAGGAAATAAAAGGAACAATCAATTATACAAAAACATATGCATATCAATGTTTTTTGGCCAATGCAACGGAATGACATATATAAACTTAAGCAACATTAAGTACTTTGAATTTTGTCTTAAGAGCAAGCACATTCTTTAAAAGCATCAGCATTGGACTAAGTAATTACTACTACGCTTTTTCAGCTAGTTTTGACTGTGGTAATCACATTTCCTATCATTTGGTAGTACTTCCTATGACGCTATCAGATCAGAGGCCTCTCTTGTACAACATAATACTGAAGTGACACATTTCTAAATAGCAAGGCTTGCTCTGACATTGGGAGGAACAGAATATAGAAATGACAAAAGAAGCTTATGTTCCCTGCTGCAGTCCCACTTACATTTGGCAGGTGACACGCAAATATGCCATACAAAATTCATTTACAGTTCAAGTCCTGAGTCCATGTGTTATTAGTTCCTAATTCTTTACAATCAAATTTCTATGATTTGGTCTTCTTACACCGCTTTCTCTAATTTCATTAAATATCCAATAGTGTTGCGATAACCAACATATCAATAAGCAAACTGTTATTGGCTTATTCCAAGTCTTAAATAGAGGATTTTTGCTCCTCACGTTTTTTTATCTAACCCTGATAGGAAATATGATAAATGTTGCACTAGGACTGATCTGCGCAAAAAAGATTAGGCTAGAACTCTAGTTAGTGAAATAAGATGTATCATACTCCCATTCTTTACTCCCATTTCTGTCTTAAGAACATCAAAAGGTGGGGAGAAGAAAAATGTGTTGTTCAAATAATAATACCTTATTTTCATGTAAGGAGATGCTTGTCTGAGCAAATATGATGTATCTGAGTAATCATCATCTCCTGGTTTCACGTTCAAAATCTAAAAAACAGTAGAAATGATAATTAAAAAATTGCACTAATCAATAGACAATTGCACTGTTGTGAACGTCAGAGTAAATGAGTAATAGTGCAAGTGACAACTCTTTCAGCATAAAAAGGTATAGATTGCAAATTACTTGCGAAAATGTGTCCTCGACTGAAAAAGTTTAGCATATTGAGTCCTCCTTGGCAATAGCCAATAGCAGATGCACATCAACCTCACGTTGGTTTTACTTTCATGCAAACAAAATCATTCCTTGGGAATTGCCTCATTCAAAATTAGCCCTAACACAGTTATCCATGCAACCATCATTCCTGTATGGGGCATGAGGAGTGCTCACACCAAACTGCTTACACATGGAACTCATACTTGTGAGTTCGCCTACTCCTGCCTACTTTTTGAAGTGAATTTTAGAACTTCTCGATAAAATAAAGCGTATTCAAAAGAAAATTTGAACTGGTAAAGCATGCCATTTCAGGAGCTGTTGATATGAAAAGCAGATCATTTCAGGTCAGAGTGGCTTACCAGAGTCATTTGTTTCCTTCCTTCTAGATAGTCTCTTAAATACCTTGTCAACTATCAAAACATATTATTTAGAACAAATAAAAAGAGAATTCAAAGTAAAATTATTCATTACTAGCATGGATGAATTGGATATTGATGTTTAAATTTAAAACTGATTGCAGAAATAGTTTAAATAGTAGTAGAAAAATTGAGTGGCTAGAAGAGTAATGTTTATTGGCATGCTACACGCTAGTCATACATGGTGTCCAAGATGAACAAGTTATAATATAGTTGGGAACAAGACAGGTCTCATGAGTGATGAATACATCAATATATTAGGCTGCTAGGCTTATCCTTATTCGATCAATACTTGGTGGCTGTTAGATCAACAAACCAAGGAAAAAAGATCTCCAACAAACATGCATTAAGACTTAGATTAGTGAAAACGCGATGGGCTTTAGATGGAGTAGTCCGGCAGAAAAAATGAAAAGGAAAGTTTGTGATCTGTACTTCGCTAATTTCAAAATAATATAAGTTCAGTGATATACCATTGAGTTCTTGAAATGTTTCTCTAAGGTTTTCTTCTGATTTTTCTGATGGTCTAACAAAGCCTGCAGATACCAAAGTTGAAAAAGGCAATCATTAGCAGGCAGGTATAACTCGCTGGAAGGAAAATGCAAACAATAAGGTATTTTGCAAGAGCATGTGCTGTGAAAAAAGAGGTACAAAAGACAAGGCAATTGGAAGTACCCTCAAACAGTTTCCGAAAACCATAGATGTGTTGTTGATGAAGTTACTCTCCAACAACCTTGAACCCTGGAGGTGAAAGATTAAAATTAGAGTAGACCAAGGATAATATCCAGTATAAGAAAAAGTACTATAACATGGTTTCATGATCTCTGTTATACAATATCGGTATTAGAAACAATGGTAGATAAACGGACCATGTTTCCAGTGCTCTTCTTTCGCTCCGCGCCGGCAAGGTCTGCTATGGTCAGAACGGATCCACCAACTGGGTGCTCACTTTGTAGGTCATTGTTTTTATGAATAGCACGTATAGTGATAATGCACTGTGATCGGCTGCAACAAAGTGTGAAGTTAATCTTAACGTGATCATACAGAACTGCAACTAAAAAGATTTGAAGAGAATAATAAAAGGCACAGAGACATAGAAAGGAAACAATAATGCCCATTATTCACGACAAAGTGTTTTCTGCTACTAAAGATCAGGTTAACGGATTAAAAAATGAATCCATATAGAAACATGCCTGGACTCGCTGTTCGCATTTGTTGCAGCTGTGCTACGCTTGAGCATACCACGTGAAACTAAGCTCTCAGCATCAATATAATTTGAAATATCCACCTGCAAAGCAGCAAACAACTTATTGCATGCCACTACAAATATTAGTATTAGTATGCAATGCAATTCAAATTTCATGTGCAATTCAAATGGCTAATTACATCAAGAAGCGCAAATTCCTTATAGGACGGGGAATTGAAATTACCACTGAATTGAAATTACAAGGAAACCACGGGCGCATAATTTGAACTAACATCATAGTAAACCTATATTTGTCCCCATCAGGCATACTCAAATTTCGAAGTGATTATTTGAAACGTACCTCTTTAAGACCTTTAATCATAGTTGAATGCTGGAGGACAAGGTCAGCTGCATCCGACAGTAGGTCGAGAATCCTTTCCGCTTTTCCTTCACAGAGGATCTCAAACATTGACAAGCAAAACAATCTGGAAGTATGGAATGGAACTCGTTCAGAAATAGTTTTAGTGAAATTTAAAATCTTCCACCACAGCTATGAAATCTAACAGGGACTTGCATTTGCAGATCATGATTGATATTTGAGAAAGGATGGGCAAGGGTACCACAGACTAGAAACCAAGGATGGTTTACATGCTCAAAATCAGAACTGTAAACCTTTTTAAGTTTCAGAAATTAGAGACTTGCATGTTTAAATACATCTCTAAGCCATTGTATATTTATATTCGAGATGCATCCTTTGTCCTCAATCCAAGGACAGATCCGCAATTCGTAACTTGGTAGTAAAAATGTCAAAACAGGTGTACCTTGCCGGTTGATTTCCACCGTCGCTTTCATCTTCCGTATTGAAGATCTTCTGTAGTGTGAGTGGTACAATACCCGGATTTCTTGCAGTGCCAAAGACAGTATGCGTCTTCCCCGACCCTGTCGGACCCATCGCAACCAGGAGGCCACTCTTTCCTCCCAGAAAGGCATCCACAAGCGGATTCATCACTTGAGTGAAGATGTCATGCTGCATGGAGTTGAAGGAAATAAATAGCATTTCAACAAATGCATAGGCAGAGAGCAATCAAGATCATCGAAATCATGACCCGGTAAATAAAGAAGCCTGTTCTAGAATCGGCGGACTTGTACCACTAATACAATGTTGCAGTGAACGGTACGAAGTATATTGTAGGGAAACTGAACATCAAAATGCATAGATGCAAATGCAGGCCAAACATGTTTTAATGGAGGCACTGGGTCGAACATCGTAAGGACTTTTCTTGGGGCACAACATGTCCAATCGGGACACCATTAGATGTCTGCTCTAAAATCGAAGGCTTTGTACCACTAAGACAATGCTGATGCATCTTGTAGCAAATGTAGGTCGAAATGGACCTGATTTGTAAGGGTTCTGTTACTTTTCCTGGGTACATATTGTTCTAATAAGCGAGTATCATCGTCAGCATCAGAGAAAGGGGGATTACTCCGATTATACCTGAGAGGATTCGGGTGGCAGGACGGCGGAGAATCCGTCGAAGACCTCGGTTCGGCCGCGCTTGTTGTCGACGAGCTTGGACTGCGGGACGGTGAGCGCGACGGAGTTGGGGCCCGTGGCGACGAGGCAGACCCCGTCCCCGGCCTGCCTGGGCGGCTTCCTGGCCTGCTGCTCCTTGGCCCTGGGGCGGCCGCCAGGCTTGCCGCATCGCTCCCGCTCCGGGGCCGGGAGGGGCCGGATGCGGAGGTACACCTTCAGCCGCTCGTCCGCCGACTGCGAGGAGGAGGAGGAGGAGGAGAGCGCGGTGGCGGTGGGATTAGGAGGAGGGAGAATAGGGGAGATGCCGGCGTCGGCGGGGGAGTGGGAGGGAGGGGAGAGAGGGAAATGGCGGCGGCGGCGGCTGCTGCTTCGTCGTCGAGGAGGCAAGAGAGTGGTTTGGGTTTGGGTTTGGCTTTGGGTTTAGGTTTGGCGGAGCTGGCAGCGGCAGGGGTCTTGGGCGGCCTGGCGCTGCGGGAGGGTTCCGGCGGATGGTGCTCGGCGGCGCGGCGAGGACGCCATAGATCGATCGCTCGCTCGCCTGGCCTGGGAGGGGATTGGAATCGATTTCCCTCCGCCGCTTTTCAAAACTTTCTGAAACTGAAACTCAGCTCCGTCTTGTCTCTGAAGACGAGAGGAATTATATCCACCGTTGAATTTGTGCATTTACTTTTGGGTGCGTCCAGTTGGATTCTACTGTCTAGATGCACCCGTTATGTAAAATATTTTTACACATATTTTAAAATATCAAAAAATTCCAACCGAAAATTTCAGATATAAACTTGTATATTCTATGTCCGCACAAAAAATTCGTTCAAAAATGACATTTTTTGTGGTCTAGATTAAAAAAAGACAAATAAATGTTTGGTGAAATTTTGGTTTTGAGCACCGGAATTTGTTTTTCTTACACGTACACAAATAATGTTATTTTTTCACTAAATTTTTATGCGAGCATAGATGTGAGGGTGTATATTAGAAATTTTCTGTTAGATATTTTGACATTTTAAAATGTCAGTTTTGTAGAGTAGGTGCATCTACACCTACGAGCCGGAGATGATTTCCCCTCCTCACCTCTCTTCTCCCACCTAGAAAAGAGGTGGAAAGTCACCATGGCATGCCTCCTCGGTATGAAATTCCAATGTCGATGAATATGCATTCTCCACGTCGTGGAAAGAATCAAAGAGATTGGGGCAAGGGAGTGGGAGATCTCCAAGTTTTGAGCTTAGGAACAATGGTGGAGATATATTATAAGTCATCCCTTCTTCGTGTGAAGAAAGGGTCTTTATATAGGGGTCTCAAAAACCCAACCGTCATGTGCAGAAATGCACAAGCTAGAATAATCCACCTCGAGGACGTATTATCCAGGGCCAGATTATCCGAGCTTTATATGGGCTTCGTCATGGCGCACACTAGTGCGACTTGCACGCTTGAAGAGTTCCATCTCCGGACAAAGGTTTGGGCGAGCCTGGCAAGCGCCCCAACATTATCCGGGGAAAGGGATCATGGAAGCGCCCCAGCATTATTTGTTCTGTCGGCAAAGCGACAA